>CM073429.1:36520321-36925321 GCA_037114965.1 Monochamus alternatus | reverse complement strand
TGAAAAAACAATGTAGGGGTCAGTATGAGCAAGTCTACGCGGAAAGTTCTTGTGACATCAGATTTCGGATGACACAACGCCAGAGGATGTCAAAGAGAAGGGAAATTATTATGAAATGATGTCACAAAGTATGTTGGATAAAACTATATATATATTGTTTGATTTTGAATTATTAATAATAATAATTTTGTTAATATTTGTTATTTTTATTTGTATTGGATTGATTTATATTGTTGATAAATATAATGGTATTTGAAAGATTATTATTTGTTTTGTTTGATTTAAATGTATTTTAAATTATTATTTTAGACTGTTAAAATTGTTTGAAAATTAAGTTTGTTTTGATATTTATTTTGTTGAGCGCCATATATAATAATTCATAAATACCTTATATTACTTTTTGCTTGTCTTACAACTTCCTTGAGCTAACTCTATCATCAGGGTGTAGTTTCAATTTATTTGGAGCACTAGGTATTTTTTATGCTATCTTTTGCTTAGTTTATTTTAAAATTTTTATATTGATAAAATGAAAAATAATTTCAGTCATTAACAAATTCGAATATATTACAATTTTAATGGATTAACAATTCAACAAATTTTATTCTAAAATTAATTCTTACTTAATTTTATAACTTTGGGTTAAACTTAATTTATTTAATGAACTAAAATTCAAACTTATTTAAATCAAATTCTCTTCTAAAATTTTAATAATTATTGGTACCTTTTACTTTTTTATTATTGTAAAATTTGATTTGAAGTTTTGACTATTTCTGTTAAATACCACTAAATGAATTTGGGCCTAAAAGGCCTGTAGTCAGTTTTATATATTTAATTGAATTTGTAATTTTATTAATTTGTTAAACTTAATTGGCCATTTCTAAATATGCATATGCAACTTTGACTACTATACAGCTGTAACATGGGTTTCTGACCTTGTAATTTCCTTTTATTTTGGCTGTCTGCAATTCTTTGCTATCTCGAACACTAAATTGTCAGGAACTGTTGTCCTCTTGCTTATTCTAAGTCTTGCTTGATTTCCAGGGATTTTAAACACAAAATTTTCTTTCTTGTAACACGATTTATGCACTTTAATTTAAATTTCACTTAGTAATTCTTTTTTTATTTGGAATTGGTATTACTGGTTACTATTGATTTATCATTATTCACTGGTTCTATTATGGTACTGTCAAAAATACTCTCAAGGTAAATTTTAATTTTTATCAAATTACAGTGATTGATTCTTTTGTTTTTTTAGATGAGTTTCCACGATGTGACTACTACAACATCAAATGAATAAACTGAGCTTTCTTCTCAAGAACTTGATTTTATATGAACGGAGACAATTGAATCCGTTACCATAACAACTAATATAATGTCAATTTTGGAAATTTAAATTTCGAAATTTTGGATTTATGTATAATTTCACTTAAATATAAGTTTTGTTTCATGTTTCAGTACATTTTTCTGCATCTTTTGATATATAGAACTTATTATTTCGATCAAAATTGGGACTGATCATATTTTTGTACAATATTTGGTTTTTACATATTTTGTATGCCTTTTTAGTACAATTTATACTTGCATGTCCATTCATTACACTCTTTAGTAGTCCTTTCACATATTTTTACGGTCTGCACTTAATTTTATGAGTTTTTACAACACCGTTTTTGTTTTAGTTCTCCACCTCTAAAAATCTAGAAATTTATACACTATTGGAATGTTTTTATCTGTAGCTATATACAGTTTTATGAACTTTGAAAAGTCTTCCACAGTGCATATACTTGTTACCAGTCTACATTTACTTAAAATTACAAATTTTCTACACTTTGCGGTAGATGTTCACTACACAATTTTTTCATGCATTTTTAAAAACTTTATAATGACTCATCATATTATGTCTATGGAAATACACTTCAGGTATGTTATCATTTATTTTTTTATACTTTTTATTGCATGTCATGCTCTTTATTTAAAAATTTCTCGTTCACCCGAATCTATCGATCATTGTATCGAAACTTTTTTCAATTTTCGTTAGACAAGTTAATGAATATTTATTTTGCTATTATAGCTATATATCATTTTTCTAAATTGGATGTTATACAAATTTTTTATTAATATTTTATTTTTGAATATTTCATGTGAATTTGTCATTTGTCGGAATTTTGTCAGTTATAGAGCTTTAATTTACATTCTTGTGATCTTATCTACTTATATATATTATTTTTATGATCTGAATTTATTTTTTATTTAATATACAAACTACACTTTCATTATTTAATATTTTACTTGCTTAAATTAATAACTTTGATATTATTTTAGTGCTATTATAGTATTATATATTTATAATTTAATATTTGCTTTATTTTTTACAGTTTCATTGACAATTTTATTCTTCTAAATATTTGTGATTTTCACAATATATAATAAACAAAAAATTACTGACTGCTCAAGAATTGCAATAGAAGTTAGCCAACATGGCTGGTCCATCTTATAGGCGACATAATTTATTCTACAGAATGATTAAATATCAACGTAATCACAACAACGGTTCAAAAAGTAACATTATGAAATGTATTAAATATTATTTACCACGAAAGGACAGGAACCGAAATGGAACAAAGGGGGCGTCTGTCTTTTAAGACATGGCAATCAGATAAGGAGGAAAAAGCGAAAAATAATTACTTTTTTACTCTCTTACTTCTTTTGAAAAGGAAGGGAATGTTTTACTAAAAAATCTTCCATTTACCAAATATTCAACAACTTTAAGAAAAATGTCATTTTTTTTTTAGAAAGATAAAAAATATTGTATTATTTTAAAGATTTAATAGTCAGGAGACAGTAGCAATAATAAATTACAAACCACTGCATAGGGTGTTTCCTAAAGGACGGTCCGTATTACTATTAAATTATTAATTTAAGTATAGATGATACCGAGAACATCAATATCTGTCATTACGTTTATTGCATAATATTACTTTCTTTACCGTCGTTTGTGATTGTGTAGATATTTAATCATTTTATGTAATAACTTATATCCTCTGTAAGACGGAACTGTCATGTTTGCTAACTTTTATTGTAATTCTCGAGTGGTAAGTGTTTTTTATTATTTTACTTGTAGTTTTTTCCTGATGAAGAAAAAATATAGTTTCGAAAGCCTCAAAATTAAAACAGTGTAATTTTTTTATCCTTTGCTGCATCCCCGTCCGAAATTTGGTTTTCAACTTAGGCAGTTGTCTATTTTTTAGCTTTATATAAATTTACTAATTTGCTAACTTGTAAACTTACAAATTGCAATATTGTAAATAATTATTTTTGTGTTAGTGGCACCTTCAGACAAAAACGGAAATACTGCAATTTTGAAAATATTTTTATATGATCAAGGACTACTAACTTCAATGAAATATAAAGCAAAACAATGTTTAATGGGCTATCTAATAATTCTAATGAATATTTACCTAGAACAAAATGCCAAGGAAAAGCTTTGCAAAATGTAGGAACACTCATTTCAAGTCTACTGGTCATTGGAGTTGTAGTTTCCAAGCTGTAACTGCTACAGTCTTCATTAAAAATAGTCTGTTTTATGATGTACCTATAAGAACAAATGAACAAATTTATAACAAATTTATTTATGAAAAACTCATTAAATTAAAGATCTAGTATATAGGCCGTTCAGTTACTACTGTTGAAATTAAAAGAGTTGAAACAATTTTCAAGTACAACTATTTCCAATTTTGTTAAGTAATTTAATATAGAACCTACTAACGCGAATTTTATCAGTAGGTATTGGGATAGTTGAGCCAGACAGACACCGGCGACGCCCAGCGACCTACAGTACACTCGTTGTTTCGGTTTTGACGGTAGATTCGTACGTGATGCTCCGTTGAGAGCGTCGCAACGTACAGTGGTGGCCTTGTTGATGTTTAGCTGAAAGATAGGTTCTTGATGATATCAGGTTTGTTTATAAGTGGGCCGAGTTGAGTCCAGAACTCTGCGAGATGTATGTGAATGGCTCACTAAGGATATCTAAGTAAAACGTTGCGACATCTATATTCTATGGTAGTAGTGAAGCGCGATGGAGCATCGAGAAAAATGGTAACTCAGCAGATGGAGGCTGCGGGTGGCTTGTGATGTCGGTGAGACAGCTGCCACGAAGAATTATATATATTATTCTCTATATATAAAAACTTGTCGTCCAATGGCAAAATGGCAAGTTCATTTTATACCTGGCGACCGTACCTCCACATCTATACCACTATTAGCAGGTATAAATGGAGATCGGGGTAAGAAGTGAAAAATATGATTTTCTGAAAATATACATTTTAAGCAAATAGATAAAGGACTAACCGTATAACTAGGAAAATATGGTAAATCTGTAAAAAAGATAACGGATTAGCTTTATTTTGTAATATTATCTTAACTAAGGAGTTAATGAATTTTTATGTCAATAAGTTTGTGATAATCACCCACGCCGAAGGTACTATAGTTAGGGTACAGACAGAGTGGAAGCAGGTTTTCCGCTTACTAATCAGCGCCGAATACGTACTTATAAACTATGAAATTTGTAATTGTATATTTAAATAGATATAGAAACAGCAGTCCGATCTGCGCTTATATGCTTTATAAATTGTAACATACTTTTAAATAGACACGTACACAGTGAATGCAGATTGAAGCAGGTCCGCGCCAGAAACCTGCGTGCCCGCTTTTAATAAAATTCAAATTTAATTTATTTTTATGCGTGGGTCGCGTGTAAAAAAATGGACAAAGAATTAGTAATATCAGATTTTTGATGATCTATATAGGACAAAAACAGCATCTGATATATAGTACACAAATATTGGAAAGAGATTAGTATTGAAATTAATGAAGAGGGTAGGTATTAAAACATACAGGGTGTCCGAAATATGAGTGCCTCTTTTTTGCTAAATGATAAATTGTACCAAACAAAACATATATGATGTATCAATTTTCTCTGACCAACGGCATATGAGAGCAAACAGGTTTTGAATATGCGACCTACATGTCAGATGTTTGTACATAATAAATACAAATACACGAGGAGAATAGCTATGCCGATTCTGCTCCACAATTCAAGATGGCGACTGGAGCAGTATCGGCATAGCTTTCAACCGTCTACGTCACAATGTTTGGGAGGGGTTACAAGTGAGTAGATAGATGACGCTAAGCTACTTTAATAATAATAATCGTATTATACTTGTGCTGAGCGAAAGTGTTTAACACTTGAAGTTTATTGTTTAATCGATTTTCTTCTGATATAATGAGTGGCCAAAAGCGGGTTGTGTTTAACTTAGACAATAACAAAACCATTATACTTATGAATCCTGATGGTTGGTTCGAAAAAGCAAGAAAATCAGATTGGATGCAGATGGCTATAATAGAGCTCGCTTTCAAAGAAGAATCAATAATGTCTCATATATTATAAGTAGTGTTTTAGATAATAATCATCGATCAAGCATTTACTATGAAAGGTTTTGTTGCATGTCTATTACTATAAAATAAAGTTTTATTTTCATCACTCTGTATATTATTTTGAGGATACCTAACCTGTTTAGTGTATGGGCTGTTATAAAAGTATGTGACGCTCAGTTATTTCAATTATTATCAAATTAGAATCGTGCTGAGCGGAAGTGTTATTAATTGCAATATGCCTGTTCCAGTAAAGTTAAGTGCATCAAATGTGGTGGAGATTGCGACCTGCCAAGCAGAAAATGTTTCATATGTGAAACTAAGGATTATTTTATTAAAAAAATAAATAAATTTGTTATTTTACTTGTAATCAAAAACTAAATAATTTAAAAACATGTTTTATTATTTATTAGATATTTAGATTTGAATTGGTAAAGAAAACAAATAAATAGATAATAATACTATATATTTTTTTAAAACTATATTACAATACTCATAATTAAAAAAAACAAAATATAATATAAATATATACAAAAAAAGATTAAAAAGAGCAGTAATTTAATGTAATTAATTATTAATTTCATTAAACTCTGCCGCGATGGCCTCATATTTTTTTCGCGTCTCGTTAGCAGAACGCTCCCTCTTATCGAGGGAGCGTTCTTGCTTATCAAGGAGACAAATCTATTCTCTGAGGGTCTCTCTATGTACCCTCAGCGATTTCGTTTCTGCCTTGAGATGCGATATGAGGTTATCGCTGTTTTTAATTTTCTTTTTTATGACAGACATCTTTCCATCCATCCGCTGACGGAATTCTGCTCTCCGCTGCATTTCTTCGTTTATTGCTCCTATCCAGTCTTCGGAATCCGATGAGGAAGAACAGGTGGAAGGCGTCGGCGACAGCGAGCGAAGGGATGATGAAGGCTGCCTAATATTTTTACGAGCCAAACCCAATTTTTTGCCTCTGCAACAAAAAATAACAGATAATAATTCATACATTTTCCGATGATGTTTTAAGATTTTTTTAAAATTATTTTTTGCATATTTACCTAGAAGGAAGTGCAGAAATTTCTCGCGGTGGATTTTGGAATACTTCCGCGTCATCCTCTTGTTCAAAAAACTTTCTTTTAGCAGCAGCCACCTTTGATGGACTTGGGCTTGGCTTGGCTTGGTTTCCAGGCAGCTAATCGCCTTCACCGCCAAATTTAGTTCCTCTGATATGCTGTAAAAAACGAGAAAATAGTTTAACAAAACGTAGAAAAACATTAGAAAAAACATACGCCTCATTTATGGCTTCGTGTAAATCAGGGCGTATTGGGTAGTCAACTTCCGTCATGGTATTCCATGGAATCATGGCTACGAATTCCTCGAAGATCTTCAAGAAATTCTTAAGGGAGCAACCCAGACAGCTGGAATAATATATATGAACGGGAATCAGAAGGTTGAATTCCTCAGGAAATATGTGGACAGACCGGTGGTTGAGCTTCTGGAACGTACCAAATTGAAGCCGATGGTTCCGGAATGATGACACCACAAACTGCAGCATTGCGTTAGCAAATGTATACAGTTTATATAATTTTTATTTAGAATTAGCAAAATAAAGAAATAAATTATATTTTTTTTGTTTTATTGTTTTTCCTGTAATATAGTTGCTGCAGTATATTTTTAAGAACATATCTTGTTCAAAATCCGAATCAAAATATACAAATAAGATATAAATTTTTTAAAGGTTTATTAGGTTACCTATAATACAGTTGTTGTTGTGTTACAGTTAAGAACATGTCTTGTTCAAAATAAATGTGAAGGAATAAGTAATATATTTATTAAGTGGTTGAGGTGTTACGTTTAACAATAACGTTTCAATTTATTTGCACAAGCTCCAGTAGGATTGCGCATACAAATGAGTCGTATTCTTTAAGAAATCACACACTTTATATTTACACTTCTCATACTAATCTGGTATACTTGCTGCTGCTGCTGCTGTTGTTGTTTTCCTTGATTCAGTGCTACCGTACAGTAACATAAAGTAGACATGAATCCTGAGACCGTAATCTCTATTAGTTCTACAATTGTGAAAACTACTGAAGAAGCCGTAAAATTGGTAAAAACTAAAGAAGAGATAATAAGGCAAATAAAGTTAGTAAAAGGTAATGTGAAATTGTTGGAGACGGCGATAAAAAATAGAATTAACCATCAAGAGGATACTGAAAATCCTTTTAAGATAGAAGGAAACTTAGAGTTATTGAAATATTATTTAGCTAAAATGCAACACTTATGATATGCTTCTAATAAATTTGGAGCAGGCTTGGAGAACAATACTGCTGAAAAAAGCGTAGTCGAAATTTAGTTTGGCATTCGATTGATTCTTGTATACGAGTGTGTACAGGATTAATTGCAAATTTAAGTATCAAAGATCCATTATATTTCTTAAATAAGGCATTTAATAATTATGAAAGAAAAATTAGATTATATCTTCAAAAATCAATGCTTAAAGTTAATGTATTAGTATGTAATTTTATTAAACCTCAAAGTGGTGATATCGATATGAAAACGTTTTCTACAAAAAATCATAATATAATAATAATAATAATAATAATCCATTTATTGCCCAACAGATATCATCCATTTACAGGACAAATTGTAAAATAAGGTACATATAAATATATAGTTCTACATACATGTGTATTCTAAAATAAAGTGGTGTATTATGACACAGTTAAATTTATATACTAAGTATTGAATTTAACATTGGCACAGTTAATGATTTGCGAAAGGGTACTAATATTAATGTCGCAGGTGTCCGATGTCGTATTGAAATTTCTGCTCATAACATATACAGGAGACTTGAAGAGTACGTTGGTTCTAGCCGCTCTATTGTAGAAAGTTATATTTTGCCGACAATTGATTCGAGGTATTTGAAAATTGAACTGACTTAATAGTTCAGGACAGTCCACATTATTATGAAATATGTTATATAACATTTTTAAGCTATATATAATGCGACGTAGTTCTAAAGTAGAAAAATTAAACCTATGAAGTAAAAGCGAATGATCATATCCTCTTTCTGGATAAAAATTATCAATTTTTAAACTTAAAAACTTAAGAAATTTACGTTGTATATTCGCAATGGTGTACTTATGGTTTTCATAATGGGGATACCATACAGGCGAACAGTACTCCAGATTTGACCGTATGTAAGAGTAATACAAAGTTTTCAAGGCAACTTCATTTGAAAATTGTTGATAATCGATATAAATACTAATTTAAAAACTTGGTGCAGGGATAACGTAATCCATACTTTAACAAATAAATTAGAAGAATTTAGTGAAAAAGATTCGGGGTGGGCTCTTTCAGAGGTTTTGCACTTAAAAATCAATATTAACAAATTTTTACCTTTAAAAGGGGGAACATCAACTTATGTGAGTTTACCAGGTTTTATATCACGGAAAAAAGCTGTAATAAATGTATAAAATAACGATTCATTTTGTTTCCTGTCGGCTGTAATCTCCGCTTTATATCCAGCTAAAAGTAAATATCCTGAAAGAATAACAAGTTATCCTCATTTTAAAGATGTTCTAAAATATGATTCCATCGAGTTTCCAATAAAACTTAATGATATAAAGAAGTTTGAAAAACTGAATAACTTGTCTATTAATTTGTATTGTATAGAAAATAAAAACGTTCTGCCGCTTTCTTTAAACGATTATAGAAATAGTAACAGAGAACCCATTAATTTATAAGTGCTATCGACTGAAAATAGTAGTAATTTTACAGGATTCTTAATGATAAGACATTTTTCCACTTCGCATGGATAAAGATAATGTCAGCACTACTTTCAAAACAACTATCTTCTCATGGATATAAAACTTTCATATGCTATAGGTGGTTAAATCATTTTAGTTGTGATGATTTACTTAAAGGACATTTAGTTTATTGCAATAACATGAATAAGTGTGCCCTCACATTACCAAAGGAGTCGGATACAATTTTACATTTCAAGCATTTCAGTTCCAAAGAAAGAGTACCTTTTGTGATATATGCCGATCTTGAAAGTATTCTTGAACCGTGTGAAACCTTAGGAGTGCAAAAGTGCAATTCAGTTAATTATCAAAAGCAAACACCATTCAGTGCAGCATATTATTTGAAATATTCATATGACAATAATTCAATTTTTTAATCGTGCTTGTGTATCGGTGTGGTTCAGTTAATTATACTCTGCAAACAATATAAATTTTCTATAGTTTATACACTCTCAATAATTTAGAAAAGTTGGCATCTATTAGTTAAGTTATATACCATCACCGTGCGAAAGTGTTTTTCCTAATATCCAAGTGCATTCCTGGAGAAATTTGTAAGTACATTCCAGCAATTGCTTATCGTCCTTGTGTCGCAAAAAGGAAGACATGCCCAGTTTTTGTTCTAACTGCTCCAAGGTGGTGGGCGATCGCGACTCGGCTTTGCAGTGCGACGGCTGTAAACGGTCCCTACATATGGAGTGTACCGGACTTTCATCCACTGATCGTGTTACCAGGCAGAAGGTCCGCGGCTTGAGCATTTTGTGCAATGCTTGCACCTCTAATTTAAGCACTTTTGCCGATTTTAAAAAGATTATTAATGAACTTAAGTCGGATATTCAGGAAAAAATTGGCGATTTAAAAACAGACATGTTAAAAACAATTGATAATTACAATACACTGCTCTCTGCTGAAATTGCCTCCTTGAATAACAAACTATCAAACGTAGAATCTCTCAACTCTATTGAAATTACTGATAAAATTGCAAATGAAGCTGTAGAACGTATATCTCGCGCAAAGAATGTATTTATAAGAGGTGTACCTGAACCGGCAGGTGACACACAGAACAAAAAAGACAGTGATCGACGCATAATTGAGGAGGTGCTGAATGCGGTCACTTGTTCGGCTGAGCCCGTTTCGCTTTATCGGGTTGGTAAACCCAATCAACGTTTCCCCCGTATGCTGAAAGTTGTAATGCCGACTGAATCGGACGCTAAATACATTCTCAAAAATAAAAAGCGGCTCTTGGAGCATACTTCTACCAGAACATTTACTATTATAGATGATAAAACTCCCATTCAGCAACAGTACCTTAAACAACTACGAGCTGAACTAGATACTCGTTTAAAAAATGGGGAAAGAGATCTGACCATTAAATATGTTCACGGCTCTCCAAAAATTGTGTCGTTTCGCCAATAATTCCTCTGTTTTCCGCAATTCTTCTCTGGTTCATTTCACCGACTGGTGTTTTCTTTATACTAACTTAGACTCCATAATGGCTAAATACAATGAACTCTTAGCTACTGTGCATTTGTTAAAGCCTGACATAATTCTTATAACTGAAACTTGGCTTAAACCTTCAATTCCAGATTCGTTGGTAAATGTCGACGGGTATACAATTGTTCGTGCTGACAGAGAGGATCGAGCTGGAGGGGGTGTCTGCATATACCTGTCCAATGATATAAGTGAAAACTTCTCTGTATCTGTAATTGATAAATCAATTCCAAATATAGACATATTGTGTCTTGAAATCAAAAAATACTCTATAGTGACTCACATCACTTGTATTTATCGACCAGGTGACACCATGCTTGAAGATAACGTCCTTTTGCTAGAAAAGCTCGAAGAATTGTCACTCCTGGAGAATTCAGTTATTGTTGGAGATTTTAATTTCCCTGATATATCGTGGCCAATATCCAATATTCCTAATAACATCAATCCTAAAAACCTCTTTATGGAATTCATTCAGAATTCAAATTTAATACAATTAATAAAGGAGCCCACTCGCTTTCGTGTGAATAACGAACCGTCACTTATTGACCTTGTTTTTGTCAATGATGAACAGCTTGTTTCGTCGGTAGAAGTTTCTTCCCCTATTGGAATATCTGATCACGCAGTGGTCACAGGACATATTCAGATGAACTTACTACCATCTCATAGTTATTCCAATTATCGCAGTTACGATGTTACCGATTTTGCAAAAATGAATCACTTTTTCTCATTAACTGATTGGGACTACGTTCTGGGTGACAACTGTTTAACAATGTGGGATAGCTTTCACAGAGTGGTGACCGAATGTTTACGTGATAATACCACGCAACGTAAGGTTTATCGCAACAGTTTGAAACCCTGGATTAGTTTCGAAGTTTTGCAGATGATAAATCATAAAAGAAATCTGTGGAGAAGGTATAAGCTGTCTAATCAGTATGATGATTTTTTGGCGCATCGAAGATTCTCTAATACAGTCAAACAACTTCTGGCTACATCGCGCCAGACATACGAAGAGTCAATAGCAAGTAGCGGCAATAGCAAAAAATTCTTCAAATACATTCGGTCTACTCTCTCCTCTAAGGTGTCAATACCTTTACTTCAAAAGTTCGATGGTCGCCTATGTACATCTAATTTCGAAACTGTTGAAAATCTAGCTATGTGTTTCTCAAGAGCTTTTACCCATGAACCGTTACACAATAACCTTCCACAACCAATTACGGCACGTACTCAGCTCTCGCTTAATGACATTCACTTCTCGGCGGATGAAATAAAAGCTCGTCTATTGGACCTCCGTAGTGACTCTTCACCTGGCCTTGACGGTTTATCTCCTTTCCTCTTGAAGAAATGTGCGGAATCGATTTCTCACCCCTTAGCCAAATTAATGAACGCCTGTTTTGAGCAGGGTTATGTACCTTCGATGTGGAAACTTGCCTCTGTCACGCCCATATTTAAGAAGGGAAATAAGCTTGATGCGAATAATTATCGTCCTATTAGTTTGCTACCGGTTGTCTGCAAGGTAATGGAATCGATTATTGCTAAACAAATGAGCCAGTTCATGCTAGATAGGAATATTATTCCTGCGCAGCAGCACGGTTTTGTCAATGGTCGCTCAACCTTAACCAACTTACTGCATTGTACCAACGCCTGGACTAAAGCTCTTGACGAGAAAGATCCAATGGACATAATATATCTTGACTTCTCTAGGGCTTTCGACAGAGTCCCCCGCCGCAGACTTTTGCACAAATTGGATCACTTTGGTTTTCGGGGCAAACTCTGTTCATGGATAGCTGATTTTTTGGACAATAGATATTTCAAAGTTAGAGTCGGCCAAGCCTTTTCCGATATTTGGCCAGTGACCAGTGGAGTTCCTCAGGGCTCGGTTCTTGGTCCCCTGTTATTTGTTATATATGTAAGCGATATACCATATCATCTGTCGAGCTCTTTGTCATTCTACGCTGACGATACGAAATTATATGCTAATCCATCTAGCAATTATTTAAGTCTTCAAAAAGATCTGGACTCCCTGACGGTGTGGTGCAACGATTGGCTGCTTCCGTTGAATACTGATAAGTGTGTTGTTCTCCACCTGGGCAAAAACAATCCTAACCTTCCGTACTCCATTAACGGTCAGTCGCTCAGGAGCGTATTATCACATAACGATCTCGGACTCACAGTGAACATTAATCTAACGTGGAGTGATCATATCGCCGCAGTGTGCAAACGTGCCAACGCTAGACTGTTTTTGTTACAAAAATCGTTCTCCAAATTGTCGTTTGATACGTGTTGCCGACTGTATAAATCGTATGTTCGTCCGATTCTCGAATACGCCGGTCCAGTATGGTACCCTGAACTTGTTCGCGACCGAGAAATGTTGGAGAAAGTTCAACGCCGTGCCACCAGACTTTGTTTTGACCCTGTTAGGCCGTCATATGAAGAGAGATTGGACTTAGCCAATCTTACAACGTTTCAGCAACGACGTCTCAGAGGCGACCTGATTCTAACGTTCCGCATTTTGAAGTACAACTTTGGCGGCCTAGCTTCAATTTTTCCACTCAACACAGATGCTCGCCTGCGTGGACACCAATATAAATTAAAAAAGGAATCATTCAAGACACGGGCTAGACAGTATTTTCTTAGTAACAGGAACTTTGACTTTTGGAATAATCTGCCCCTTGATGTATTAGATGCTCAATCAATTAATTCTTTTAAAAATAAGATTGACAATTATATGATCGCTTTTGGCTAGATTGGTTTCTCAATTAAATTTGTGCATTTGTCTACTATTTATAAGTTTAAGTGTTTATTGGTCATTTTGTTACTGTTTGTCAGTTCTCACACCGATTAATTGTAAATGTAAATTAATTGTATGTACTTACTTGTCACAGGCTTATTATTTGTTGTTTTTTTTTCTTGTAATGGGCATAATAGGACTTTGTCCTCTGCCCTTATTGAATTTTTAATAATAATAATAATAATAATAATAATTTATTAAGGCTTAAACTATATCGAGGTGATGACTGTATAAAATGGTTTATTTCAGAACTACAAGATATTGCATTGAATATTGATAGTATCCTTAAATATTCAAAAGAAATGGAAACTTTATCATTCGAACAAGAAATAAATTATGCTACCGCAACACACTGTCACATATGGACCAAACCATTTACATTGAGTGACATCAAAGTTCGTGATCATTGTCACCTCAGCTCTAAATACAGAGGTGCTGCTCATCAAGATTATAATCTAAATTATCAAAACTCATTTAATATACCTGTTGTTTTCCATAGTTTAAGCGGTCATGATGCAAATTTTATAATGAAACAATTGGCTACCAGTTTTGCAGGTCCAGTTCGGTTGCAGTAAGAGCACAGATACGAAGCCATAGGGTCATGAAAGAATTTCAGATGACAACGATAACATTCCAAACAAAAGAATTTGTATTCGATAAAATTATGTGTGGCAATGTCTACTGTAAACTGGGTAGTGTGTTCGTGAGTCAGCAAATTACCGGTATATAAGTTGTAAACTAACAGATCAAAGTAAGTTTATTTTTCATCTCTCCAACGAATATTGCCTTGCATTATGCAACCGTTGAAGTTTACAATAACTTTATCGAATGTTGCATTATCGAGTGTTATTACAATGAAGAAAGATACAAGTTATTGATACAAGATACAAGAGTATCTTGGAAGAAGTGGTAATACCAGAGGAAGCCTTTAAGTGGTTATCGGAATATGATATAGAACCTCCTTTACAAATCATTGAATTGTTGATGGACAAGAAAATGGAACTTGATGAGTTTATTCCCAGCGTGTTGGCGGTGTGTCAGAAAGAAGGATATGAATACGTATCCGTTAAAGGGTTGAATGATATTACCTCAATTAAAAAAATATAATTCAAAATATTGTTACGGAAGTTCACCTACCTTTTTAGCTTGTTAATTATGTTCCTGTTTACGTTAGAATTTATAATTAAAGCTCACTTACCTCGTTAGTTTGTAAATTACGTTTCTGTTTATGTTAGAATTTATAATTTTTGTGATGTCTTTATTTTGACGTTTTCTGGAACATTCTCGGCCACATTCTATTTGATTTTCGAGGCCGCCGAAAACTTCTAGAACCTTAAAAACCTATATAAGCGAATCATTTTCGCCGCTGGAGTCAGTTTGTATTGAGCAGTCGAAGGCGATTGACAGACGTCAAAGTAAAGCGTTGATAGTTGTCAAATTTGTTCAAAGGATATTTCTTGTATAATCAAGAGTGACAATAAAGTTAGTTTGTCTACGTGAAGTGTTTCTACGCTAAGGAAATCTCGAGGTTACAATATACTTATTTCAATTGTTACTAGATGGCAAATATTATCCATATCTTGACAATACCACTTTTCCATTAAGAAATATATTAAGTAATTATAAAACCATTGACAAAACGATCGATGCCATGTGTAAAGCGGCATACTATGCCAGAAGCCGTACACTTCGCAAATTGTGCACGCTACAAGAGTCTAAAAAGTTGCACTGGAAGTTTCAGCCATCTACAAATTTTCATCATGGTAATATTCTTAAATGGATTGAGGATAATATACAAAAAGCTGAACAAGATTTAGATGCTTGTTTAGGATGGAGCTGTGGTCCCGATTCCGCCCCATGGTCTTCTACACATTTGTATGATTATAATAGAACTCTTTGTATATTAAATGCAATTAAGGAATAAAATGATTTAAAACACTTTAAGACTTATTTTTATTTATTAAATAATATACAATAATAACAAACAATAACAATGATTAATTATATGTTTTATAAAATCCTTACAGTACTAGTTAGAGGACTATATTTAACTAATCTATCATGAAGTATAAGAGCGTAACAACTTGTATTTGAAGGAATATTTTTATTAGTTTCGAATTCTAGTCGAATATCAACTGAACCAGATTTAAGACTTTCATTCTGATGAGAACAATCTATAACAATTAAAGGTGCATATTTCTTGAACTCTGCACGTGTATAAATAGGTTCATTTTCCTTTCCATAATACGATCGTTGAAACTTTGCATACATGTCATACAAGGTTGCTATCTGATTGCTGTCAAAATTTATATTCAAGTTATCATAAGGAAACATCTCAGAATTAAGATACAGTTTCATATTAATTAAATTAAAATGATCAAAGTGACTGAAATTTTTTTTCAATTTATTTTTACGGTCAGTATGGAAACCTACAATTACAAATCTTGGTTTCTCAAGTTGCATCGCCGTCTTGATATTCCAGGTGTGACGTTGAGTTTCTTGTAGGAGAGGATACTCATGCAGTTCCCAACCCCTAAAGGAAACTTCCAATGCATTGTTCCTAGCTACATAATCAACCAATTTCAATCTTTCCACATCTGACACTGATATATGAGGCATTTTCCACAATACTTTATTTAATACAACTTTAACTGACTCGTTCTCTGCAGAATTTATTATAGCGTTGGTATCCGAATTTGAGCGAATTAACACCAACTCCTGCCTCAAATTTAAAATAATTCTCTTAAAGTCTTCGCAGAATCCGAAAATGGTGGATAAATCGATTGAAACATTAAAATTTCCATGATCGTCAACTATAAGTGACCGTTCGTTGTTATTAAAAAGCCATCCACTATTTTGTAGATATTGAGTATCACTTGTGTTGAATGACACGTATCCTTTTAGAATGGAGGTTAGACCTGGATGACGGATGCGATCTATTACATATCCACCCATTTCATATCTGATTTCATCGAATAAGAGCATTACACCGTTATTCGCAAATGTAACAGTTTTGGAGGGTGTATTATCAGTTTTCAGTAATTTACCTTCAATATACAATGAACTTTCACTGGGTAATGTGTAGACATCCTGCTGTTGTATTGGAATGCGAATTTCATCATTATTATTCAAAGACGTAGATGCGTACGGTTGATGAGTATGTTTTTCAGAGTTAATAATAGTGTTGTCAAAATAAGCCCTCTCGTTGACATTTAATATATCCATTTTTATTATCACTTCTTAAAAATTACCTTAAAACCAAGAGATTCGAGAAACTTTCGATTTCTTACTGTTATTGGTTTGATGGTTCGTGTAGAACTGATGGCAGGTTTTAAATATATGCCTCCTATATAGTTTCGACTACTAGAACCGGCACGTTTGTTGTACCTTATTACCATTGCACTTATTGATCACGCTTCCTTCAAATGTAGTCTTAATGACACCACCTCTCTTCCGAAATTGATGAGTTCACCATCTTGACTGACTATATTAACAACAATCTGATCGATAAATCGAGTGTTAATGGGTAAATAGGCAACGCTACTTGGAGTCTCAACAATTTTGAAACCAGCTGGTACTGTAGGGAAAAATTCGTGAATAACGTGAGCTTGCCTGTCGTTAATATAGGATCCACCCACAATATTGCATTCTATGCAAATGGTATTTACACTAAAAATATCGACTGGAAAATCTGATACATGGTAACCAAATGCAGCCAATTTTCTTGGTTTAAAACCAAGCAAGTGTCCTATTGAATCTTGTTTAGTAAAATCAATGTCCTCACTGCATTTGATTCTACACTTCAGAGTGTTATTGTTAGCTTTAATAGAAATGAGCTTTTGATGCTCCTTAACAATTCCCTCTCTTATGCTGTCATCATTATCATGCCATCTGAAGTCACCTAAGACTCGTTGTAGATATTTATTTATTGCATCAATATCATAGTTACCCTCTGGAATTTCAATGTATTTACCCTTGGAACCATAATAAAATTTGTTGTTCATATTTTTCTCGGTATTTGGAATTGAATTGTAAGCCTCAAAGCTTATTAACCCTAAGACGTAGTCTTTACTATCATCTAATATAATTGGAGGAGTATACCTAGAAGTAAGAGTTGAGCTTCTTCCAGACAGTAAAAAAGAATTCGACATCTTCGGTGTCGTGAAATATACTATTCAAATACAGCACTGCATTTTTAATTATACAAAAATTTCAGACATAGATGACCAGTTGAATGTATTAAATATTTGTAACTGTTCATGATTATACAATATTTTACACGGTCCATTTGTATTTAGGTAATGTACCAATTCTCGTGGAGGCCTTAAGTTGCCATAGCTATCAAAATATACTGATTTTTCTCCAGTTTTCTTATATGCAGTCCAGTGCGTCCCAGAGCCTCTTTCATTGTCTAGATTAATAATACCACATTCTTTATAATACACCCGACGTGGTAAACTATCTCTCATAAATATGCCTCGAAAATGTTGAATATTTAATTTCTTAGTCAATCTTATTAAATCCAAATTAATAAGAGCTCGTTTCGGCAATTTTATCGGTAACGCTTGGAAGGTTTTTTGCGTCCTAAAAAAAGACCAAAGCCTTGCTTGTAAGGTCTCATGTATAGTCCTTTACCCATAGCTTTTGCTTTGCAGCTTTGGCATCATTAACAGCCTTTGCAATTCCTGCTGCTCCACCACCTAAAGCACCAAGCGCACTTAAGCCTGCAAATAATGGAATTAGTGGTAGAAATCCTCCTGTCTTAGGTATTGGTATTACTTTAATATATTTCTTCTTCTTAACTTTATTAACAGCTTTTAATGCAACTTTAATAGCATCTTTCATATTCTGCACATTTTTACCTTTTAGCGCTACTCGTGCTTGCTTTGTTACATCTTTAAATGCTAACGATCCACCAACCTTTTTAGATTTCGCTTTAGATTTACCAGTTTTACTTTTATTTTTTTAGTTTTTCCGTTAATGCATCCCATTCCTAATTCAACTTTAGCTTTCATTGCTGCTGCCACAGCCAAGGCTGCTGCCTTTTCTCCTATAGATGCGTTTGGTGATTAAAATCTCTCCACAGCCTTCTCACCCAAAATTTTATCAGCCGTATGTCGTTGCTCCAAGTTTTTCTGTCTGCTATAAGCCACGTCGTGTTGTTTACAAGCTTCGTCTAAACTATTAATACCCACATCACCTCTTGCTAATCTCTTCGCAAGTTTTGTACCAGGACCACAAAATTTATATCCTGGAATATGGAGCTCTACTGGTAAATTATTTATAGCAGAGTTCAGATTTTCTTGTTGTTCTAAGCATTTGGCATCACGAACTACTCACGAATGATGATAATACCAGTATCACATCTAATATATATACACACAATCATAGACTGAGCTTTATTTATAGTATTGCTTCCGTCATGCGCATTATAAAACAGCCAATTGATTTACCTATTAAAAACAATGATATCGCAGAAATAAAAATCTTGAAGAGATATGGAGAATTGTTACCATCTACAATCCGCTGCTTGGTTGTCGGTCCATCAAACTGTGGTAAAACTAATGTCATGATTAGTTTGATCAAGCATCCCAATGGATTAAAGTTTGGAAATATTTATATTTTTTCTAAGTCTCTCTATCAATCAAAATATCAGTATTTAGAAGAACTTCTAAAACCAATAAAAGGAATTGGATACTACGCCTTCAATAACTGCAACAACATTCTACCGCCTGAAGATGTAAAACAAAACTCAATATTTATTTTTGATGATGTAGCCTGCGATAAACAAAATATTATGAGAGATTACTTCAGTATGGGGCGTCATAAAGACGTAGATTGCTTTTACCTTTGTCAAATTTATACACGTATTCCGAAACATCTAATACGTGATAACGCAAATATGTTGGTAGTCTTCAAACAAGATGATTTGAATTTGAAGCATATATATGAAGATCACATAAATAGCGATATGAGTTTTAATAAGTTTAAGGAAATTTACTCACTGTGCTGGAAAGACAAATATAGTTTTATGGTGATTAATAAAGACAGTGACATTAATAATGGTAGATATAGAAAGACATACATACGTATATAAAGAGAAATAAGCTCTGCTAACTTTATTCATCATTATTAGTATTCATACTGAACTGCTCTTAACACTACGCTGTTTTAACTGCTAAGTATCTGTTTTTAACTGCCAGATACCTACTTTTTACTGCCTGGGACCTGATTTTTACTGCCAGCTACCTGTTTTTTGCTGCCAGCTATCTGTTTTTTACTGCCAGCTACCTACTTTTTACTGCCAGCTACCTGTTTTTTACTGCTTATTGAGGATCTATACAAGTACTACAATTAGGAGGAAGATTTGATGCTTTCAAAATGAATAGAAAGGAAGTTGAAGTAAAAAAATTGTTAATACAAAGGAGGAACATAGTAAAGCAAAAGCTGAATGCTCTGAAAGAAGGAAATATAATTCAAGAACAATCGTTTCTCCCTATCACGAAGCGTTTACAAACAATTGCCGAGAAACTTGAGGAGAGCCTAATATAAAAAGTGAAAAGCTTATAAAACAGGAAGTGAAATCAAGGTTTAGCTCACCAAAGAAAAGCATAGCGAAACATAATAGATCGACGACTTCTGATGCACCAAGTTTCCTAGATACATCAGTTGTCGCAGAAGGAACTTCAAATGATAATGACATTGCTGATAGAGATAATGAGGGAAACAATGAGGAACTAGATGAAAGTGTAAGAGATGCAAAAGAATATATTCAAGACTTTGGTAATTCGCCCGATATGATGTACTATTTAAATCACCTTGATCCCTTACCTAGAGAATATGTTCATAAAATGATTGGTGATGTTCATAATGAGTTTGACTTTAGGTATGGTGTTAGATATGATCCCGAGCATAATGAACTAAAAATTGGTAATGCATCTCTACAATTCGATGGTAATAATTTAATCATAGGAGGGTTAAATTATACTGGGACTCCTGGACTCTACGAATTAATTTTTAAGAAACATCCAAAAGGTTTCACAGAAGGTGATAAAAAAACCTACTTAGACATTGTTAAACGAACGAATGCTCATAAAAGAAACTACTCTGAAAATGAGCAAATTCAGGGTAATGCATCTTACAAATATAAAAAAATCATCTCCGCATTGAGTATACAACCACTAACATCACGAAGACCTCGCATCATAGCACTCTCAACTCGAAAGAGGTTAGGCCTTGGTATGTTAATGGAAGCCTCGAATAATCCAATCGACTACGTATACTGGGATGATCCTAATGAGCTTGTTGATAGACTAAGGCTTTTAGTTGCCTCTCAAACCGCTGGCCATACAGGTCATTCTAACGAGATCGTCTCTATTATCGAAGAATTGCGTGAATCTAAAATTATTGAGTAGTAAGCAAAAACTTACAGCTAACTTAAAAAATGACAGTCGATAAATTTGGTAGACACATAAGTCAACCAAAGCATTCATCTGCGGATCATGAAAATTTTGAAGTAACGTTAACAAGCATCTCAGGAAACATAGTGAAGGAATTATATTATAATATTGTTTTAACATTTGAGTCTAAAACCTTTCATGAAAACAGTAAGAACTATTTAATATCTGATATAATCTGTTATAAAAATATTTCAAGTTTTCTTCTACGAAGCAGCTACGATTGAACATGCTACTGGTTACCCTACTGATATCATAACAATTATAAATGAAAAGGAATTTACTTTGGCAGAACTAGTCAACGTTATGCTACGTCGCAACGATAATATTTCATTTCGAGAAAAAGATCTGGAAACAGAAAACAAAAATTTATTTGTAGAAATCGTTATACGAGTTCCTGTGGGGTTAAATATATAGAAATTTGTTTTACATACTGTAATTTTAATTGGAATTGGATTCCAATGAAATATCTCAACAACTCTAACAAATATGCAACAAATGTAAAAGAAGATATTGTCAATGAATTACACAAGCCTGCCAGAATCAATTTTAAAAGACGTAGAACCGTAATAAAAGTTCTGAATGATTTAATACAATCTGATTTAATTGACTTGATACCATATTCCAAGAAAAAAAATAGATATAAGTATGTACTAATCGTTATTAATTGCTTCTCTAAATTCATATGGACAGAACCACTAGCGAGCAAATCAGCCCAGGATGTTACAATTGCAATGAATAGGATTTTACAACGTTTTAAAAAAATTCCGAAACATCTACAAACCGACATGGGACAGGAATTCTATAATGAGAATTTCAAGAAACTGATGAAAAAATATAACATTAACCATTACAGCGTTTATAGTACAAAAAAGGCTTCGATTGTGGAAAGCTCCATTAGAACTATAAAGAATATGCTTTGGCGTGCTTTCAGCTTAGGAGGAGAATATAAGTGGAATCATATTTTAGATAAAATTGTTGACAAATACAACTATACAGTCCATTCTACAACAAGGATGAAACCAATTAAAGTTACATCAAGGAATGAAAGATCATTATTAAAATCAACATATACTCATTTAAAAATTGCTAATAAAATAACAAAATTTAAAGTAGGCGACCATGTGAGCAAATATAGAGAAGCTTTTAAGAAAGGATACACTCCAAACTGGTCTAGCGAGATTTTTATCATTAGGAAAATAAAATTAACCAACCCTACAACATATTTATTGAATGATGAGAGTGGTAAAGAAATAACAGGAGGCTTCTATGAATTGGAATTACAAAGAGTAAAACATCCTGACGCTCACTTAGTTGAAAAGGTGTTACGAAAAAAAGGAAATAAAGTTTTTGTCAAATGGTTAGGTTACGATGACAAACATAATTCTTGGATTGATAAAAATAATGTATTGTAGCATGTTATATTGTATAAGAATTATAATAAATGATATACATTCTATATTCGATTTTTAATTTTAATAATTAACCCTATTAGTTACATAATAATGATAAGCAGGTCATCAACCCAGCTGACGTAGTCGATAAAAACCGACTATATATTCCGCTCAGCACAAACGGTCCTCAACCTCTACCGCGCAGGTGCCAGCCACTGTGACGTAGACGGCTGAAAGCTATGCCGATCCTGCTCCAGTCGCCATCTTGAATTGTGGAGCAGGATCGGCATAGCTATTCTACTAATATCAACTGAACCGGATTTAAGACTTTCATTTTGATGAGAACAAGATACATATTTCTTGAACTCTGCACGTGTATAAATAGGTTAATTTTCCTTTTCATAATACGATCGTTGAAACTTCGCATACATGTCATACAAGGTTGCTATCTGATTGTTGTCAAAATTTATATTCAAATTGTCATAAGGAAACATCTCAGAATTAAGATACAAGATACAGTTTGATATTAATTAAATTACAATGATCAAAGTCATATCATATCTGATTTCATCAAATAAAAGCGTGATACCGTTATTCACAAATGTAGCAGTTTTGGAGGATGTATTATCAGTTTTCAATAATTTATCTTACAATGAACTTTCACTGGATAATGTGTAGACATCCTGCTGTTGTATTGGAATGCGAATTTCATCATTATTATTCAAAGACGTAGATGCGTACGGTTGATGAGTATGTTTCTCAGAGTTAATAATAGTGTTATCAAAATAAGCCCTTCCGTTGACATTTAATATATCCATTTTTATTATCACTTCTTAAAAATTACCTTAAAACCAAGAGATTTGAGAAACTTTCGATTTCTTATTATTATTGGTTTTATGGTTCGTGTAGAACTGATAGCAGGTTTTAAATATATGCCTCCTATATAGTTTCGATTACTAGAACCGCCACGTTTGTTATACCTTATTACCATTGCACTTAATGATCACGAGTTATCTTACCAACAATGTGCTGATAGTGCAAACCTTGCACATTCCTTATTCATAGTCTATATATATGGGTCAAGTTTATTGTTTAAGCAGTTATCGTCAGAGGTAAATACAGTATTCATGCCTTTGAAACTATTGTACGCTTCTCTTTAACTCAAACGATACTTTTGTGTGTTTTTAAGAATAAAAATTTGTTTTTAAAAACCAAACCCGCTCGGCACAAAAGTTATCTGGCGCAGTCGTTCGGATCTTCTTTTGGAGCTTTTCCAAGGGAATATTGGAAATCTCGTCGTACCTTCGACTAACCAAGGAAGAACCTACACAGCTGAACCGTCGCTATATCTTTGGTGAACCCCTAGGCTAAGAAAAACGAAGAATCAAGCAAAGAAGTTCAAAGTTATTCAAGAAAGAAATCAGAATCAGCAAGTAAGAAAACAACAGTGATTAGGCTGTGGAGAAATTATAGTCCAGTCAAAATTTCCACTTTTGCGAAATTACTGGCTGTAATCGCTGTATCCACCCTATCCGAAGCAACCAAGACATCGTGAGGCTTTGAACTTGTATTTTTAGGTGTCGAAGTGCCTAATTATACATAAGCCCTAGAAGCAACCAAGATCGTGTAGTCTCTTTCCCAAGACTGCATGTAATCTAAATCGTGCATAGGAAAGATTGACCCAAGCAAGAAGCCATCTTTAAAGAAACCATCTCTAAAAGCACGTAGCCTTGAGCTACTTAAAGTATTTCAAGTTAGGGAATTTACGGAAACTGACAAAGACCTTGACCTGACAAAAAGCCCTCCTGCTCGAGAAGCATATATAATCAATCAAATATAATACTGCTTATATCTTGTAATCGATTATATACACCAGAGCCTTCATGTTTTCTGCCATCAAAATTTTCCTCTTGTAAGTAATTTTCATGACTGACAATTATTCTGACGACGACACATTAGCTAATCTTTTTTCTAGAGTTTTTTCCCCAAATCAATTTTTAATAGAACCCGCTGTTAACGAACCAAATTTAAACATGGCTCAAGCCAATATTACCATTCGCGATTATTTAGACTTAATTCCATTCTTCGACGGTGATGTTTCAAAATTACCGAATTTTATAGATTCATGTGAAAAAGTTTACGGTATGCTTATCGTAGATAATAATGCCGCGAGAATTCAATTTTTAATGTTACATTTTCGGAATAAAATAGTTGGTAAAGCTGCAGAAATATTAGCTTCCCGCGAAATTACAACTTTTCCTGAATTAAAAACACTTTTATTAAATACTTTTGGAGACCAAAGAAATGAAGAATCACTATTAAATGATTTAATGATGCTGGTACAAAACAATAATGAAACTGCCACACAATTCGCAGATAGAGTAATCTCCCTGAGAAGCCATTTACTTTCAAAAATTCAAATGTCAACATTGTCAGCAGCACTACGTCAAGAAAAAATCACTCTGTATAATAAAATGGCTTTAAGAACATATCTATCAGGACTCAACTCACATTTAAGTCATCTACTACGATGTAAACAACCACAATCTCTTGAGGATGCCATAAATAAAGTGGTCGAAGAAGAAAATATGTCATACAATCGTCAACAAAAATTAGGACCAAAAAATAATTTCCAAAAAAATAATTCACCACATATAAGGACCGTACAAGGAAATTTTAAACCTGTTCAATCGCATTCCCAAAGGCCTCCACAATTCAATAGACCTATTCAGAATGTTAATTCAACTTTTCCACATCGAATTCCTAATTTTTCTAGTTCGAGATCTTCTCAACAGAGACAATTTCCAGGACCCTTTCAACGTCCCAATTTTTCAAATTTTCCTCAAAGACAAAATTTTCCACAACAATCGCATTTCCAAAATCAACCATTCCCCTCAAATAATCAAAATTCTAATCGTACCAATGTTCAAATGCCCCAGCGTCCTAGACAAACATATCCTCAACCTATGGATACTTCATCGGGAAATACCAGACACACAAGACCACAACAACAACCACTACAGCAACAACCACCACCAAGATTTACGTTCCAAGAGTTACACTTCCAAGATAATTCCCCATGTGCAGATACTGAACCTGAATATTACGAAGAAGAACCCTATTGTGAAGAAGAATGTTTCTATCCTGAAGAATATGCTGAATATCAAGGAAACTATACAGAGGACAAAAATTTTCCTATGCCAGCCTCGGAGAACAATATGAAGAATATGAATTGCCCAAATACGACGAACCTTAAAACAAGAACCAATAGTAGATTTAGAGATCAACATCGCATCCAATAGTAAACTTCCATATATAATTATCCCAGAACTTCAGGCAAGATTTATGATAGATACAGGATCAACAAAATCATTAATTACAGAATACATGGCACATGTACATTTCGAGGATAAAATGTACTTTAACCCTTTCAAAATTAAAACACCCCATACTACATCTATACATGAATGGGCTGCAGACATTCCAATTTCAAAAATATTTAAAAATCCTGAATTAATACACACACACTTTGTATTTAATTTCAGCGATGCATATGATGGTCTAATCGGCTTAGATCTCTTACAAAAGATTGGAGCCACCCTTGACTTCAAAAATGGCTACTTAACCACAGACAGGACAAAAATTCCTTTATTTAGTGAAGGAAAAAGACTAATTTACCCCGACGCTGACGACTATAAAAAAGAAAATAAAAAATATACATATAGTATTCCACCAAAAACTGAAATCATAGCAAAAGTACCAATAATGGAAGAAAGTGGAGAAGCAATAATTAACTCCCTGGTAATTAAAGAAAAAGTAGAAATTCCGGCGGGAATAGTTAATATAGAAAACAGAGAAGCAACAGTTTTGCTTGTAAACAACACGGATGAACAAGTAAATTTTCAGTTAGGAGAACCCCTTGCATGGGATGTAATTTAAATAATTTCGAACCAGAACCAGTGAACACTGATGAATATTTCCAAAATTCGTTAACTGATTATGATACTTTACAAAAGAAAAATTTAGAAAATTTAGATTTGAGACATTGTAATCAAGAAGAATACGAAGCTGTAAGAAAAGTTTGTTATGACTACAGAGACATCTTTTATTGTGAAGGAATTCCATTGACATTCACAAATCAAGTCAAACATGAAATAAGAACAACAGACAATATTCCAGTATATACAAAGTCATACAGATTTCCTCAAATTTACAAAGAAGAAGTTAAAAATCAGATATCTTTCATGCTAGGTCAAAATATAATCCGTGACTCAGTTTCACCATGGTTCTCTCCTATATGAATTGTACCTAAAAAAATGGACAATAGTGGAAAAAGAAAATTTAGAATTGTTATCGACTACCGAAAATTGAATGAAAAAACAGTTCCAGATAAATTTCTCATACCAAATATAAATGATGTGCTAGATAAACTAGGAAGAAGTCAATATTTTACAACATTAGATTTAGCTCCTAAAGACATTGAGAAGACAGCATTCTCAACAGACGGACATTATAAATTCCTAAGAATGCCCTTTGGCTTCAAAAATGCCACCTCCACATTCCAAAGAACAATGAACCATGTATTATCAGGTTTACATAATAAATGTCTAGTTTATATGGATGACATAGTGATATTTTCAACGTCATTGCAAGAACACATAGAAAGTATAAGATTAATATTTGACAGATTTAGACAGACAAATCTAAAAATACAGCTAGATAAATCAGAATTTCTGAAACAGACTGAAAAATTTTTAGGACACATTATAACACCTGAAGGAATATTACCAAATCCTGACAAAATTCAAGCAATTTTCAATTTCCAATTCCAAAAACAAAGAAAGAAATTCAATCATTTCTCGGATTAATAATAATAATAATAATAATAATATCTCTACCCCTCATTCTAATCACAGGGATTAGCCCAAAAGTCGGAGACTTGTGCGGGAGAGGGGGCGGCATATTATTATTAAGCAGGCCGCATTTGCGCCCAGGAACGACTTACGTTGGTAGGCCCTAACCACTATTCAGTGCAGGAATGAGGGAAACCTGAAAAACCTCATTAATTAGGGGGGTAGTCAAATATCAACCGGTATCAATCTCTCACATTGATCCAAGCTAACATTATTCCACCCTACTATACCCGCAGAGAGGGTGCCAATCCTCTCCACGAATATAGCTTATATACGGTCTACCGGCAGCTGGGCGCGAACCAACTCCGATCTAGTCACCTCGATTCAAGTACTGACGCCTTAAACCGCGCGACCACTGACCGACCGGTAACCGGATTAATTCGTTACTACAGAAAATTTATCAAAGATTATTCCAAATTGACGAAACCTTTGACCTTATGCTTAAAAAAAGGCGCAAAAATAGAACATACCGAAGAATTTATCAGAGCATTCGAAATATGTAAAAGAATTCTGACAAATAGCCCACTATTACAACATCCAGATTTTTCAAAACCGTTTATCTTAACAACAGATGCTTCACAATATGCATTAGGAGCAGTACTATCCCAAGGTGAAGTAGGCAATGATAAACCTATAGCCTATGCCTCAAGAACATTGAGTGAATCTGAGAAGAATTACTCAGTGATTGAAAAAGAACTACTCAGTTTAGTTTGGGCAACCCAGTATTTTAGACCATACCTATATGGACGAAGGTTTACAGTTTATACTGTCCATAGACCATTAAGATGGTTATTCTCTCTAAAAGATGTACAAAATTCAAAATTTGCAAGATGGAGAACAAAATTACAAGATTATGACTTTACTATTGAGTATAAAAAAGGTAAACTTAATACAAACGCAGATGCATTATCCAGAATCCAAATTCATCCTATAGACACCGAATATATGCAAGTAAACATTGAATACCCTGAATTAGATCAAATTATTCAAGACCTCGAAAGAGAATCAAACTTGAGAACACCTACTGAAGATGAAGTAGAGAGAATCCTGAATCCACCGGAAAATCTTGAAGATATACCACAAGAACATGTAGAAATGTCCACTGTTCACTCAAACAGAGATGATGAACCACGCAATACTATTCAAATTCTAGACGATATAATAAACTGAAAACCAAAACAAATAATAATAAAATCTATTCTTATGAATCCACAA
Source organism: Monochamus alternatus (assembly GCA_037114965.1). Lineage (NCBI taxonomy): Eukaryota > Metazoa > Arthropoda > Insecta > Coleoptera > Cerambycidae > Monochamus > Monochamus alternatus. Next base: position 36,896,842 of record CM073429.1, on the reverse strand, counting down.
AAGACAAAAACTTTAAAAACAGATAACAAAGTTATAGTATATGCGGAGATAACAAAAGAAGATAATGAAGATCAAATTGTCACCCTTTTGAGAGAATATACAACAGAAAACGTAACTTTCTATATGTATTCTGACACAGATAAAATGTATCAGGACTTTTGTCGAATATATGAAACATATTTTAATAATAATGGACCAAAATTAGTAAGATGCACACAGCAGAGAATAGTTTTGAGAAAAAGGGATGAAATTAATGAAACTATAAAAACTTACCATGAAGGAAAATCTAATCATAGAGGATCACAAAAAACATTTGAAAAACTTAAACAAAGATATTATTTGAATAATATGTTAACAACTATACAAGAATACATTAACAATTGTAATGTATGCCAGAAAGGCAAATATGACAGATATCGTCCTCAAATTCCAATGAACTTAACACCCACTCAAAAGAAACCTTTTGAACTAATATATATGGACACATTTACATTAGAACAAAAAAATTATCTTACTCTTGTTGATAGTTTTTCAAAATTCGGACAAGCTATCCCTATTAAATGCAAAGAAGCATGTGAAGTAACAAGAGCTCTAATAGAATATTTTGAACATTATGGAACATGTTCAGCCATAATAACGGACAATGGAAAAGAATTTATAAATAATCAAGTAAAAAATTTGTTAGCTTTTCATAAAATTGACATTTACTTTACTACACCCTTTCACCCAGAGTCGAACGGAACTGTTGAAAGATTCCATTCAACAATAATTGAACATTTTAGAATATTCCGACAAAATCCAGAATTAAATAAAAAGACAGATAAAGAACTTATGAAATTGGCTATAATTGCTTATAACCATACAAACCACTCTACAACAGGACACACGCCCTTTGAGATTATTTTCGGACATACATTCAGTAAAGATATTATGGATACAAAATCTAGCGAAATAATATTCGATTATTCCTTAGACGAGCATAGAAAGTCGTTATCTCATATGTATAACAATATACAAGGAAGAACAGAAAGTCGGAAAAAGACAAACGTTGAGAGAGTTAATAAAAATGTAAAAAATCCCCAAGAAAAATTCAAAATTGGTCAAAAAGTGTATATAAAAGCACCGAAAAAACGTGGATCAAAAACCGTAACTAAATTTAATGGCCCTTTCAAAATTATTCGTTTAAATGATGATAACACATGTGTCGTTAAACTACAAAATAATAAAGAAAAACGAGTACATCTATCAAACTTAAAATCTAATGTTATAGGTCCCTCTGTGGAACCCTCACCTTTACCATCACCACAACCAGGAACATCGAATTAAAAGAGATAAATGACAATCCAGGCCTTCTACCAGTACATTTAGGAGAAGCAAACAATGTCATATCAGAATGGGAATTAATCAATGTTTTCGACTTACAACCCCTATACGAAGTATTTATACAAGAAAAAGATGAAATTCTTAAAATTCTTTCAGAGATAAGCAAATCCATTTACCCAAAAATGCCCTGTAAAATAGAAGGAGTTGAACTGTCTATAATTGCAGATATATTACATCAGTTAAATAAAACTATGAAATATGAAATTCAGAGAGCCACTCTGTTATTTAATCAAGTATCACCCACACATACTAGAAGACCTAGAGGACTTTTCAACTTCATTGGAACCTTTCAAAAAGCCATCACTGGATCTTTAGATGCTAACGACGGAGAAAGATACGAAGAAAATTTTAAAAGAGTATATAACAATGAGGCACAATTAAAAGTTGATGTAGAAAAACATTTATCTTTGACTAAAGAAGTCATAGAAACAACAAAAAAATCAATTGCCACCCTAGTCCAAAATCAAGAAAAATTAAATGACAGAATTACTGAGCTTGGAGAGAAAATTAAAAATTTGGGTTTCTGCATTCACATTGTCACAACCCAATCATTTCTAACTAAATTGTCACATTCCATATCATTAATTGTTGATGTTTTGGAAGAAATATCAACGGCAATCTCCTTTGCCCAAATGAGAAAAATTCACCAAACCATAATTAGACCAGAAAACTTAAAAGAAGAATTAGAAAATATTCAAAAATACTGTCACGGAATTTGCCCCACTCACACCCAAATCGACGACTGTGGTACCACGAATTACTAAGATTGCCCCGATCGCCCCTACACGATTCTGTTAAACAAACAAAATGCCGTGGATCGAGACGGGACTAGAAAATTTGAGAAACGACGAGAAGCATTCGAGAGATGCTAGAAAATAGATCTAGAGATGATAGAATATACCTGGAATATTCGTTGGGTCTATAAAAGAAAAATAAACGGCCGATTAAGTTAGTCTTGTATAAGTCTTGTATTACAGTCTGAATTGAAGTGTTTAGTTGGAGATATCAAAGTGATTTAGATAACGATTAATGAAATAAGTGTTTAGTTGAATTTTAATTAGTGTTCAGTAGTGTACTGAGTATAGTTAATAAAGAAGTAATTAATTAACGGATTGTGTTTCTGGCAATAGTAAAATTCGGATTGGGAAATCCGTGACAATTTGGTGTCGGAAGTGGATTTAACTGGAAGTTTTAAAGAGCTTTCTGGAACCCTGTCCACAAAGTGGGTTTAAGTGGAAGTTGGAAGAACTTTCTGGAACCCTGTGCGTGGGTGGAATAAAGACCCAAGTGTGACATATCACCGCACTCGTCGTCACTTAAGGAAGTGAACGGTGGTATTGGCGAAGGACAATCTCGAACTTTCTAGAACTTTGTACGGGAGTGAAACAAAGACCCAAGTGTGACATATCACAGCACTCGTCGTGACTTAAGGAAGTGAACGGTGGTATTCGCGAAGGACAATCTCGAACATTCTAGAACTTTATACGGAAGTGAGACAAAGACCCAAGTGTGACATATCACCGCACTCGTCGTGACTTAAGGAAGTGAACGGTGTTATTTGCGAAGAACAATCTCGAACATTCTAGAACTTTATACCGAAGTGAGACAAAGACCCAAGTGTGGCATATCACTGCACTCGTTTCATTGTAAGGAAGGCAACAGTGATATTTAGAAATACATTCGTGGACATTCTAGAACTTTCAAAATAGAGTGAATGCCTGTAACTAGAAGTCAAGTCAACATGGATGCACAACTAGCAAAGCTGTTAGAAATGATGCAAACGATGCAGGAACAGGGACGGATGATGCAAGAGAAATTAGAAGAACAGGGACAAACGATGCAAGAACAGGGACGGATGATGCAAGAAAAATTTGAAGAACAAGGGCATACAATTGAAGATCAATCCCAGACGATGCAGGATCAGACCAAAATGATGTAAGAAAAATTAGAAAAGAAATTAGAAGATCAGATGCAGATAATACAACAGGAAATGAGAGCTCAGATGAACGAAATGCAGGTGTTAGAAAAATTAGAAAATACAGTAGAGGAGAAACTGTTAGAACAGAAAAAAGAAATCGACGAAGAACTGTTAGCACAAAGAAAGGAAGTGGACAAAGAAATAAACCAGGTTAGAGAAGAGCTTCGATATAAATTAGACAAGATAACAAAGGAGGGCGTAATCAAAACAGAAGGACCTGTTATTCGAACTTAGAAAACGAAACCCCCCGAATTCGACGGCAAGGTCTCCTGGAATGTCTATCTGCGTCAGTTTGAAGCAGCAGCTGCGGCAAACGAGTGGTCTGATTGTGAAAAGGCTACTGCTCTAATAGTTGCTCTACGAGGGGAAGCTCTTGACGTCTTACAAGGAGTACCTGCGGGGCAGCAGAATAACTACGACACTCTAAAACAGCATATGGAAATGAAATATGGGGATAAGCACCTGCAGCAAGTTTACCAGGCACAATTGAAAAATCGTCACCAACAGAATGGAGAGAATTTACAGCATTTTGAGACCGATGTTGCCCGATTGGATCGATTGGCTTATCCAACAGCCCCGTCCGAATTCTTAGACCAGCTGTCCATCCAAGTTTTTACCGATGGCCTAAGAGATTGCGAAACCCAGCAGGCATTACGACTCGCCAGACTTAAAACGTTGAACGACGCTCTTTCGCATGCACTGGAATTCGAGGCAGCAAAGATGGCATCTGGTAGGCATGTTAAAGTTCGGGCCATCAGTGATAACAGCGATAGTATGGCAAATGGAGACATAATAAAAACGCTAAAGGAGATTATTGATAAATTCAGTCCATCTACTAGGACAAAGAAGGAACAACCTGATAGTCGAAGGGATCGCCTTCTTAAATGCTGGAACTGTAGGCAGACGGGACATCTGAAGAGACAGTGTAGGGCCCCAGACGCAGATCAGCAAAAGCGCGACTCCCAGGCTGCGCAGGAAAACTAGGTTCAGCCTGCTTGACGGGGCAAAAGCCGGCCGCGTCCTCCTACCATGCCCCACGAGAAGAAATTACGTTGTCACGTCTCCAGGACTCTGACTCCTTGCTAGTAGAAGGCAGTATTTTTGGTCGAACTTTCCCTATGGTAATCGATACTGGAGCGGCAAGAACTATTGTTCGGCCAGATATTATTCATGCTTGGCGTATTAAGAACCCTGCTAAACGTTATGTCCTTACAGCAGCCAATGGACAACAACTGCCAGTCAAGGGGGAATGCGAGCTTGAAGTAGAATTAGGAGACGTCAAATTCAAACATAGAGCCCTGGTAGCAGATATATCGGATAATGTCATACTCAGACTAGACTTACTACGAGCAAAGGGGGTGAATTTAGATTTGAATGCTGGTACGTTACGGATAATGGGTGAGGAAGTAGTGCTAACGACCACCACTGAGAATAACGCTGTACGGAGACTCGTTGTTAAAGAAGATGTGGTACTACCTGCTCAGACCGAAACATTGGTTGCCACTGTAATGGATGGGGAAATGTCTTGCAGTGTAGGAGTGGTGGAACCCAGTAATCCGGATTTCTTCAATAAATCTATAGTCACCGGACGTACCCTGATTAAACCTGAGAAAAACACAATGGTACGGGTAGTGAACCTGAAAATCTTTCCACAGAAAATTGCAAAGGGAACTGAAGTAGGAGTCTGTGAACCTGTTACCAAGATCAGAACACTCAAAGAAATCCACGAAATGGAGAAGAAACCAAATAAGACCAGTCTACCAGAATGTCTAAGGGACATCGTAGATAGGGCCAAGGAAAGATTAACAGAGGTGGAGGTGGAACAACTCGAAGAGCTGCTAAGTGAAAATGAAGATGTGTTTGCACTTAAGCCAGGCGACTTTGGGAGAACCAATGTAGTGAAGCATCGAATCGATACTGGTTCATCGTCTCCTATAAAGCAGCCACCACGAGGACTTCCACTAGCCAAGCGAGACGAAGTTAACAAGATGTTAATTGAGATGCAAAACCAAGGCACCATAGAGCCATCTCAGAGTCCTTGGGCTTCTCCTGTAGTTCTGGTCAAGAAGAAAGACGGCTCCACCCGATTTTGTGTGGACTACAGAAAATTAAATGACGTCACCAAGAAAGACAGTTACCCACTACCAAGAATTGACGATACTCTGGACACCTTGGCTGGTGCGCAATGGTTTTCCACTTTGGATTTAAAGAGTGGTTATTGGCAAGTTGAGGTCAGCCCAGAAGACAAGGAAAAGACAGCATTCACTACCGGAAATGGATTGTGGCAGTTCAATGTAATGTCATTTGGTCTATGTAATGCCCCTGCCACTTTTGAACGATTGATGGAAACTGTACTTCATGGCCTGCATTGGGAGACCTGCTTGATTTACTTGGACGACGTGGTGGTGCTGGGACGCTCTTTCCAGGAGTACCTGAAGAACGTGTCCGAAGTGTTCAAGAAGTTGAAAGCAGCGAACCTGAAGTTGAACCCGAAGAAGTGCAGTCTGTTCCAAAAGGAGGTTAGGTACCTAGGCCACATTATTACTCCAAACGGTGTGAAAACAGATCCGGAGAAGACAGAGTGCATAAAGAATTGGCCGGTTCCTAAAGACAAACATCAAGTTCGAAGTTTCCTCGGACTATGCACATACTATCGACGATTCGTGCAAGGATTCTCGGACATTGCCAAGCCTCTTCATAAACTCACTGAAGACAACATCCCGTTCGAATGGACTCCGAGATGCCAGCAAGCCTTTGAGACGCTGAAAGAGGCTCTCTGCACTACCCCGATTTTAACATACCCAATACCTGGACAACCATTTATAGTGGACACGGACGCAAGCAACATTGGAATTGGCGGAGTTCTTTCTCAAGTACAAGATGGTCAAGAGCGAGTAGTGGGCTACTTCAGCAAAGTCCTATCAAAAGCTGAAAAGAACTATTGTGACTCGGAAGAATTGCTTGCCATCGTCAAGAGCCTAGAACACTTTAATAAATATCTGTATGGCCAAGAATTTCTCCTAAGAACGGATCACGCTTCCCTTAAATGGCTGCTACAGTTTAAAAACCCTGAAGGACAGATGGCAAGATGGCTGGAACGGCTGCAAGAATATCACTTTGTTGTTGAACATCGAGCCGGCAGGAAACATGGAAATGCAGATGCCCTTTCTAGGAGACCCTGTCCTGTCAACTGCAAACACTGCAGTAGTCTTAAAAGGAAAGAGAACATCTCATCAGTTTCTTGCAAGGTAGTAGCAGCCCAACCTGAAGACCGATGGAGTTCAGCAGCGATTCGGGAAGACCAGCAAGCTGACTGTGACATCAAGCCTTTACTAGACTGGAAAGAAGTCAACAACCGACCGTCTTGGGCTGAAGTCAGTAGTAAAAGCCCAGCATTAAAGAGCTATTGGGCTCAATGGAATTCCCTGGTGTTGAAAGACGGTGTCCTAAAAAGAGCATGGGAGAACAATGACGGAACGGAGGTCAAGAAACAAATACTACTCCCGAGGTCCCGGGTCAAGGAAGTGCTGCAGGAAGTACATGGAGGTACTGGGGGTGGACATTTCGGTATCAATAGGACTCTACAGAAGATTAGGGAACGTTTCTACTGGTTGAGCTGTAGGACAGATGTAGAAGATTGGTGCCGAAAATGTGACATATGTGCAGCAAGCAAGGGACCGAAGACCCGTTCCAGAGGCAAAATGCGCCAGTACATCGTAGGAGCGCCGTTTGAGAGGATTGCCATTGATATCGCTGGCCCCTTTCCGAAAACCCAAAGTGGGAACCGATATCTGCTAGTAGCCATGGACTACTTCAGCAAATGGCCGGAAGTATACCCCCTTCCCAATCAAGAGACCACAACCGTAGCAGAAGCGCTAGTCAACAACCTGTTCTGCAGATTTGGTGTGCCCATGGAACTACATTCAGATCAGGGCCGAAATTTCGAATCAGGTGTGTTCCGAAAGGTCCGCGAGCTTATGGGAATCCGAAAAAACCAGGACCACCCCACTGCATCCCCAGTCAGATGGTATGGTGGAACGCTTCAACGCCACACTAGAAACCAATCTGAGGATGTTTGTGAACGAAAACCAGACAGACTGGGACAAGCTCATTCCACTCTTCCTGTTAGCTTACCGCTCAGCTGCCCATGAAACTACTGGGAAGACTCCCGCAAGGATCATCTTTGGAAGAGAGCTTCGCCTTCCAGCAGACTTGGTATTTGGTCGTCCTGCGGAACAGCCCACAGATCCAGACACTTATATCCATGACCTAGAACAAAGACTAGCAGCCGTACACGACCAAGTCAGATCTCGAATGCGACTAGAGAGCGATCGCATGAAAACTCGATACGACGTCCGGGCCAATACAGTCCGATTCCAACAAGGTGACCTGGTGTGGCTCTACAACCCCACGCGGAAGAAAGAAAAATCGCCTAAGCTACAGAACCGTTGGGAGGGCCCCTACACCGTAATTAAAAGAATCAATGATGTCGTCTACCGGATACAGAGGACTCCCAGGAGTAAGATGAAGGTTGTCCATCTGGAGCGTCTGTCCCCATATAGAGGTGTATCCGATCGGGACGATCGGTCCTAAGGAGGGGGCAGTGTCACGGAATTTGCCCCACTCACACCCAAATCGACGACTGTGGTACCGCGAATTACTAAGATTGCCCCGATCGCCCCTACACGATTCTGTTAAACAAACAAAATGCCGTGGATCGAGACGTGACTAGAAAATTTGAGAAACGACGAGAAGCGTTCGAGAGATGCTAGAATATACCTCGAATATTCGTTGGGTCTATAAAAGAAAAATAAACGGCCGATTAAGTTAGTTTTGTATAAGTCTTGTATTACAGTCTGAATTGAAGTGTTTAGTTGGAGATATCAAAGTGATTTTGATAACGATTAATTAAATAAGTGTTTAGTTGAATTTTAATTAGTGTTCAGTAGTGTACTGAGTATAGTTAATAAAGAAGTAATTAATTAACGGATTGTGTTTCTGGCAATAGTAAAATTCGGATTGGGAAATCCGTGACAATACCTAAAAGATGAAAAACTTCCTTTCACACCAAATTTGGAAAATATTTTAAAATATGAAAGAATATGCAAAACATCTGTTTTCCAAAAAGATTTCAAAATCTACTTTATTATAGCAGTGCCCTTAATGGAAATGAACTCCTATGATTACTACAAGTTGTATCCTCTACCAGTGAGCAACAATGCTCTGTTATATACAATTATTCCAAATAGAAATTATTTGATACTAAACACAAATTGGTACTCCTTTGCTGATATACCTTGTATAGAGATAGAACTTAATAATTTTTTATGCACATATAATCCTGTGTTAAAAAGGAATACTAATGACCCGTGTGAAATACAACTTATCAGTTTTACTTCAAACCAAAATAATTGTCAACATACACAATTATACAGTGACAGCCCACAAATACAAAGAATCGAAAATTCAAATTCTTGGATAATATCAACGATATCGACTATTTTAATCGAAATGGAATGTAAAGGAAAGAAAAAGAAACTACTACAAGGAAATTACCTTATTACAATTCCAGAAACATGTTCCTGTGTAATCGACACTTACAAATTAACTCCAAATAAAAATTTTCAAGAAAATGTAGAAACTGTTAATGTGCCAAGTATAAAAGTACCAAATAATATTACATTTTCAAATTATTAACAAAAATTGACCCTATCAAACAAGGTCAATTTAGAAGAATTATCAGAATTATCAAGACGTACAGAGAATTTACAAAAAGACATTGAAAATCAAAATCTTAACACTATGATAAATGAACCGATTCATTGGATTACATACATTTTAATTTTATTGATTGCGATAATTATCCTAGTTCTTTTTTGGAAGAACATAAAAAGAATTATTCGAAGAAGAAGATCCAGTTTCCAGGTTCAACCCCAAGAAGAAGTGGATGTCCAACAAAGTGCATATACTTCAGAAGTGGTAGAAATTCGTTGTCGTGTCGTGAAATATACTATTCAAATACAGCACTGCATTTTTAATAATACAAAAATTTCAGGCATGATTATACAATATTTTACACCGTCCATTTGTATTTATAGTCCAGGGAAAAATAGCGAAAATTTTTAGGCACAGCAGATATCGAGATGCGGTTTTCTGCATTGGGTTCAGGAAGGTCCCAGGAAAAAGTCTATATCGTCTGGTTTAGCCATTGTTTGAAAAATGCCTTCTGGGTCGGAAAATGCATTTTTCAATTGCAATCATTACTTGCACCATTATAGGAACGACTGGAAACTCGGAAATCGTTACTCGGGGGTTTTTGGGGCTGCCGAACTCGATTCTGGCATTAGAATTACTCGAGAATGCACGGGGTGGCTTTGTGGAGATGTCTGGGGGTGAATTGGTGAGAAATAGCAGCGTGCATGAAAATCGCTCCAAACTCGTTACCCGGGGGTTTTCGGGGATACCGAATTCAATTCTGGCATTGGAATTATCCGAGGGCGCTCGGGGGCAGTTCTGCGGGGGTATCCGGGGGGTCATTCTGCGGGGAAATTGCATAGTCCATGGGAAGCACTCCAAACTAGTTACTCGAGAGTTTTCGGGGATGCCGAATTCAATTTTAGCATTAGATTTCCCCGGGGGCGCTCGGGGGTCTCTCTGTGGGGTTGTCTGGGGGTGATTGGGGGGGGAATAATTCAACATTAATAAAAACTCCTATTTGTTACTTGAATAAAGTATTATTTTTATAATTTGTGATTTTTCACTTTCTTCTTTACCATTTCCCACAGAGCCATCCCCGAGCGCCCCCGGGGAAGTCTAATGCCAGAATTGAATTCCGCATCCCGAAAACCCCCGAGTATCGATTTGGAGTAATTTTCATGGACGCTGCCATTTCCATGCCAATCACCCCCAGACAACCCCACAAAGGGACCCCCGAGCGCCCCCGGGGAAATCTAATGCTAGAATTGAATTCGAAATCCCCGAAAACCCCCGAGTAACGAGTTTGGAGCGATTTTCATGCACGCTGCCATTTCCCAATTCCCCAATTCACCTCCAGACAACCCCACAAAGCCACCCCCGTGCATCCCCGAGTAATTCTAATGCCACAATCGAGTTCGGCAGCCCCGAAAACCCTCGAGTAACGATTTCCGAGCGATTTTTCCGTGTTTCCAGTCGTTCCTATAATGGTGCAAGTAATGATACAATTGGAAATGCATTTTCCGGCCCAGAAGACATTTTTCAAAAAATGGCTGAACCAGACGATATAGACTTTTTTCCTGGGACCTTCCTGAACACAATGCAGAAAACCGCATTTCGATATCTGCTGTGCCTATAAATTTCTGCTATTCCGGTCGATTTTGATCTAAATGCCCTAGCCTATTAGGTAATATACCAATTCTCGTGGAGGCCTTAAGTTACCATAGCTATCAAAATATACCGCTTTTTCTCCAGTTTTCTTATATGCAGTCCAGTGTGTCACAGAGCCTCTTTCATTGTCTAGACTAATAATACCACATTCTTTATAATGCACCCGACGTGGTAAACTATCTCTCATAAATGTGCCTCAAAAATGTTGAATATTTAATTTCTTAGTCAATCTTATTAAATCCAAATTAGTAAGACCTCGTCTCGGTAATTTTATCGGTAACGCTTGGAAGGTTTCTTGCGCCCTAAAAAAAGACCAAAGCCTTACTTGTAAGGTCTCATGTATAGTCCTTTACCCATAGCTATTTCTTCCATTGCAGCATTGTGACGTTTACTTTCTTCAAGTTTTTGCTTTGCAGCTTTGGCATCATTAACAGCCTTTGCAATTCCTGCTGCTCCACCACCTAAAGCACCAAGCGCACTTTAGTCTGCAAATAATGGAATTAGTGGTAGAAATCCTCCTGTCTTAGGTATTGGTATTACTCGGGGAGCTTTAATATATTTCTTCTTCATAATATTATTAGCAGCTTTTAATGCAATTTTAATAGCATCTTTCATATTCTGCACATTTTTATCTTTTAGCGCTACTCGTGCTTGCTTTGCTACATCTTTAAATGCTAACGAGCCACCAACCTTTTTAGATTTCGCTTTAGGTTTACCAGTTTTACTTTTACTTTTTTTTAGTTTTTCCGTTAATACATCCCATTCCTAATTTAACTTTAGCTTTCATTGCTGCTGCCTTTTCTCCTATAGATGCCCTTGGTGATTTAAATCTCTCCACAGCCTTCTCACACAAAATTTTATTCGCCGTATGTCGTTGCTCCAAGTTTTTCTCTCTGCTATAAGCCACGTCGTGTTCTTTACAAGCTTCGTCTAAACCATTAATACCCACATCACCTCTCGCTAATCTCTTCGCAAGTTTTGTACCAGAACCACAAAATTTATATCCTGGAATATGGAGCTCTACTGGTAAATTATTTATAGCAGAGTTCAATATACCGCTGCCAGATTTTCTTGTTGTTTCAAGCATTTGGCATCACGAACTACTCACGAATGATGATAATACCAATATCACATATAATATATATATATATATATATATTATATGTGATATATATATATATATATATATATATATATATATATATATATAGGGTGAATCTTAAATAAGTACAAATATTTTAACCAGCAGTATAGTTTTGTGTGTAGAACACATAATTAATAGTAAAATCATGTCATGTTGGTTGCGGTTATATTTAATTAAGGAATTATACAAATAGGCAACTCTATACAGGTGTGTTTTCACAATGAAAAACAATTATTGTTGGGTATATCTTTAATAGTAGTCAATCAGTTCTTACAATAATACCATACAAGTTAGATAGTTTAATATAAGCCATGTTCAGGAAAAAACTGCTTCCCTGTTGGAGCATGCGCCCTTACCACTGAAATGTAATTTTAAATTATGATGACTGGAATGCGCTAAAAGCTGCGCGAACGGATTATTTATGATCAGCGCCATATTTTGTTTTGTGCCTCTAGCAATGGCGGAGCAGTAGGGGCTTAGCTGATTCTGAATTGAAATGAAATTGAATTCTGGATATGAAGAATTATTTCGTGCTATATGCTGGTTAATTTTACAGTCCCTTATAAAACATGACATATTCCAACAATAACACCCACAAAAATACAGAAAGAATAACACTAACGAGATACAAGATAAAAGAAGAAACCACACTGTACGCCAATGACGTGTTTACAAACAAAATAATGGGAAATTAAAAACACAATTCATATCGTACGTGCAGACGGTTGTCTCTCTCGCACCCACATACATAACCAATGAAGTATGTTTTTGCTGAGTTTCATATGCCTCCTTTTGTCTGCTCCTAGGTTTGGTACTTTTATTTGGAATGCGCAATGGACTTTACGCTTTCCATATCATACATTTCAGTCACCCTTACTAAGCCTAATAGAACAACCCCTCCTTAAATTTTGCAACTAATTTTTAATTTGAAGTCTATTAGATTTCTTAACAGTACAATTACTTGTTCTTTATCTATTATGTCACTATCTACAATAATTACATTTTCATCTCTTTTATTACTACTACTTACAAACTTATCCTTACAAATATTTTCGTCAATTTGTTCAATTGGTTTATTTACATTTTCAATTTCCATATTGATTTTAGTGCCAAACATATGATCTATGATTTGATCATTGATTTGAGTGACGTTTCCAGATTTTTTGAATTTCTGGCACTAATACCAAGTATGTTCTAGGTTCTAACGTTACGTAAAATATTAATGGTTGTACAAGTTTTAGTGTTAGTTGGTTAGTCACAAATGCTGCTATCCAGTTACTACAGGCATCAACTATAATTAGCATAAACTTACTATGAAATAGTCCAAGTTAATCGATATGTAAAGGTTCCCAAGCAATCTTAGGAAATTTTCATAGTATTAATTGAGCTTTTGGTGGGCTATTTTTGTGAGAAAGATAATCTTTACAAATATTAACAATATTAGACATTATTTTTGTACAAAACAAAGCTAAAAAAACTTTTTCGGCCATCCATCATTTACAAATTTCATTACTTGCCTTAATAAAACATCTATTGTTTTGTTCATTTTTAATTTGTTTTACATCAATATCTCATTAAAATAGTTTAAAAATAATAGCTAAAGTATCTCCTATTTGTGAATATTGCTGTTGTGTTTTATTAAATCTGCGAGACGCATAGGCAATCGGCCTTTCTGAGTTATCCCTTAACATGTGAAATTACAGCTCCAAGGTAAATTTGGGTTATGATGTACTAATACTTGAAATGAACACAAAACAATATGAATGAAAGCTGTTTGATTTTTCTTACAAATTCCAAGAAATATATTTTTTTAACAAATTTTATAGGTTGCAAAATAATTAAACTATTTGGTATAAATTTATGATAATACCTCGAATAATACTTAACCAAAAGCTTTAAGTTGTGTTTGATTAATCGGTATTGGAGTATTACTAATCGCTAATCTAATCCAAATCTATTAAATTTATGATCTAAATAAACTACCGATTCTTTAAAAAATTCAATTTTACTTAATAAAGTAGTTAATCAGACAATCTGCATACATTTTTTTCTACATTAAAACCATATTCATCTCTACTGGTTTCCGTAATAAGTATATCTAAAAATACTAATACTCTTCTTAGACAAATTTAGAAAGAATACACGATAAACCATTAGAAAGTCTGGTGTACTTAAACAGACCTTTGTGTTTGTCTTATTACAGTTAGTTTACATGAATCACTATCTAATAAAATTTGTCGGTAGACCTAAGATAGTTTGGTGAATTCCAACCCACCTTGTAACTGACTAAATAGATCTTCTATTTTAGTTGGCAAATAAGAATTAATTTTTAATATAGTATTTACTGTTACCTTACAGTCACCCCAAATTCTTATAGTTTCATCACATTTAATAATTGGTACTACAGACGTACTCCATTCGTTATAGTCTAGGATTTGAATAATATTAACTCCCACTAATCTATCTAATTCCATATCTGCTTGAACCTTAATTCCGTAAGGAAATGGCTATGCTTTAAAAAATTTGGGCACAATTGTATCCTTAGCTGCCAGATGTACAGTATCTCTACAAAACACCTAATTTAGTCGAAAATTCATTTTTATATTGACTGACATTTTAAATAATACATCACTTTACTTAATCTTACCTCAGATTTTACCAACATCTGGTATATCGTCGTCAGTACTGTAACTGTTTTGAAGTGAATGAATACTTAAAACCATAATAAAAATTTCTTCCTAATAAGAGTAGTCCACCATCACTTTTCAGCACATTAACATTGATCATCCTGGTAAGTCACTAGATTATTGGAATTTTAATGTATCCTAGTGGATAACTAGTTGAGCTAGTAAATCGAACGTCTTCTCAGTGCTCTGTAAAATATATTTATATAAATATTGCTTCCAATATTCTTATATTTACATGTAGTGGAATTATGAAATCACTTACCATAAATATTAGATGTCTTTGCACTTGTGTTTCTTTTATCGGTATCAACATAACCTCATCGCAATCTCACTGACTGTCAATCCTTAGGCATAGTTGTGCTTGCTCGACGTTTCCGCCTACTGCCCGTGATACCTATCTGTCGTAGGCACAACGCGTAGGCACATTACTGAAAACTTACCTTGATGGTTTTTCTGACCAGCTTTTTTTATATGCGATATACACCTTTTTTAAACATCTTCATGAAATCTGTCTCGAGCTGCGCCTTTTGAAAAGCCCATAATAAATCAACCTCTTAATAATTCGTCCAGCATATTTCCCTTTCCCATTTGTACCGGCAACCCACAACACATTTCATTAGAGAGAAAATATTTTACTTTGCTGGATCTGCCGTCTAAATGTATGCATTTTATACATTTTTTCTTGATATTAAACGCATACGTCAAGCTGCTTATTTTGTTATTTAATATTGTGATTGTGTGTACCTTTATTTTTAAAATTTTTTTCACTGATTAAAGTGCGAAGTCACTTATGGTTCTCTATTCGAAATAGTTAATACTGACTCATTTCGGGTTATGTGGCGAAAATTAAATTTAATATGTGAAAATCATAGTTTTTCGTTATTCTTAATAAAATAACTTATAGAAATTGTGTTTTGTGTCCCTTTCTAACATTGTACAATGACATTTAACTTGTGAAATGTGGATTACTGATTAAATAGTTAATTTTTTAACAAACAGGTAAGCTTGTGTGCACCTAAAACCAATAAAAGGAATTGGATACTACGCCTTCAATAACTGCGACAACATTCTGTCGCCTGAGTATGTAAAACAAAACTCAATATTTATTTTTGATGATGCAGCCTGTGATAAACAAAATGTTATGAGAGATTACTTTAGTATGGGGCGTCATAAAGACGTAGATTGCTTATACCTTTGCCAAACTTATACACGTATTCCAAAACATATAATACGTGATAACGCAAATATGTTAGCAGTCTTCAAACAAGATGATTTGAATTTGAAGCATATATATGAAGATCACATTAATAGCGATATGAGTTTTAATAAGTTTAAGGAAATTTGCTCATTGTGCTGGAAAGAAAAATATAGTTTTATGGTGATTAATAAAGACAGTGACATTAATAATGGTAGATATAGAAAAATATTTGATCATTACATACATATATAAAGAGAACTAAGCTCTGCTAACTTTATTTATCATTATTAGTATTCATACTGAACTGCTCTTAACACTACGCTGTTTTTACTGTTAAGTATCTGTTTTTTACTGCCAAATACCTACTTTCCACTGTCTGGGACCTGTTTTTTACTGGTTGGGACAAGATTTACAAGATACAAGATTTGATGCTTTCGATATGAATAGAAAGGAAGTTGAAGTAAAAAAATTGTTAATACAAAGGAGGAACATAGTAAAGCAAAAGCTGAATGCTCTGAAAGAAGGAAGTATAATTCAAGAACAATCGTTTCTCCCTATCACGAAGCGTTTACAAACAATTGCTGAGAAACTTGATGGAGAGCCTAATATAAAAAGTGAGAAGCCTATAAAAAAGGAAGTGAAATCAAGGTTTTCGTTTAGCTCACCAAAGAAAAACATATCAAAACATAATACATTGATGACTTCTGATGCACCAAGTTTCCTAGATACATCAGTTGTCGCAGAAGGAACTTCAAAAGATATTGACATTGCTGCGACATTGCTGATGGAGGTAATGGGGAACTAGATGAAAGTGTAAGAAATGCAAAAGAATATATTCAAGACTTTAGTAATTCGCCCGATATGATGTACTATTTAAATCCCCTTGATCCCTTGCCTAGAGAATATGTTGATAAAATGATTGGTGATGTTCATAATGAGTTTGACTTTAGGTATGTTGTTAAATATGATTCCGAGCATAATGAACTAAAAATTGGTAATGCATCTCTGCAATTCGATGGTAATAATTTAATTATATTAGGGTTACATTATACGGGGACTCCTGGACTCTACGAATTAATTTTTAAGAAACATCCAATTGGTTTCACAGAAGGGATAAAAAACCTACTTAGACATTGTTAAACCAACGAATGCTAATAAAAGAAACTACTCTGAAAATGAGCAAATTCAGGGTAATGCATCTCAAAAAATCATGGCATTGAGTATACAACCACTAACATCACGAAGACCTCTCATCATAGCACCCTCAACTCGAAAAAGATTAGGTCTTGGTATGTTAATGGAAGCCTCAAATAATCCAATCGACTACGTATACTGGAACGATCCTAATAAGCTTGTTGATAATTAAGGCTTTTAGTTTCCTCTCAAACCGCTGGCAATACAGGTCACTCTAACGAGATCGTCTCTATTATCAAAGAATTACGTGTATCTAAAATGATTGAGTAGTAAGCAAAAACTTACAGCTAACTAAAGAAATTACAGTCAATAAATTTGTTAGACACATAAGTCAACCAAAGCATTCATCTGCGGATCATGAAGATTTTGAAGTAACGTTAACAAGCATCTCAGGAAACATAGTGAAGGAATTATATTATAATATTGTTTTAACAGTTGAGTCTAAAACCTTTCATGAAAACAGTAAGAACTATTTAATATCTGATATAATCTGTTATAAAAATATTTCAAGTTTTCTTCTACGAAGCAGCTATGATTGACTATACTACTGGTTACCCTACTGATATCATAACAATTATATATGACAAGGAATTTACTTTGGCAGAACTAGTCATCGTTATGCTACGTCGCAACGATAATATCTCATTTCGAGAAATAGATCCGGACACTGAAAACAAAAATTTATTTTTAGAAATCGTTATACGAGTTCCTGTGGGGTTAAATATATAGAAATCAGTTTTACATACTATAATTTTAATTGGAATCCAATATGAAATATCTCAACAACTTTAACAAATATGCAACAAATGTAAAAGAAGATATTTTTAATGAATTACACAAGCCTGCCAGAATCAATTTAAAAAGACGTAGAACCGTAATAAGAGGTCGGAATGATTTAATACAAGCTGATTTAATTGACTTAATACCATATTCCAAGGAAAATAATGGATATAATTATGTACTAATCGTTATTAATTGCTTCTCTAAATGGTTAGGTTACGATGACAAACATAATTCTAGGATTGATAAAAATGATGTATTGTAGCATGTTATATTGTATAAGAATTATAATAAATGATATACATTCTATATTCGATTTTTTATTTTAATAATTAACCCTATTAGTTACATAATAATGATAAGCAGGTCAGCAACCAAACTAACGTAGTCGACAGAAACCGATTCTATACTTCCTCTCATCACAAACGGCCATCGACCTCTATCGCGCAGGTGACAACCGCTGTGACGTAGACGGTTGAAAGCTATGCCGATCCTGCTCCAGTCGCCATCTTGAATTGTGGAGCAGAATCGGCATAGCTATTCTACTAATATATCTTTATGTTTTAAATTAATAATTAAACCAGATCGTATGCGATTCGAAAATACTGAATTTATATCCTCACAACGTACATAATCACTTCTGCTTATTTTAGTGAAATTTAAACAGCGGCCAATATGTTCTATCTTTAATTTGAGTAAAAATTTCGTTCACAAACTTGTAAAGCTCTACTAAATAATCTTATATACTGAATATTACTTTTATATACATTTCAATTTCAATGGTGCTACTACCCTTATTTAAAATTTGATTAAACTTTTTCACAATATCGTCATTTAAATTGCACATATCCATTTGGATAAATGTCTATAACTAATTTAGCTTGAACACTATACAAATTTTGACCAATCACGTTAATGGATTTCAGAAATACA
Organism: Monochamus alternatus; assembly: GCA_037114965.1. Classification (NCBI taxonomy): domain Eukaryota; kingdom Metazoa; phylum Arthropoda; class Insecta; order Coleoptera; family Cerambycidae; genus Monochamus; species Monochamus alternatus. Next base: position 36,878,180 of record CM073429.1, on the reverse strand, counting down.
AATGTACAATATATTATCACTGATAAAAAGAATATACTGCCTACATACTCTCATCAAAATGTTGTTTGCTGCTGTATATAGCGTGAATGTTTATTATTGGGCACTGCTGCTGGTAGTAGTCTTCACCTTTAAATAAAAATAGAAAAAAATTAAAATTAGAATTAAATATAAAAATTGATTAAAAAACTAAAAAAAATTAAAACTGAAACAATATTCAAATGTATGATTTGCTCACCTTCATTTCTTCAAATCTAAACTTCACTCCATTAAAGGCTTACCCACTTCATTCAAGCCTTCATATATTATACAGTATTTAACATTAACTTGTTAATTGTCCAAGAATATCCTTCATACATGGAACCATACGTTTTCGAAAAAAAACCTTTTTATCTTGAAATTCTAAAAATACAGTGTTACCGATTTTTATTTTTACTATTTTTGCCAGTAGGTTCGATACTGGGGTATTTATTGGTCATTTACTCTAATTATGGGTGTGATAATACCAGATAAAAGCGAATATGAATTAATTTTTTCGATATCCATCTAAAAAATATTCAGTGCTTAATTTACATTAAATAAAGAATAAAAATGGACTTACTGTTGCTTCTGGTATAACACTACACTAACACTTAATTGCCACAACGATGTCTATTCACTGACTGCACCTCAGAAACTAATGTCCAGCAAGCGACTTCTTTTTATACTACTACCTTATCGCATATTTAGCATTTCTGTTGCATATTTGCTATGAATTACGATAATATCCACTTAATACTGTTTATGTTAACGTCATAAATTAAACGCACTATGCTATGCTACTGTGACCTGCACAGTTCAACGGAATTGACTGGATGTTTATATTACTGTGTAGGTTGCAAGAATTGACTTTAAATTTTAAAACGTTTAGAAGAAACTAAATAAAACTTTAAATATATAACCCCCTATTAAGGGGTTGTTTACACAATATTCGGGATCGCGAAATAATATATTACATAAATAAACATTTTATTTTTATCTGCCTTTTACACTTAATTTTGTAGGTATAGGTAATTTTTCACGTCATGTTGAAGTTGTTTTAAGTTGTGTGTGCCTGTATGTCTGATGCTTTTATTGACTCGAAATTTTTTTTAAAAATGTGACGTTATAATTGTTTTTTAAAAGTGATTGTTATGTATATAAATTTTAACAACGGATTAGTATTTCTCTTTTTTTGGTTTTGGTTTTCTAATTTAATCTCACGTTTATGTCTTGAGAAAGGAAATAAACATTTCCGAAAGCTTGACAACAACACAGTGTTCTTTTTGTACTAGCCCTTAGCACTGTTGACTGCAATCCCAAATACATCACTGGTTATATTCATATTTGTATATTAAAAAATATTATCGTTTCTTTTACTTCAACATCCTGTACCTCGTAAATCCTGTACTTATGCAAGTGCTTTTCTTTATTTTTTAGGAATATGGTCTTGACGTTTGTCGATTTACTCCTGAAACACCCTGTAAAAAATTGTGCAATATGCAATACATAACATCATAAAAAAACAGTAAGTCTTGTAAAATACATACAGGGTGATTTTTTGAAAACTCACTAGAGAAATCTCGAAAACGATTGCAATATAAAAAATTTCCAAAAACAGGTAAATCTTTATTTTTAGTGGGCCAACTTGTGACCTATAAGCGCATGTGTTTCTACTCCTATATTCACCCCCATGAACTTTCACTTAAAAAAAATTAAATGGGAACACCCCTCTTATGATATATCATTGGATAGCTAAAATCTTCCTGAATATGTATATGCATTTTTGCTTTTTGAACGCGTCTTTTTGAAAACCACCCTTAAATTCAGTGCACTGTTCTGATGAAGAGCGAAAACCCAGAAACAACGTTGTCCGCTGTTGCTTCGTTGATCCTTCTCGTTTTCTCAGGATCCTGTAGCCGTTAAATTCCACCTGTTTTGTTTAAGATTATGATCCATCAAGTTCCTTTCTTATATACAGGGTGTCCGGAAAAGACGTATACAACGGAAAACCACAGACTTCTGGGTTCAAAATAAGTCGATTTAGCCCAATTTACTTATTTCCGAAATTGCTTCGTTTAGCCGCTAGAGAGCGCCAAAGTTTGCGAAAAATATTTGTTTATTCCGAATATATCGAAAACGACAGCAAATATAAGCACATATTTTTTAACCCCCTGTACAATTGCTCTCAGTTTTTTTCTGTTAGTTGTGACTTACTTTCGAGGTTCGGTCGCAGATGCCGAACTAGTACAGCCACTTTAATCAGTCCGGGTTCACTCGGTGGAGAAGTTATGTCCAAGGTTCAGGAATATTATAAGACTCGGTATTCAAAATAAAATATTTATTTCATAAAATAAAATGTTACTCTGTAAACAAATAATTCTAATAATAATTCCCCAACATAAATAAATTAAAACCTGAAATAATAATATAAAATAACAAATTAACAAATAGAGCGGTAAGGAATATACGGTGCAGACGCTGAGTGTCGCGGAAAGAGCCTGCTAAACACCCAGTGTCGAAGACCACGGGGACGACGTCGAGTACCGCGGAGTAACACCTGCTAAATACTCGGAGTCGACGGAATACGGGCAAGACCTCGAGCGCCACGGAGAGGGCCTGCTATACGCCCGGAGTCGACGGAATACGGGCAAGACCTGGAGCGCCGCGGAGATTACCTGCTAAACGCTCAGGACACCCAGAGGAAGGTAGAGTGCCGCGGAAGGAACCTGCTAAGCACCCTGGGGTAGAAGAGGGCTGAGTGCCGCGGAAAGAGCCTGCTAAGCACTGCTGATGAAGGCAATTTCGTCAGCTTTTATACAGAACGGTGGGTAGTGCCGTGTGCAAAAATCGCCGGTGCGCTAGACAATTTAAAGTACCGCGTGCTCCAAAGAATTAAAGTACAGTGTGAGCAAAATAAAATAGGTTCATTACATAGTAACTGACTTTATTTAGAAACTTTTTTTATACTTTCAGAATTTTGAATAGATGAGTAGTTTAGGCAGAAAAAATATTTTTCGTATGTCAACAATATCAGCATTTGTTCTGCAAAAATAATGAAGTACCAGAAGTTGGTTATGATATTTTAAGTGTCAGTTGTGAGTTAAATCTGAAAGCAACTGAAATTAGTCTCTCGGTTTATTCTTCTTGCTCTGTTACTTAGTCACTTTAGATCTGACTTTATTTGTTGTCATTATTGTTCTGTTCCTTATTTTTCATTCATTCATCATGGATACGTATAAATATTCCGAACAAGTAGATATGCTTTTGGTTTATGGATTTTGTCAAAGTAACGGCCGCAAAAGTGTTAGGGTTTGCATGGACAGATTCCTTCATCGACGAGTGCCAAATCATCAAACTTCTGCCAACATCGAAAAGCGACTTTGCGAATTTAGTCCCTTCCTCCAAATGAGAAAACTATAGAGGTGGAGCAAAAATCCTAGATAAGATAGAAGAAAACCCAAAAATTAGTGTAAGACGCATTGGACATGAAATAGAGATACCAAAAACCATACTTCATGATATTTTCAAGGAGCAGTTACTACATCCGTACCACATTCAATCGGTACATGAATTGCTCCCCATTGACCCTGAAAAACGTTTAGCATTTTGTAATTTTATACAAGATCAATGAGCTCATGATATCAACTTCAGCAAAAACATTTTATTTACAGATAAAGCATATTTCACTAGATCAGGAATTATTAATAACCATAACAAATACATTTATGCCCATGAAAATCCACACTGTACTGAAATAAGACATTTTCAATATGAATTCAGAGTAAACGTGTGGGCGGGAATTACCGACAACTTTATTATTGGCCCGGTTGTGCTTCCACATCAATTAAATGGGGTTAATTATTTAAATTTTTTACAGCAAGAATTACCTAATTTATTGGACGATATACCGTTACTACTTCGTCGTAACATGTGGTTTATGCACGATGGTGCACCCCACCATTTTACAATACCCGTTCGTCAGCATTTACATAATCTGTATACTAACAGGTGGATTGGAACAGGAAACGATGCTCCTATAAAATGACCATCTCGAGCACCAGACTTAACCCCTTGCGATTATTTTTTGTGCGGTGCAGTAAAAACCAAAGTATATGCCTATGCAGTTAATAATGAAGAGGAATTGTTTAGGCGAATCCAAGACGCAGTTAACATTTTACGAGGTAATCCAGGAATCATGGAGAGGCTGCACTACAACTTCGTAAAACGGATTACTTGTTGCGTACGAGAAAACGGTGGTCACTTTGAGCATTTATTGTAAAATGATCATAGCTCTTTTTTATTTGTTATATTAATATCTTATTATCTTGTATTTATTAAATACAATATAAATGTGTGTTTTGGAATCTTCGTTATTTTTTGCGAATGCTGATATTATTGACATACGAAAAATATTTTTTCTGCCTAAACTACTCATCTATTCAAAATTATGAAAGTATAAAAAAAGTTCCTAAATAAAGTCAGCTATTAATCGAAAAAAAAACAGGGGGTTAAAAAATATGTTTATATTTGCATGATACATGATTTTCCTTATATTTCTAATGACTGCAAAAGATTTTAAATAATTTCAAAAAGTGTCGGTTAGACTTATAACTGCGTAGCCCAAAAATGGTTAAAATCGATTAAGTCGTTTTCGAGATATTTGAAATAAACAAAAAATTTTCGTGAACTTTAGCGCTCTCTAGCGGCTAAACGAGGCAATTTTGGAAATAAGTAAATTGGGCAAAATCAGCTTATTTTAAACCCAGGAGTCTGTGGTCTTCTGTTGTACACGTCTTCTCCGGACACCCTGTATATTTAATTATGAATAGTATAGTGTTGTAGTGTTCAAAAAATATATAGTATTATTAATTATGTTTCATATTATTTAATTTTTGATTACAAGTAAAATAACAAAGTATTTCAAATATTAAAAAATTAAATTAAAAATATATGTTACCAGTAACTAGATTAAAGCACACATTGGGGCTATAACATATTGTCACGGGTTTCCTTATCCGAATTTCTCTACTGCCAGAAAAACAATCCGTTAATTAATTACTTCTTTATTAACTATACTCGGTACACTACTGAACACTAATTAGAACTCAACTAAACACTTATTTAATTAATCGCTATCTAAATCACTTTGATATCTCCAACTAAACACTTCAATTCAACACTGTAATACAAGACTTATACAAGACTTACTTAATCGGCCGTTTATTTTTATTTTATAGACCCAACGAATATTCCAGGTATATTCTAGTATCTCTAGATTCATCTTCCCGAACGACTCGAATGCTTCTCGTCGATTCCCCAATTTTCTAGTCCCGTCTCGATCCACGACTTTTTGTTTGTTTAACAGAATCGTGTAGGGGCGATCGGGGCAATCTTAGCATTTCGCGATATCACAGTCGTCGGTTTGGGTGTGAGTGGGGCAAATTCCGTGACAATATAATAATAATAATAATAATAATAATAATAATAATAATAATAATAATAATAATAATAATAATAATAATAATAATAATAATAATAATAATAATAATAATAATAATAATAATAATAATAATAATAATAATAATAATAATAATAATAATAATAATAATAATAATAATAATAATAATAATAATAATAATAATAATAATAATAATAATAATAATAATAATAATAATAATAATAATAATAATAATATCTCTACCCCTCATTCTAATCACAGGGATTAGCCCAGAAGTCGGAGACTTGTGCGGGAGAGGGGGCGGCATATTATTATTAAGCAGGCCGAATTTGCGCCCAGGAACGACTTACGTTAGTAGGCCCTAATCACTATTCAGTGCAGGAATGAGGGAAACCTGGAAAACCTCATTAATTAGGGGGGTAGTCAAATATCAACCGGTATCAATCTCTTACATTGACCCAAGCCAACATTCTTCCACCCTACCATGCCCGCAGAGAGGGCGCCAAACCTCTCCACGAATATAGCTTATACAGGGTGTCCCGAAATAAATGCAACAAAATTTGGTCAGAAATTCTTAAGAGAAATTTAAGGGACCCGTATTTTTTACTTTTGATAAGTGCGGCCCCCTTTCGGAGATATAGCCCCCTGAAACAAGCCCCTAAAAATTTAATTTTTTTTATATCTCAGAGCTATATCGCACAAGAACCACCAAATTTGGTACACAGGGATTTTATGACATGTAGAATGCGATGCTGATAAGCTTTTTGGCAAGGGGCCCCCACAAGACACTTTTTCGGGGGCCCTCTTGCCTTTGGGGCCACCGAACTTTAGTTGTATATTTAATTTTTTAAAAAATTAGTAGCTTCTTAGAAACTCCAGGGAATTTAAAAACTTTTTTGTCTCTTAAAATTTTTTCGAAAAACGCAGCGTTTTTCGAAAAAATGGCAATGCATATCGAGGTTCATATGAAATTTTAAAGTGTTAATCGTAGGTGGCTGGCATTCGCAATAAACAATCAATTTTATTCTGTGACAGTTGTCATTAACCAGTGTCAAATTGTTACCATTAATAGTTGTCAGTAATCATTGTTCCCGAAAAAATGGTGAGATTTTCTGTCCAAGAAAGGGTACAAATGCAACTAATTTACGGGGAGGCTCGTGGAAATTCACGTCTCGCACGCAGATTGTACGCCGAGCGATTTCCTGCACGCATACTCCCATACCATTCAATGTTTGCACGAGTACATCGGCAGCTAATGGAGACAGGATCCGTAGTTGTGAAAAAACCTAACTCAGGGAGAAGTTATTTATTAACTCCCGAACAGGAAGAAATTATCTTAAATTTAATTGAAGAAAATCCCGAAATAAGCATAAAACTTGAGATTCCCAGAACAAGAATACACCGCTTTATCAAACGACAACTGTTGAAACCTTTTCACTTTCAAAAGGCCCAGGAACTTAAAGTAGAAGATTTGCCACGAAGAAGACATTTTAGCTTATGGGCTCTTCAACGTTACAACTTAAATCCGAGATTTATACGAAATTTTTTGTTTACCGATGAGGCGTGCTTTACAAAAGATGGCCTAATAAATTTGCACAATCTTCATTATTGGGCTATGGCAAATCCATTTGTCTTAAGGGAGACTCATTCGCAAGAAAAATTTTCAATTAATTGCTGGGCTGGAATTGTCGGAGATTGCATCATCGGTCCATATTTATTGCCTCCACGATTAAATGTTGAAAGTTACCTTAATTTTTTGGAGTATGAACTACCGCCTCTTATGGAAGATGTTCCTCTCGGTATTAGACGCAATTTGTTCTTTATGCACGATGGTGCCCCACCACATCGGGGGCACTTCGTAACTGAGTGGCTGAATGAAAATTTCCAAGGGCGATGGATAGGCAACAATTCTCCTCATGTAACATGGCCCCCCCCCGTTATCCCGATCTAAATGCCATGGACTTTTTTTTCTGGGGGGCCATGAAGGATCGCGTCTATGCCGTACCAATTAGAACCCGGGAGCAATTACATGAACGAATCCTTGCTGCGGCTGAAGAAATTAGACAGATTCCCAACAATCACACGAAAATACGTCAAAATTTCGTGTCACGTTTGCAGGCTTGTGTTGAACAAAACGGTTCTCACTTTGAACACGTTTTACGGAACTGACCAGTGTGATTTTAACAAACGTTTTAGAATTAAATTATGAAGTACCATTAATTTTGTTATTAATTTGCAAGTTTATTGTACCTTATTTTGATATTCACATTTTCTTATTAATTGTTAATGTTTAACTTGTGATTTCTTTAAATTAAAATTAAATTTCTTTAAATTGTGATTTTTTTACAACTACTGATCCTGTCTCTATGAGCTCCCGATGATGGTTAATGACAACTGTCACAGAGTAAAATTGATTGTTTATTGCGAATGCCAGCCACCTACGATTAACACTTTAAAATTTCATATGAACCTCGATATGCATTGCCATTTTTTCGAAAAACGCTGCGTTTTTCGAAAAAATTTTAAGAGACAAAAAAGTTTTTAAATTCCCTGGAGTTTCTAAGAAGCTACTAATTTTAAAAAAAATTAAATATACAACTAAAGTTCGGTGGCCCCAAAGGCAAGAGGGCCCCCGAAAAAGTGTCTTGTGGGGGCCCCTTGCCAAAAAGCTTATCAGCATCGCATTCTACATGTCATAAAATCCCTGTGTACCAAATTTGGTGGTTCTTGTGCGATATAGCTCTGAGATATAAAAAAAATTAAATTTTTAGGGGCTTGTTTCAGGGGGCTATATCTCCGAAAGGGGGCCGCACTTATCAAAAGTAAAAAATACGGGTCCCTTAAATTTCTCTTAAGAATTTCTGACCAAATTTTGTTGCATTTATTTCGGGACACCCGGTATACTCCGATCTAATCACCTCGATTCAAGTACTGACGCCTTAAACCGCGCGACCACTGACCGACCAAATATATTTATATCTATGCAGTTTAATTGTCCGTAGGAGTATATCTCATTGCAAAGATGTATTATATTATCGCTCGCCGTTCGTAACCGGCTTTACTTGGAGCGGAAGACATATTATACAAAGATTTATTTTATAGAAGGTATGTTCGAGGTAGAATAAAAAAATTGTTAATTAAATACAAATATATTTATATTCTAACTACAACAAAACATTCATATTGAATATAAAACATTAGTGAACGCTTGTGGTAGCTGCTAGAGGTGAAGCCCAACCCATTTTCAAATAATAAATAGAAATAAATTTTCACGTCACCCATGAGGTAACGTTGCTTGACGCATTGCGCGTTTTTTATTATGAACGTCTTTGATAATAGCACTATTATAAAAATAAATTAAAACATTAAATTACATTAGAACTTAGAATTTTATTTACAATAGAAGAACATATATTTATCTAATAGGTTGTGATGTGCCTACATCGTGATTCCGGTACGACGCGGTGTCACTATGACACCTGAGCTGTTGACAGTGCAGAAACACCACTACTCGGGCGGCTACAGTGAAGACACGGTATGTCCAGAGGGTCGTAAGGAAGGAGTTAGACTTATCCAGGAATAAAAATCAGAATAAAATAATACACATATATTACAATACACCTAGTTTACAAAACTAATACGGTCGGTAGCGGAATAAGCAACTACAAAGTCAGCTGAACGGTAACAAGCAAGCAATACAAGCGGTTAATCTATGCTAAATGCGAAACCAAGTAAGAAGAAGCGATCAAGCGAGCAAAGCAAAAAAATTAAAATTAGAAAACTAAAGACTTGGCCACTATTTAAAATATATACATATATAAAAAATAATATATGATGATGCAGCTACTCTCCTGGAATGCACGGCCGGACAGCTGAAAAGAAACAAGTACTTATTAGTCACGACCCACGTTTCAACTCATAGGATATTCTCCTATGACCTGAACGCATGGTGAGGTAAAGTCACCGGAAATGCAACAGCGACTCTACCCACGCCGTGGTACAGTAAACGATGGTAAATAACGGCCCACGTTTCAGCATATAGGACGGAATCGTATCAACCAAACACGTGGTGAGGTAAAGTCACCCGAAAAGCAACAGCGACTTTACCCACGCCGTAGCACCGTACACAAGCTGGAAAACAAAGTATGATTAGTACTCAACTAATAGTGGCCAAGTTTTCGCTAACAATCTCTTACTTACTTCCTCTGCTGGTCACGTCTAGCTGGCACAAGCGGTCAGTTGGTACTGACTCTGCAGTGCTCACCTCGCTAGGTCTTAACTTCATGGCACTGGAGTGGTGGAAGACTTGCGGAGAAGGCTGCTACCGCGCTTCGGATGGCTAGTGCGGAACAAGACTGGTCTCGATGCTGGCGGCTCAGGAAATGAATCTTCCACTCCAAGCTGGGAAGGCCTAATGCTGGTTCGGAAGTGACGGTTGCGGAACGGACGGTTTTCGGACTTTGCTATTTTTCTCAAATTCCACTTTTGAACTTAGAATAATCGGCGGTATTCAAATTTGTGGACTTTACGGTTCGCCCACTTAGCGACTTACAATAATTTTCAGGCGGTTAACTTACTTGTCCGTAAACTAATCAACCAGTGGTCGCGCGGTTTAAGGCGTCAGTACTTGAATCGAGATGACTAGATGGTATGGGTTTGCACCCCGATAAGCTATATTCGTGGAGAGGATTGGCACCCTCTTTGCGGGTATGGTAGGGTGGAAGAATGTTGGCCTTGGGTCAGTGTGAGAGATTGATACCGGTTGACATTTGACTACCCCCTAATTAATGAGGTTTTCCAGGTTTCCCTCATTCCTGTACTGAATAGTGGTTAAGGATTACCAACGTAAGTCGTTCATAGCGCAAATGCGGCTTGCTTAATAATATGCCGCTCCCTCTGTTGGTGTTGGTGTTGGTTATCATTATCGTCATCGTTATCGTTATCGTTATCATTATCATTATTATTATTATATTTTTCTTTTCTCTTAAACCAGTACCAATACAATCCACTACGAAGAGAAAAAACGTTTAGAAACATGCTTCTACGAAAGAAGGTAAGCCATTCCAACCTCTTCGTCAAAGAAATACATATATTTTTTAATTGTTGGTTAAATTAGTCAGTTACGAAACAAGACTGTAAGACATTTTAAACAAAAGTTTATTTCAAATACATAATATAAAATATTAATAATCATTTTATAAATTTTACATACGTCGTGTTATGTAAATATAATTTCCGTTGTTATACCAATTTTTCCTTTACTAACCAGATTTATAGATCAATAAAGTTTTCAATACCTTCCATTTTAAAATGTATGTAAAATCTTCTTGGTAAGTAGCAGCAAAAATCTTCAGTTTCAACCATTATATTTGATTCTACTAAACCTCAGCTGCACTATTTTATACTTTTGATTTATATGCAAATCTTTAATATTCTTCAGTTCTTTATATAAAGCTGACTTGTTCAACTTTTGCAGGTTCACGTTGAATATAAATAAATGTTATAGTAGACTGATTTTTTAAATAAGTCCCATATATGTATAGAAGTCTTTGTTAATTAGCAATATTTTTAAAACTCCAATAATGAAGAAGAAAAAGAAATTAAATACATACACAATTATTTGTCAAGCATATATTATAACTTTAAGAATTAAATTTATTATTATCATTTTTTGCTTGATTAAAAAATTTTTCCTAACACTTTCCTGACCAATATTGTAAAATAATAAACTATAAATTATTTAATGTAATCATCTAATTAATTAATGTTAATATCGATCAGAAAAAAAATATGTTTGTTTCCTTGCAGGTTTTATTAATAATGTAATAATTTAACAAATAATATATTTTGAAGATGTTCCTAATTAGGAACGAAACGTCATATGAAGACTTAAGACTAAAGAACGAACTTTATTTCCCAATAAGCGAAAACGACAAATTTTGGACCATACGCTGACGGAATTCCTCTGCAATTCTTCATTTATAGCTGACAATCTTCAGAATCATCCGAGGCGGCGGCGGCTTGTGGTAGCTGCTAGAGGGGAGGCCCAATCCATTTTCACATAAATAATAAATAGAAATAAATTTTCACGTCACCCCTGAGGTAATATTCCTTGATGCGTTTATCGTTTTTTTATTATGGAGATCTTCGCCAATAGCACTATTATAACCATAAATTAAACAATTAAATGACACTAGAACTTTATTTACCCTAAAAACCAATTTTCAAGGTAGCCAGCCTACTTATCTGTTCCCACATTTAAAACAAAGCTGCCAAATTTTCGTTTTCGTTTGCCTTTACTTTTAACAACATATTATTAAACACTCACTTTATGTAAAACAGTTCTACTCGACTGTCTTTTAAATTAGCAAATTTATTTGTCTTCATAAAATTGAAATACTTGGAGGAATTATTAAAACTAAACAAAACAATTTGATTGAGTTTTTATATATTTTTAGGTATTAATAATATTGTGTGAAACTAACTACTCAGTGGACAAAAGCCCCAACCTGCGTTGAATTACACCCACAATATCTACCCATATATTCCTTATTATTAGCTTTTGTAACATTTTTTTACTGTTTTAGAAAGGTATTTTAAGCTAATATAAATCAAATCTCCTACAATTCCTATCAATGAAGTCATATGTATGTTCTCTGATACCAAACATCTAGGTATGCTAATGAACAATCACAGACAAAGCTCTATTCAATAATTATCTAAAGAAAATAATCTAATTTAGTCACTCTATAAAAATCTAACTTCACTTTTTTGGCAGTGACAAGTTCAACCACAATAGATGAGATCTGACCTATTTCTGCATTTTTAGGATTGCTTCTTCAGGTGGTCTCCTTTAAGTTGAATCAAATATCTAACTATAAAAATTATTATAAAAATTAAAATTATTTGAAGTTAAATATCCACTGAGTAGTTAGTTTCACACAATATTATTAATACCTAAAAATATATAAAAACTTTTACATAAAAGGTGAACATTTTTCAAGTAGGTATTGTCATATTTAATTCATTGACAGGATGTCACTTTTTTGTCATTGTCGATATTTAACTTCAAATAATTTTAATTTTTATAATAATTTTTATAGTTAGATATTTGATTCAACTTAAAGGAGACCACCTGAAGAAGCAATCCTAAAAATGCAGAAATAGGTCAGATCTCATCTATTGTGGTTGAACTTGTCGTGTTCCCATTGCCAAAAAAGTGAAGTTAGATTTTTATAGAGTGAGTAAATTAGATTATTTTCTTTAGATAATTATTGAATAGAGCTTTGTCTGTGGAATTGTTCATTAGCATACCTAGATGTTTGGTATCAGAGAACATACATATGACTTCATTGATAGGAATTGTAGGAGATTTGATTTATATTAGCTTAAAATACCTTTCTAAAACATTGTATGCTTCCGAAAATACCATTTCAAGTTCTTTGTAACCGTAAAAATGGTTTTTTTGAACTTCTAAATTACGTAATGATTCGTCTCTGCATAAAATATAAAGTTCGTTTTTCACCTTTTTGTCAAAAACGTTTGGATACATTTGTAGTAAACATTTAAACAATTTTGCATATTTTTTACATATTCAGAATTTTTGAGGAATCTACTAAAGCAAGAAAATTTAAATTGTGTAATTGTCCAAACTGAGTACTTAGTTAAAGGAAATGCAATCTATAATTATTTAGTATAGCATTTTATAGCTCGAAATTATTTCTACTTTGTCGCAACTTTTACTCCGTTTTACTCCTAATTCAGTAATATTTTCCGCATTGCCAAAAATTATTTTAAATTTTTCTTCGCCTCTTAATTCAGAAATTCTTTGATTAGCGATTTTAATTTATTCAGAGTAGTAGTTTACATTTAAGTATTTAATTTGCAGAATTTGAAAAAGTAAATCTGTGCACGCTAAAATTTCGTTCTATATCTTGGTCAAATTGCAAATTCACTATCTTGAAATTGTATTAAAAAGCTAAATATCGTTAAGAGAGATTCATTATTTATATTGGATATGTTAAATGTAGTCTTACCTTATAATAAAGTTAATTTTTATTTACTTTAAATTAATACTTGCTTTGTCCTTAAAACCTTCCCACATCATTTTGAGAATATCTAAGAAATCACATTCAGCAGTAGTAACTAATAAACCTTTTGAAATTCAAAATACAATTAAAAATATTAATACTCAAACAATCGGTTAATTACGTTACACACATTACGCCGTCCAACTTGCTGGAAAACGGAGTGAGACTCGGTGAGAATATGAGGCGCCAGAAATCGGGCTTCAAATTAGGACGGAAAACAATGACTTTGATTGTATCGCGTGGTGTGGGATACCATAAACGTATTAAGCATGTATGAGGAAATTTGAGGCTCGGCAAATTGGGCCTCACTGTGGTGGGATTGGCGGGTGACTCGTGACTCCCCGCTCTAGTAGAAACGGCGGGATATTGAAACGTAACCTAGATCCATTATTTATAACTTACAAGGGCTACAATCAAAGCAATAATTATTTTATTCCGTTATATTGCTTTTGATAAATGTAATAGGTAATTGGAAATTATGGGGTATTAAAATATACACTGTGAGAGTCAAATTTTAGCGAGACCCGGCCTCAGTTGCTTCATACGAAGAGCCGCCACTGATCCAAGGTAGAAGTATTTCAAAATTTTCTCTTCTCTACTCTTTTTTTCTTGTTATTTTTCCTTAAAAATGTTCTCAACTACCACGCCTTTTTTGTTTTCATTATCTTATAAATTCTTATTTTTGTTTTTGCTATACTGCACTCATCTAATTTAACGGTTTTAAAATTTTGCTTTATTTCTTTAGTTTACATTTTCTTTCCCAATAACCAACTTATCCATATTTTGACTCACCATTTGACATTAATTTTAAAATTTTAATAACCTCATTTTCAACTTCATTTTGATTCCATCATTTATACCCCTTTTATTTATGCAACTTAAATTTCATAATTATTTTACTGATTTTTATGCAATTTACAATACAAATATCTTTACTATACTTGATTGCTGAAATTGACTTCTGGTCTGGTTAACTTAACTAAAAAATTTACAAAAAAATTACATGACAATGACAGCGCAGACACCACATAGGTTAGGAATGCTCAAAATAATATACAATGATGAAAATAAAACTTTATTTTACATTAACAAACATGCTAACAAAACCTTTCATGGTAAATGATCGATGGGTATTATCTAAAACACTTCGAATCAGCCATCAGGATCCATAAGTATATTGGTTTTATTATTGTTTAAGTTAAGCACAACCCGCTTTTGACCATTCATTGTATCAGAAGAAATACTGCTATACAATCTCATAATCGATTAAATAATAAACGTCAAGTGTAACATATACGTATATTTCCTTTACTAAACACTACACTATTAAATACTTCCGCTCAGCACGATTATAATACGATAATTATTATTAACTTAGCTTAACGTCATCTACTTTTATATCAACGCAGATGTGTCACCTTCCAACCATTGTGACGTAGACTGCTGAAAGCAGTGCCGATCCTGCTCCAGTCGCCATCCTGAATTGTGGAGCAGAATCGGTATAGCTATTGTACTTCCGGACGATGTACCCTCTCCAAATTTGGTAGAAAAGTGTGATTTTAAGTGAAGAATACAACCGTGGTATCCACATTGGGTGTCAGGCCGTATGGGATGCAACACAACCCTAACTAATACCAAAATATTAATTTCTCCCTCACCAAATTTGGTAGAAAGATGTGATTTTAAGTGAAGAATACAGCGGTGGTAGCCCTATTGGATGTCAGGCCGTAGGGGATGCTGCACATCCCTAATCATCACTGAAATATTAATATCTTAATAGTCGGACGATGTACTCTCTCCAAATTTGGTAGAAAAATGTGATTTTAAGTGAAGAATACAGCGGTGGTAGCCATATTAGACATCAGGTAGTTGGGAGCGCATCACAACCCTTATTATTATCGAAATATTTTTTTCTCAATAGTTGGACGATGTACCTTCATCAAATTTAGTAGAAGGGTGTGACTTTAACTGAAGAATACAGTGGTGGTCATCACAACCCTTATTACCGGAATATTAATTTGTCAATAGCCGGGCGATGTACCTCTCGCTAAATTTGGTAGAATATAGTTGTGGTAGCCATTTTGAGTGTCAAGCCGTAGGGAATGCGACACAATCTTTATTATTACCGAAATATTAATTTCTCAATAGCCGGGATTAGTACTTTCACTAAATTCGGTAAAAAGGTGTAATTTTAAGTATAGGATACAGCTCTAGTAGCCACTTTAGGTGTCTGCTTGTAGGAGTTGCAACACACTTCATAATATTAATAAGACCTTTACATTTCGTACTTATGCCAAAATATTTTCAGAATAAAAAAAGTGCTAACATCCCTGCTATCGGTGTCTCTGGACCCGCCCATATATTGATTCCGGTTCCTATTGTGGGTATTCTGACTGCTACGGTTGGAACCGTTCCTCGGATAATGGTGGTCCTCTGAGGCGTTCCGTAACCGCCGTTGTAACTGGTCGCATCCCATGCTTACAAACGTTTCGCCGCTCTTTACTGTCGGCATCTTCAGTGGTGACTCCGCAAAAGCTTCGCCGCGACTGAGGCTGATTGGGACCTCGTCAGCGGTCTCATAACGTCGGTGCTGCTGTGCACGCCTCTGCATCTGCGCAAACGGGCAGTGGGCGGGGCCTCAAGCTCGATACCAGCAATGACGCACGCCCCTTCACAGTTGAGTAACCGCGAAGGCGTGGCCAAGCTATTATTAGTCATCGATCGTGTGACATAGGGAGTGGTACGAGCGCGTACCGATCTGCACAGTTGGGTAGTGTGCGTAACCTGAACCTCCCCGGCATAGCTCGGCAACACCGTAGACGTGGCTACGCTGTAATTAATCATCGACCGTGTAATGCGGGTGCTGGCACAAGTAAATTCGGACCTGCGCAATCAGCCGTTGGGCGGGGCCTCAGGCTCAACCCCGGCGACTACGCCCGCTCCGTCATGATTTGCTATTAGTTATATATCATGTAGTATAACGTGATCTGAGCGCGTTCGGGCATGGGCAGTCGAGAATTAGGTGGAGCCTCGAGATCGGTGTTTACGCCAGCCTGACCATAGTTTGGAAACCGTGTAGACGTGGTTAAGTTATTATTAGTTCCTAATGACACACCCCTAATTTCATCTACAATGTGGGTGTCCCTGAATGCGTCCCTCGCCGAAGCTGTTGCTACAGGATATCCCTGTAGAAGGATTATGAGGATAAGTTGCAGGAGCTTTTGAACCAAATATTTACAAGCGGTTATCGCGAGATCCAACATCAGGAATAGAAAAATATACAGTGAAGTTGCTGAAGAAAAGTGGTTGGGAGCAACAAGATATTAAAAGTTTATAACCATCCGAGTGCCATCCACCACGCCTTTACGATCTACTAAATTCATAAGCCAAATATTCCTCTTCGCCCTATGGTTAGTGGTTCGCCGACATATGGATTGGCGAAACATTTAGCGACTTTGATGCAGCCAAATGGGTAAATCTGTTCATCACATAAGAAATTTGAGACATTTCGTTGATATTCTACAGAATTTAACAATTGGCAGTACAGACATCTTGGTTAACTTTGATGTGGAGTCTTTATTTACAAAGGTGCCAATTAAAGACACTGGAACTATTTTTTACAACCTTTATTCCCTCTACAGGTATTGGTCCTATTTAAACATTGTTATTTCTTATGGAAAGGGCAGTATTATGAATAAACCGATGGTGTGGCTATGGGGAGCCCCCTGAGTCCAGCAATAGCAAACTTTTTCATGGAACACTTTGAAAGGGAGGCTTTAGAGACGACTGAACTCAAACCTGCTCATTGGTACCGATATGTAGATGATAGTTCATTGTTTGACCACATGGTAAGGAGACGCTAACCGGTTTTTTTAACCATTTTAATAATCAGCGTCAGAACATCCGCTTCACCATGAAGGAAGAAAAGGAGAGTAAGCTGGCGTTTTTCAATGTTTTGGTAAATATGAACGAGGATAGGGTGGCCCATAGTGTGTACAGTAAACCCACCTATACTGATAGGTACCAACAAGCAAATCCGAATCATTACCCGGCACAAAAAAGAACGATTATTAAAACATTGGTCAACAGGGCTAAGGCAATCTCTGACCCAGCACATTTAGACAATGAACTGAAACATCTGCCTGAGGTTTTACAAGCAAATGGTTATAAAGAACGGGATATAAACTGTGTGATTAACCTAAAAAACACACGGGAAAATTGCGAAAAACCTAGGGAAGATGCGTACCATATGTTAATAATGTGACAGATCGCATTCCGAAAGTGCTCCAAAGAGGGGGGGTGAGGACAAGATTTTTGCCCAACCGAAAAGTCCAACAAGAGTTAAGGCCAGTGAAAAATCCAGTCCAGGAGAATATCGAGGGCACTAGTGTTCTTGTGAGAACAACGGGGTTTTATAACTTGGTTAGGCGGGAAGCACCGGAAATTGAATAGCATCCAAATAACATTAACCGTGATGAAGGATTTCATATGAGTAGAACATGGTTATCCTTACTAAAAAACAAACAACAACGGGATGGCTATGGTAATGTGGGAATTGCAGGGCGAACGGACACCCCCAGCGTGATACGTGACCAGATGACTAATAATAACTTAACCACGCATATGCGGTTTCCGACCAAGTTATACACTACACGATCGATAACTAATGGCATGTCCACGCCTGCATGCCTGCCGAACCGTAACGCAACGGGCGTAGTCGCCGGAGGCCCCGCCCAACGGCCTACTGCCCAGGTACGAACTTGTGGCAGCACCCGCATTGCACGGTCGATGACTAATAACAGCGGAGTTGCCAAGCTATAACGGGGGGAAGGGAGGGAGGGGCGTCGGCCGAGCTTCAGGTCCCGCCCACTAGCAAACTGCGCAGGTCCGTACGCGCTTGTACCACTCGCCATGTCACACGATCGATAATAATAACTTGGCCACGCCTTCGAGGCTACTCAGCCGTGAAGGGGCGTGCGTCATTGCTGGTATCGAGCTTGAGGCTCCGCAGACTGCCCGTTTATGCAGGTGCAGAGACGCGCGCAGCAGTACCGACATTATGAGACCGCTGACGAGGTCCCAATCAGCTGGCCAAGCTTTTGCGGAGTCACCACTGAAGATGCCGACAGTGAAGAGCGGCGAAACGTTTGGAAGCATGGGATACGACCAGTTACACAAACATTTTGTAAAATTATTATATATTTTTATCTTGTGATGTAATTTTGCTGGAAATTTGTTGAATTGTTGCTCTTAATACGGAAGCGTTTGGGTAACATTGAAGTATGTATCTACCGTGCAGGCGCAAAAGTATATCTAAGCTGCGACATACATTCTCCTGTTATAAAAATGTGTGGATAGAATACAATTTTTAGAACACTTCTTTAACAATAAGAATACTTTTAATTTTCAAAAAGCCTTATATATCACAATTACAAGTATCATTCAATCAAATGCAAATTAACATCTACAGTAATCAGTCAAATTAATTTTAGACTAACATGAAAAAATATACTATATATCATATACAACAACGTTACGAATACATATTGTTAAATCTAAAATTTCAACACAAATCAGTGCTAATAGTTTTTTTAAATAAATTTTTTAAATTTACAACTAGCGCCATCTAACGCAAACACTAATAATCAATGAGAAGCCAAATCATTGTGTTATTCGGCCATAAGACTATCAAATTGTTAATTTCTATATTAATAATGTTTCATTGTTTAAATAATTTTGACACTTCACACTTATTTCACCACATGTACCTATTTATAATGAAACAATATATTTTTATAAAGTGCATCTAGATTACTTACCAGTTTTTTCTGCCACTCTTCCATAGCGTCATTTCATAATTTATCTTATTTCATAATCTAAAAAACCACTAAAAAACGTTGGAACCGAGAATTTGAATTTAATATAATTACAGTTTACATCAATAATTTACCTTATTTACAGTTTTCTACTTGAGCTTCTCATTGATAGTTATTAGTGTTTGCTTTAAGTAGCGCTAGTAAATTAAAAATATATATATTAAAAAATTTAGAAAAAGCAATGAACTTCACTTACTTGTGCTGAAAAATTTTAGATTTAATAATATTTATTTATAACGTTGTTGTATATCGTCTTCAGTTTATGTTGTTTCATGGTCATCTGAAATTGATTTGACTGATAATTTGATTAACATTATTATGGCTGTTAATTTGCATTTGATTGAATGATATTTGTAATTGTGATATGTGAGTATTAGGTTTTTGAAAACGAAAAGTATTATTATTGTTAAAATTAAAGAAGTTTTCTAAAAATTAATAAATTAATAGTATTTCTTAGAAGTATAATAAATGTTTTAAAATTAATTATTATATTAAATTAATACTATTTCTTACTGCTAAAATATGTAATATGTAAAATATTTTTCTTTATAACAAAGTAAAATTAATTAAATTATATAAATTAAATTTTTTTTAATAAATTACATGTAGCCTCTTATGTGACCCGAAAATGGGCTGTAAAATTTCCTCGAAACCGGATGCCGTTAATAAATAAAGGACTTTTCTTCCTTTTGAATTTTAAACCACCCACTCCATGTACAAAATGTCCTTTGTTAAACGATAAACTATTTTGTCATCTAAAAGTTTTACTACCCTAGTTTTAAAATACTATTGTAGTTATTAGACATAGAAATATCATATTTAATTGCAATGTATTGTGTTGTTCAAGTTGGGTTGTGCGATGCTGTGTTGTACTGTATTGTATACTCATTTAATTTAACCTAATTTATTTGAGATTGTTATGTATCTGCATAACAACGGCCATATATACTTTGACAAAATGAATGCTTTTAAGGTTTTTGAGTAAGTTGTAACATATTAATATTATTTTATATTACCTAAAACTCCTTCCATCTTGTCTGCTTTGAGTTACTGCTACGTTCACCTCTGTTGAATATAAAATGCTAGCAACAGCTTTCAGAATTCCCACCATTAAAAATGACATCGAAATCCTGTCCGTTGTAAAATCCAGTTGGATATATTTTTCAGTGGTATAAGTACATACAAATGTTTCAAGTTGTTGATCTTCGTCTTGACTGATTTCTTTACTTTTTAGCACGTCATGTACACCATCTAGTGTGGTTAGAAATTCTTTCAAATTACTTCCCAGGCACATAAAAGCTGCTTTCAATCTTCCTGTACATGTTGTCATAACTAATTCTTGCCCTAATTTATCCAGAAATTCAATTTCATCGACATCTAAAACACGACGAAAAAACTGTATCAACACTGTTTTCTCTTTAAAAATATCTAATACATAATTTTTACGATAAACCTTTTTAGTTCATATCTGGGTTCTACTTAGAAACAAGCAGCCCCTGTAGTTTTTTATGTATTAACCGATGTTAGAAAACCTTTTTTTAAGTAGATGTCGTGACAACATCTCAAAAGACCAATTGTCTTAATGACGAACTGCGATATTTTTTTGCTGCAAAAATGAGAACAATTTTCCACGTCCACGTTTGTACAACGCATTCTTGTGTATGTGTTGAAAAGTATATGTAGCAATTTTTGTAGTACCAGTACAAGTTAGAGGTTGGAGTACCATTACTTCGGCAAATACATACAGCAGCATATATACAAAAAATTTAACCAGAGGAAGAAATTTACAGCTGCTAATGCCTGCACCCGTTATAGATTATAGGAACGGAATAATTATTGCTCCTGAGCGTACTGCGCGTGCTACGTCTCGGATCACTTTCGACAATATCTAAAATTTGTTACTCGGTATTTACATAGATCTATCGATATGGGCCATAATTTTCAAGATAAACTACAATACTACCAGTATTTCGAAGTAACTGAGATATCTGAATGAATGTTCTTCTATTAGGCAGACACCGATAGAGAAAATAACCATCATAAATTATTCGGGTTCATAAATTCTTCAGGAGTGGTCAGGTAAAAATAGAACATGACGTCATATAAAATAGCACTTCTGAAAATATATGATATCATATAAAAAATAGCACATCACGTCTAAAAAAGAAACTTACACCACATGCATCTAGCGTGATATTTCTAAAAATAGAACACGGTATCATATACCTACATCTGGTGTAACGTCATTTCTAAAAATAGAGCACACATCTGATATTAGACCAAATCTAAAAATAGAATGCACATCTGGCATTATAAAATATCTAAAAATAGATAGCACATCTAGCATTTCTAAAAATAGAAAATTCACGCAGGGTAGAGGGACCCATTGCTCTTATAAAATAAACAAAAAGCTAGCTACTATTAGTACTTATTCACAATTAATAGTTTTGCAAGTTATTATACAAAATTCACTAATTATACAGCGACCTTATAATTCCAAAGAGATGTTTATTTGCTTTGACTTTCACTGAACACAAAATGACAGCTGGCCATTTAATTGAAAAAGAATGAAATCTTTTACACGTTCATCAAGAAATGTTTAGATCTTCTATACCGAGGAATAGTACCAAATACAAATTGCGAATAAGAAGGAGTAATAACGTAATGCAGTCATTTCTAAAAATAGAACATACATCTGGCATTAGAGTATATCTAAAAATATAATGCTTATCTGGCATTATACAGTATATAAAATAGATAGCACATCTAGCATTTCTAAAAATAGAATATCTACGCATGGAAGAGGGATCCACTTATAAAATAAACAAAAAAACTAGGTACTATACTATTAGTTCTAATGCAGAACTCAGTGTAGTTGAGATAAAACAGTGTTGTGTTTGCTAGGAAATAATTAGTAGACAATATATTAGTGAAATGTGGCTATTTGAACCTAAATTGGCAAATAGTTATTGTAGTCAAGTGTGTAACCAAACAAGGTTAGTGAAAGTACTTACTTCCAGAGTAATCATTACATCCAAAACAATTTTAAACAATAAATATGTGGATGGCTTGTGTCCAAGAGGTGGAAATAAAATATCTTGAAAGTGGCATTCGTAATTCGCGTCAAACTTTCTCGAATTTGGAGTTTGATGCAGCCCACGAAGCTATGGTATGGGAAAATATTATCATCCAGAATACTACTGTAACAATTTAGCTAAGGCATATGGAAAGTTGGTACAACTATGCGATGATTATTTAGACGAGCATTGCACAGTAGACAATTTTGTGGCATTATTAGTTCTGGTAGGAGATATTTGCTTTATAAAATTAAACGGTTTCTATACGAAATTTGAGCTAACACAATTCCTAAATCTGAATCGGGAACAGAACTTGATGATCGAGAGGAAAGCGACGCCGAAATGAGTCTTTATTAATATTATATGTAATAAAAATTATTACCGTAAAATTGCTTTGTTCTATACAGTGCTTTCGAAAAGTAACGAATAAAATCATTATTTTTGAAATTGAGAAGTTTTCGAAAAATTTCCCTGGCACGTTGATTTTGTTTTTAAAAAAGGCACTTTTTGACATACGACCCATATTTGTGACGTCCTCGTTGTTCGAGATATGACGTCATCGACAATTTTTTTAAATAGCAACCCCCAATTTTAACCATGGTGTTACAAAAATTTCAAGAAAATAATGTTTGAAGTTTTTAAAATTTAATTTTCACAATACTGTGCACCTCTCCATCATACAACACCTGTCCGTGCTTATTTAGATGAGATGTTTCCGAATCGTTGGATAGGGAGAAGGGAGCCGATTGAGTGACCAGCCATATCGCCTGATTTGACACCCATAGATTATTTCTTGTGGGGATACTTAAAAAGCAAAGTATACGTTAATAGATACATCGTATACCTCCTGAAGTTATTGATAATGTCCAAAAAGAATTTATTAATCGTCTTGGCTACTGTCAGACAGCCAACGGTGCACAATTTGAACATTTAATTTAGTCGATTCTTTACATAATCATTATAGTAGGTAAGGGGTCACTTGAGACCAGCCCCTCCACTTTCCTTTTAGGTACCGCCCCTCGACCAATCAGATTGCAGCATTATGGCGGGAAATTCAACCTAACCTAACAAAAAAACATGCGCAGTAGCGATCGGTTTCTCATCAAGACCTATCACGTGACGTTGTTATTAAAATGAAATAAACTTTACTCTGTGTGCTATTTGAACCCGGGACTTTTCGCATGCAAAGCAGACACGTTGCCACGAGACCACTACGACTATTACCAAAAAGTTACAGTAACTGCATAATATATATGAATCAGAGAGCGCTTGAAGGCGTGCCCCACCAAGAAGTCTGACCTATATATAACAATAACTCTATTAATGATATTAAATAGAAATATTTAAGATTTTACAGGTGCTAATTACAAGTGATATTAAATAATTAGAAATATGTATGAAAAAAAAAGTGGTAGTGCTGGGAATCGAACCTTGGACCTCTAGAGTACAAAGCGTGTACGTTAGCGCTAGACCGTCATAACTTCTTGGTAATGAGTAATATATGGGCTTGTGTTGGAAATAGTGGCGGAGATTTAAAATTAGACGGGAAATTCAAACTGGAGGGATATTTAAAATTAGTCTAAGTGGCGGGAAATTAAAATTGGTAGAATATTTAAAATTAGGTGGTAAATTCAAACTGGTGAGATTTAAAATTAGGCAGGGAAATTCAAACTGATTTAAGATTAGGCGGGAAATTCAAACTGCTTTAAAATTAGGCGGGAAATTCAAACTGGTTTAAAATTAGGCGGAAAATTCAAATTGGTAGAAGTGGCGGTAAATTCAAACTGGTGAGATTTAAAAATTAGGCGGTAAATTCTGACATAAACGTGACATCGTGACAAACGTGACATAAACGTGAAATAAACGTGTCATCATGACATAAATGTGGCATAAACGTGACATAAATGTGACATAAACGTGAAATCGTAACATAAATGTGACATAAACGTGACATAAATGTGACATAAACGTGACATAAACATATAACCGTGACATAAACGTGACATAAATCTGACATAAACGTGACATAAATGTGACATAAACGTGACATTAATGTGACATAAACGTGACATAAACGTGACATAAACGTGACATAAATGTGTCATAAACGTGACATAAATGTGACATAAACGTGACATAAATGTGACATAAACGTGACATAAATGTGACATAAACGTGACATAAAAGTGACATCATAACATAAATGTGACATAATCGTCACATAAATGTGACATAAACGTTACATAAACGTGTCATAAACGTGACATAGGCGTGACATAAATGTGACATAAATGTGACATGAACGTGACATAAATGTGACATAAATGTGACATAAACGTGACATAAACGTGACATAAATCTGACATAAACGTGACATAAATGTGACATAAATGTGACATAAATGTGACATAAATCTGACATAAACGTGACAAATGTGGCATAAACGTTACATAAACATGACATAAATGTAACATAAATGTGACATAAACGTGACATAAACGCGACATCGTGACATAAATGTGATATAAACGCGACATCGTGACATAAACGTGACATAAATGTGTCATAAACGTGACATCGTGACATAAACGCGACATCGCGACATAAACGTGACATAAATGTGACAGAGAAAAACACAACGATAACAGAAAAAAGGACAACGCTGACAGAAAAAAAGACGACAGCGACAGAAAAAATTACAAGATGACAGGAAAAAGGACAACAGCTACAGAAAAAAGAACAACGATGACAGAAAAAAGGACAACAACTACAGAAAAAAAGACAACAGCTACGGGAAAAAGGACAACGTTGACAGAAAAAAAGGACAACAGCGACAAAAAAAGGACAACAGCGACAGAAAAACGACAACAGTGACAGAAAAAAGGACAACGATGACAGAAAAAAGGGCAACGCTGACAGAAAAAGAACAAAAGTGACAGAAAAAAGGACAACGCTGACAGAAAAAGAACAAGAGTGACTGCAAGTATATAGTCATTATATCACCGCGAGTAAACATGTATGTGCGATGTATGCTCCAAGGAGTTTGTAAATAGAAGTGGACTTAGTCACCACGGTAACAAACATAAATCTAAAACATTTCCCTGTAACACATGTGGAAAGAAATTTACGAGACGGGACAACTTATTAACTCACAGGAAAAACAAGCATCATCAGATACATAATAGTAAACCGCTTGTCGATATGAAAGAACCAAACAGAAAATATGTATACAGGCCTATCGACTATAAAGAAACAGACATGAGTCGTGAGAGCTATGAAGATGAAGGTGCTGATGAAGCCATTAGCACAGATTATTCGTTAGGAATAGAAGATCCATTGTCAGAATGGAATGAAAATGGTGAAGATTCTAATATACTGGTAAACGAGCTACGAAATTACATCGAAGAATGTGGTTTCAGCATAGAACATCGTCTATGTCACTAAAGATCCTGAGATAAGACTTCAGCAGTTTAACCAATCGGGAACCAACATATACAACAAACAAGCCACATAGAATTATTAGATATACAGAGGGTTATTTAAAACAGCGTATCTTCCAACAAAAAGTACTTCACATAAACTGTAATAAAACAGAACGTTGTAAATTCATGGAAATTAAACAGGGTTTCAATATTTCTGCATTTTTTCAAGGCACATTACCAGTAGGATGTTTTCAAACCAAACTAGGGGGTCTTCATCGCTACATAATATCATTCTTTATAATTGTAGCTAAAGTTTCTTCAACGTTAGGCAGCCCTTGCACCTGGTTACATATGAATTTGGCTGCATAGTATCCAATATTTCGTCTGTCACGGCTGTATGTGGAGACGACTCTGTAGGCTTTTTCCCACATTTTTCACAATCTTCTTTGAGGTTAGGAGTGCATTCTAAGCAATTGCAAGCTCTCCCCCAATCGCATTCTTTGGACATGTTTTTGAAATCGCTAAGTCACCTAAACCTGCGTTTATCCTACCAGTAGAAATTGATGTCTTGATTATAATGCTAAATTATATTTCACTAGATCATATAGTATTAGTTTGCAAATTTGACCGCTATGCACCATAAAATGATGCACCATTATTACAATTATGTCAATTCTCATTTTATTGTTGTCTGACAGTAATCTTAACTGAAAACAGTTTCTTTTATTAGTTTAGTATACATCGGTAACACAAAATCTGTCTACTGAAATGGATATTGTATTACACTGTGCAACCAGTGACGTTTACAGCCAGTTTATTAAACATTGCATAATTGAGACTGTCTGCACTGAAACCCAGAAACAAGATAGTCTCTTCTTTATGGTGAAAACTATATATACTGAAGGAAGTGGCAATACCATAAATTGCTTTTAAGTGGTTACTTGAAATTGAAATTATGCCTTACCAATCTACTAATACACTATTGATAGAAAAAATGATCACTTTTTCTATTATCAGAAAAAACAATCCGTTAATTAATCACTTATCTTTATTAACTACTCAGTACACTACTGAACACTAATTGCAACTCAACTAAACACTTATTTAATTAATCGCTATCTAAATCGCTCTGATATATTCAACTAAACACTTCAATTCAAGACTGTAATACAAGACTGACCAATTCGGCCGTTTATTCTTTTTTTATAGACCCAACGAATATTCCAGGTATATTCTAGCATCTCTAGATCTATTTTCCCGAACGACTCGAATGCTTCTCGTCGAATCCCTATTTTTCCAGTCCCATCTCGATCCACGGCAATTTATTTGTTTAACAGAATCGTGTAGAAGCCATCGGGACAATCTTAGCAGTTCGTGGTACCACAGTCGTCAATTTGGGTGTGAGTGGGGCAAATTCCGTGACACTGCCCCCTCCTTAGGACCGATCGTTCCGATCGGATACACCTCTATACGGGGACAGACGTTCCAGATAGACGACCTTTATCTTACTCCTGGGAGTCCTCTGTATCCGGTAGACAACGTCATTGATTCTTTTAATGACAGTATAGGGGCCTTCTCAACGGTTCTGTAGCTTAGGCGATTTTCCTTTCTTCCGCGTGGGATTGTACAGTCACACCAGGTCACCTTGTTGGAATCCGACTGTATTGGCCCGGACGTCGTATCGAGTCTTCATGCGATCGCTCTCTAGTCGCATTCGAGATCTGACTTGGTCGTGTACGGCTGCTAGTCTTCGTTCTAGTTCATGGATATAAGTGTCAAGCTCTGTGGGCTGTTCCGCAGGACGACCAAATACCAAATCTGCTGGAAGGCGAAGCTCTCTTCCAAAGATAATCCTTGCGGGAGTCTTCCCAATAGTTTCATGGACAGCTGAGCGGTAAGCTAACAGGAAGAGTGGAATGAGCTTGTCCCAGTCTGTCTGGTTCTCGTTCACAAACGTCCTCAGATTGGTTTCTAGTGTGGCGTTGAAGCGTTCCACCATACCATCTGACTGGGGATGCAGTGGGGTGGTCCTGGTTTTCCGGATTCCCATAAGCTCGCAGACCTTTCGGAACACACCTGATTCGAAATTTCTCCATGCAGCACCTCCTTGACCCGGGACCTCGGAAGTAGTACTTGTTTCTTGACCTCCGTTCCGATATTGTTCTCCCATGCTCTTTTTAGGACACCGTCTTCCAACACCAGGGAATTCCCTTGAGCCCAATAGCTCTTTAATTCTGGGCTTTTACTACTGACTTCAGCCCAAGAAGATCGGTTGTTGGCTTGTTTCCAGTCTAGTAAAGGCTTGATGTCACAGTCAGCTTGCTGGTCTTCCCGAATCGCCGCTGAACTCCATCGGTCTTCAGGTTGGGCTGCTACCACCTTATAAGGAACTGATGAGATGTGTTTGCATTTGACAGGACAGTGTTTCCTAGAAAGAGCATCTGCATTTCCATGTTTCCTGCCGGCACGATATTCAACAACAAAGTGATATTCTTGCAGCCGATCCAGCCATCTGGCCATCTGTCCTTCAGGGTTTTTAAACTGCAGCAGCCATTTAAGGGAAGCGTGATCCGATCTTAGAAAGAATTCTTGGCCATACAGGTATTTATGAAAGTGTTCTAGACTCTTGACGATGGCAAGCAATTCTTTCCAAGTCACACAATAGTTCTTTTCGGCTTTTGACAGAACTTTGCTAAAGTAGCCCACTACTCGCTCTTGACCATCTTGTACTTGAGAAAGAACTCCGCCAATTCCAATGTATTGGGAATGTCAAAATCGGGGTAGTGCAGAGAGCCTCTTTCAGCGTCTCAAAGGCAATGGGATGTTGTCTTTTGTGAGTATATGAAGAGGCTTGGCAATGTCAGAAAATCCTTGGACAAACCGTCGGTAGTCTGTGCATAGGCCGAGAAAACTTCGAACTTGATATTTGTCTTTAGGAACCGGTCGGTTCTTTATGCACTCTGTCTTCTCCGGGTCTGTTTTCACATCATTTGGAGTAATAATGTGACCTAGGTAGCTAACTTCCTTTTGGAACAGACTGCATTTCTTCGGGTTCAACTTCAGGTTCGCTGCTTTCAACTTCTTGAACACTTCGGACACGTTCTTCATGTGCTCCTGGAAAGAGCGTCCCAGCACCACCACGTCGTCCAAGTAAATCAAGCAGGTCTCCCAATGCAGGCCACGAAGTACAGTTTCCATCAGTCGTTCAAAAGTGGCAGGAGCATTACATAGACCAAATGGCATTACATTGAACTGCCACAATTCATTTCCGGTAGTGCATGCGGTCTTTTCCTTGTCTTCTGGGCTGACCTCGACTTGCCAATATCCACTCTTTAAATCCAAAGTAGAAAACCATTGCGCACCAGCCAAGGTGTCCAGAGTATCGTCAATTCTTGGTCGTGGGTAACTATCTTTCTTGGTGACGTCATTTAATATTCTGTAGTCCACACAAAATCGGGTGGACTACAGGAGAAGCCCAAGGACTCTGAGATGGCTCTATGGTGCCTTGGTTTTGCATCTCACTTAACATCTTGTTAACTTCTTCTCGCTTGGTTAGGAGAAGTCCTCGTGGTGGCTGCTTTATAGGAGACGATGAACCAGTATCGATTCGATGCTTCACTGCATTGGTTCTCCCAAAGTCGCCTGGTTTAAGTGCAAACACATCTCCAATTTCACTTAGCAACTCTTCCAGTTGTTCCATCTCTGTTAATCTTTCCTTAGCCCTATCCACGATGTCCCTTAGACATTCTGGTAGACTGGTCTTATTTGGTTTCTTCTCCGTTTCGTTGATTTTTTTGAGTGTTCTGACCATGGTAACAGGTTCACAGACTCCTACTTCAGTTCCCTTTGTAATTTTCCGTGGAAGGTTTTCAGGTTCACTACCGGTACCATTGTCGTTTTCTCAGGTTTAATCAGGGTACGTCCGGTGACTATAAACTTACTGAACAAATCTGGATTACTGGGTGCCACCACTCCTACACTGCAAGATATTTCCCCATCCATAACTGTGGCAACCAAGGTTTCGGTCTGAGCAGGTAGTACCACATCTTCTTTAACAACGAGTCTCCGTATAGCGTTATTCTCAGTGGTGTTCGTTAGCACTACTTCCTCACCCATTATCCATAGCGTGCCAGGATTCAAATCTAAGTTCACCCCCTTTGCTCGTAGTAAGTCTAGTCCGAGTATGACATTGTCCGATATATCTGCTATCAAAGTTCTGTGTCTGAATTTGATGTCTCCTAATTCTATTTCAAGCTCGCATTCCCCCTTGACTAGCAATTGTTGTCTATTGGCTGTTGTGAGGACATAACGTTTGACAGGGTTCTTAATACGTCAAGCACCAATAATATCCGGTCGTACAATAGTTCTTGCTGCTCCAGTGTGGATTACCATAGGGAAAATACGACCAAAATAATGCCCTTCAGCCGACTTTTGCCCCGTCAATCCGGCTGAACCTAGTTTTCCTGTGTACCTGTCGCTTGGAATTCGCACTTTTGCTGATCTGCGACTAGGGCCCTACACTGTCTCTTCAGATGTCCCGTCTGCCCACAGTTCCAACACTGAAGAGGGCGATCTCTTCGGCTACCAGGTTGTTCTCTCTTCAGCTTGGCAGTTGGGCTGAGTTTATCAATGACCTCCTTCAACGTTTTTATTATGTCTCCATTTCCCATTTTTGCTGCCTCGAATTCCAGTGCATGCGAGAGAGCGTCATTCAACGTTTTAGGTCTAGCGAGCCGTAGTGCCTGCTGAGTTTCGCAATCTCTTAGGCCGTCGATAAAAACTTGGATGGAGAGCTGATCTACAAATTCAGACGGGACTGTTGGATAAGCCAATCGAACCAGTCGGACAACATCGGTCTCAAAATGTTGTAAATTCTCTCCATTCTGCTGGTGACGATTTTTCAATTGTGTCTGGTACACTTGCTGCAGGTGCTTATCCCCATATCTCATTTCCATATGCTGTTTCAGAAGGTCATAGTTATTCTGCTGCCCAGCAGGAACTCCTTGTAAGACATCAAGAGCTTCCCCTCGTAAAGCAACTATCAGAGCAGTAGCCTTTCACAATCAGACCATTCGTTTGCCGCAGCAGCTGCTTCGAACTGACGCAAATAGACGTTCCAAGAGATCTTGCCATCGAATTCAGGAGGCTTCGTTTTCTGAGTCCGGATAACAGGTCCTTCTGGTTTGATTACGCCCTCCTTTCTTATTTTGTCCAACCAAGTCAATTTCTTCGTCTATCTCCTTTTTTGTGCTAACAGTTCTTCATTGATTTCTTTTCTTTGTTCTACCAGTTTGTCTTCTACTTGTTTTTCCACTTTATGTGACTGCTCCTCTAGTTTTTCTTCTAGTGTGTTCTCCAATTTTTCTAAATTTGTCTGCATTTCTTTCGTCTGATCTCTCATTTCCTGTTGTATTGTTTGTATTTGATCTTTCATTTTACACCCTTGTTCTTCTAATTTCTTTTCTAATTTCTCATGCATTGTTTGGGACTGCTCTTCCATTTTATGCCCTTGTTCCTCAAATTTCTTTTGCATTGTTTGTCCCTGTTCTTCTAATTTATTTTGCATTTTTGTCCCTATTCTTCTAATTTCTCTTGCATCGTCTTCGTCTGGTTTTATATTTTATGCCCTTGTTCTTCCAACTTTTCTTGCATCATACGCCCCTGTTCTTGCATCATTTGCATCATTTCTAACAGTTTTGCCAGTTGTGCATCCATGTTGACTTGACTTCTAGTTACAGGCATTCACTCTATTTTCTTTAGAATGTTCTAGAATGTCCAGGACTGTGTTTGTAAATGTCACCGTTGACTTCCTTTCAATGAAACGAGTGCAGTGATATACCACACTTGGGCCTTTGTCTCAATTCGGTATAAAGTTCTAGAATGTTCGAGAATGTCCTTCGCAAATACCACCGTTTACTTCATTGAGTCACGACGAATGCGGTGATATATCACACTTGGATCTTTGTCTCACTCCCGTACAAAGTTCTAGAATGTTCGAGAATGTCCGTCGCAAATAGCACCGTTCACTTCCTTGAGGCACGACGAGTGCGGTGATATGTCACACTTGTGTCTTTGTTTCACTCCCGTATAAAGTTCTAGAATGTTCGAGATTGTTCTTCACGAATACCACCGTTCACTTTCTTGAGTCACGACGAGTGCGGTGATATGTCACACTTGGGTCTTTGTCTCACTTTGGTATAAAGTTATAGAATATTCGAGATTGTCCTTCGCGAATACCACCGTTCACTTCCTTAAGTCACGACAAGTGCGGTGGTATGTCACACTTGGGTCTTTATCCCACTCCCGTACAAAGTTCTAGAATGTTCGAGATTGTCTTTCGCGAATACCACCGTTCACTTGCTTAAGTAACGACGAGTGCGGTGATATGTCAACCTTGGGTCTTTATTCCACCCACGCACGGGGTGCCAGAAAGTTCTTGAAACTTCCACTTAAGTTCCACTTACGAACAGGGTTTCCGAAAGTTCTTCTAACTTCCAGTTAAATCCACTTCCGACACCAAATTGTCACGGATTTCCCAATTCGACTTTTTCTATTACCAGAAAAAACAATCCGTTAATTAATCACTTATCTTTATTAACTACTCAGTACACTACTGATCACTAATTCCAACTCAACTAAACACTTATTTAATTAATCGCTATCTAAATCGCTCTGATATCTCCAACTAAACACTTCTATTCAAGACTGTAATACAAGACTGACTAACTAGGCCGTTTATTCTTCTTTTATAGACCCAACGAATATTCCAGGTATATTCTAGCATCTCTAGATCCATTTTCCCGAACGACTCGAATGCTTCTCGTCGTTTCCCCATTTTTCCAGTCCCATCTCGATCCACGGCATTTTGTTTGTTTAACAGAATCGTGTAGAAGCGATCGGGGTAATCTTAACAATTTGCGGTACCTCAGTCGTCGATTTGGGTGTGAGTGGGGCAAATTCCGTGACAATACGATCAATATGTGTAAAAAAGAAAGGTTAAAACAGTTAAATGGTGTTGAGGAATCAGTATATCCTTCAATTAAGATCGGATTTAAAATTTACTTGTTTGAGCAGATATTAGATAGTTTTGTCAGTAAATATTATCCATATATGCATTACTCAGATACTTACTGCTTTTCATTGGAGAATATCAAGTAATTATAAAACAATTATCTATTGCATGGATGGAGCTATTACAAAATCAACATATTATGCTAAGAGTGATACACTTCGACATCTGTCATTCAAGAAGAATCCAAGAAGATGTATTGGAAATTTCAATCATCGAAAAATCATCGTCATAGTACTCTCAAATTTTTTAAAAAGTCTAGTAGTATATAATAATAGCAAAAAAAAACTGTCTTACATAATTCTAACAGGAACTGTTAGGACTATACTCAACCAACCTCTTATGAAGTCTAAGACAATAGTAGGGGTACATATCTTTAATTGGTTCATTAACATCTAATTTTTATAGCCGATGGTTGATTCTTATTTACATAGTATGATTGTTGAAATTTTGCAGTTTGAGAAAAATGCTGTTACAATATTTAAAGTGCTTTGCAATTTTCAAGTTGTAGGTTGTTCACAGAATAATTACCCAAATAATTAATTAAATAATTGCAACCCGTAGTATATATATTGTCAACAAAGAAGATCTTAGAGAGATGGTTTACAGCTGGGCACATATTTTAACTATTTTAAATTAAAAACCTTTTTGGCATACATACGAATATCAAATTATTTTATTGAATCAAAAGTATAAACATATTTACAACCGATATTGTGTCAATGTTACACAAGTGAAATTGAAAATAATTAAAAGTGTCCAGTTGCAAGGTTACTATCAAACTAAACTATGTCTATCCTTCTTGCTCTCTCTAAGAACTAAGCGATAGACTTGCTGGCTGTTCCCATAGTTTCAATAGATAGTATAATTCTGACGGAGTCAGTATTTTCCGAATGTGTATAAATACTATTGAAACTGGGCCAAAGCCAGCCAGTTCATGGTCACCTACAACTGCTGGTTGACAGAAGCTCCTATCATGGCGCCCCGGAAGTGAGTATACTAATTAAATGTTTTTTTTAATAGATGACTTATTTGTTGATGGCGTTTTTTCTCTGTACCTCAGAGGCAAAGCGAGTTTGCCCCACGATAAGTAATTACTTTTTTTCCCCAGCCATAAGCATCTTTCCTTTCAAAGGTGGCCGTGACATTTGGTGGAGGCGCCCTGCTTCGTTCCCTGAGTTAATTCTTCAAAATTAACTCAAACAAATTTATTTTAGTATATATATATAATTTTTTTTCTCTTTTTTCCAGAATTTTATTTTAATTATTAAGTTAGGATATTATATTCCTATCCTAGCTGAACAAGGATTTTTATAACTTTTGCCATTGCCTGTGGTAACAGGCTGGGAAAAGAAAGTAAAATTCTTTGCAAAGATACATATGTGAGGTTATGCTAGTGGATACTGGTTAATCGAACATGTGTATTGCTTAACGTACACTAAGGTCTATAAATTTTTTCATTGCCTGTGGTAACAGGCTGGAAAAATTGTAGATTATTAGCTAATTAAATAATTTGTATGTTTACCTGTGCTAGTGTCACTGGTTAGGTGGAGATGCAAATTAATCCTATAACCTATTTACCCTTTTAGTTATTTGTGTGGAAATGCCACGAATTAAGCGTGGTAAACGAGAACGTCAATTACATAGGGAACTGAAATTAATAGATATAGCAAATCCTATCACTATTAGAACGAATGAAGCAGGGTTACCGCTTACTTCGCGGGTTGAGAAAGGTGATAAAAAATTTTGTTTTCTGGAGGTAGGCACTGCTGCAAGTTTGGGGTATAGCAGGAAATTAATTTTGAAGTTGAAACAGTTAGTTGGGGACGATTTTGATTTATTATAACCTACTTATTTTAAATTACCAATATTTTCTTTTTCACATATATAATAATAATAATATATAAAAATAAAAAATAAAATAAAACTCACTGTCTACGTGACGACAATGGGCAAATAAGTATGCTAAGGTGACTAACCCTAACAAGGTCGTCACAAGAGCTACTGCGACAGCTTTAAAGGTTGCTGTAAAAGAAAAGAAAACTACTTTTCAACCAGCACACCGGAGCACAGAGCAGTTTCATACAGCGGACCCTTTTGCAAGATCACCTAGGATCTCGAGGTCGCCGTCACGTGGTTCAGTGATAGCGATAGCAGACCAAACGGCACAGGAAATAGTTCCTGTAAATAAGGAAGCTATCGAGGAAGAGCTGGATACAGCAACAGAGGACGAGGAAGAGCAGATAATCCTAAGTCCCAGCAAAAGAAAACTGACCCCGACTCCTTCACTGTACGAAGATTTATACGAAATTAGAGAAAACGGTACCATAGATCAACAACCCAACGTAAACAACATGGCTAACGTGACACTTACGGATAGTTTGAACAACCCAAGGACGCCTGCAACACCGAAATTTCTATGCCCACCTACGCTTAATCCCAGCTCAAAAAATGTAACTACATTTATAAAGAGCTACGAGAGAACTGCAACGGCTAACGGTTGGGATGATTGTTTAAGAATATCCTACCTTCAGTCGTTTCTGGAGGGTGCCGCCGATTTGTGGTTCGAGCGGTACAAGAATATCCCAGCAAATGGCCAAAAATCATATGAAGAAATAAAACAGGACTTCTTAGGGGAATTTGAGGGAGAAAATGTAAAGCGACTGGTAGAAAAACGGTTATATACGAGGAAACAATTACTGACAGAGACTTTAACATCATATTACTATGATTTACAAGCACTTTTTGGGGAATATGACACAACCTTTGACATCAACCATTTTCTAAAATATTTTGAAAACGGACTACACCCAAATTTTTATCAAAATTACCGCTTACTGATAGATGACAATATGAACTGGAACAAATTGACAAAAATAATTAATAAACTTGATGACATTGCTACTCAAAATAAAGAACCAACGTTACCACCATCCAACAATCTTCCTTTAGTGCCCAATACCAATTGTCAAGGATGTCACTGTCGTCCCTCCTA
The DNA here is from genome assembly GCA_037114965.1 of Monochamus alternatus. NCBI lineage: Eukaryota > Metazoa > Arthropoda > Insecta > Coleoptera > Cerambycidae > Monochamus > Monochamus alternatus. Next base: position 36,842,175 of record CM073429.1, on the reverse strand, counting down.
TCTTAGATTTTTCCACAATCCAGTACAAAATAGACAATATAATTCTTGGCAGGGACAAACAAACAAGCAAAATTTTGACTATAAAACTTAAACTTAAAAATTAAGCTCCGAAGTCGTCCTTGTAAATAGGAGCTATGCTATGTCTTCCCGAATTTTAATGGTCACTGTTTCTGTCAACAATACAAATACTAAGGCGCTGCTAGATACCGGGGCGGAAGAAAATGTTATAGCAGCGGAATTATTGAAGAATTATTCAACAATAAATACCCCGAAGAAATATTTATTAGTAGCAGGAGGGAAAAAGATTCCTACAATTGGGAAGGCTACTTTTAATTTAAAAATTGGTAGCATATCTTCAGTTTGCACCGCGATGGTTATAGAAAAATCACCAGTGCCTTTGTTATTAGGAATGGGATTTCTACGTCAATATGAATCTATCATTGATTTAAAAGTAGGAAAAGTTATATTAACAAAAAAAGGAAAATCAACAACAATAAATTTGCATGAAAAACAGGAAAATAAAAATAGTCTCAACACTTCTTTAAGTCTGGGTAACAACTTGTACAATCAGCGGTTTAATTATAAACAGGCTTACCATGAAGTTATTAAGAAAGCTATAGGGAAGGACCTATTCAATATAAATCAACACAATAATAAACCTAAACCTGGAAAACAAAGAAAAATAACCTCCTCAAGAATTAAAATAGCAGAAGCAAAAGAGCTGAAATTAAAATCGCGGGACGATGAAACAGATAAGAGAGATATTGATGGAAGTTTTCGGAAGTTTCATAATTCGAAGATAAACTATGAAAATGAAATTACGAAAGTAAAAATAGAGGAAAAGATATTTTTGATATATCCAAAGATTATGCGCTAGCTCATTGTATATCAAAGGATGTGAAAATGGGACGAGGAATCGCTCTGCAATTTAAGAAAAGGTTTCCTATGAATCAGTTATATAAACAAAAGATACATTTAGGAGGCGTAGCCACAGTTACACACATGGGCCAAAAAATTTATCATCTAATAACAAAAAGATTTTATTGGCAAAAACCCACTTATAAAACTTTGTGGAAATGTTTGCATGTATTAAAGGTACATCTGCAACAAGATAATCAAAGTAAACTGGCTATTCCTCGAATAGGGTGTGGCTTAGACGAACTATCTTGGCAAACTGTGAAAAATATGTTACATTGCGTATTTAGCGATACGGAAATAGATATTATCGTATGCAATCTCCCATTGGCAGAGACAGCAGCGAGTGAAACACATCTTATACACACTAATGATTTGGAAAGCATTAGGATTAAGGACAGTGCAGAAAATCAACTAAAGTTATTACCCTCGGTAGAGAAACCAATGAAGGTAATGGTACAAGAAGACTGTATATTGCGTCCAAAAAGGGAGTATAATATAAATTTAACGCTAGGAGAATATGTGGATGAAGACAATATAGAAAATTGGTATTTTAGGGAAAAAGAATTTTTTATACCTCGAGCCCTTGTAAGTTTGAATGAACCAAATTGGTGTAATCAAACTGCTACAATAAAACTTAAAAATATAGGCCATAATTCAGTAAAATTATTAAAAAATTCAGCATTAGGATTTCTACAACCCAGAAAATGTGAAGAAGAATTACCTTCCATAACCCTGTACTCATAAGTTTCGGAAGAATTAGTTACACTCGAAGATCACAACTTAGGTCACTTGGAGAATAACTTTTTTAAACAAAAATTAAGTAATTTATTAGAAGAATTTTCAGACATATTTTCAAAATCTACGAAACAGATGGGATTAACGAATCTGGTGGAACATAAAATAGATGTAGGCGGTGCAGAACCAATTAAAAGCCGTCCATATAGAGTATCACAGAAAGAACGTGAGATAATAGATATACAGATAAAAGAGATGTTACAAAATAATTTAATTCGTCCTTGTCACTCCCCCTGGTCTAGTCCTGTAGTACTAGTAAAGAAAAAAACGGGGGAAACACGATTTTGTGTTGACTATAGGAAACTGAATAATGTAACAAAAAAATCTGTCTATCCTATACCAAATATGGACGACATTTTAACATATCTTGATGATGCTAAATATTTTACAACTTTAGATATGTTTAGTGGGTACTGGCAGGTTAAAATAGAGGAGGATTCAAAACAATATACGGCATTTATAGTACAAGGACATGGCCTGTACGAATTTAACGTGCTTAGTTTTGGATTGTGCAATGCACCAGCCACATTTCAAGAATTGGCAGACAGAGTGTTTAGGGGGATGAAATGGAAAGACGTACTAATATATCTGGATGATATTGTAGTCTTTTCAAGAACTCTCGAAGAACATCTAGAAAAACTAACTAAAGTCTTTCTAAGATTGCGAGAGGCAGGTTTAACCCTGAAACCAAGTAAGTGCGTGTATGCAAAAACACGAGTAAAAATTTTGGGGCATATAGTTAGTAGCAAGGGTATTGAACCCGACGAAGAAAAACTTATGGCAATAAGAAACTTCTCAGAGCCTAAAACTATAAAACAAGTTCAAAGTTTCATTGGCCTATGTAACTATTACCGAAAGTTTATAGAAAATTTTTCTATTATAGCTCGACCTCTTCATGAGGCAACTAAGAAAAATATAGGGTTTTTATGGGGAGAAAAGCAAAGAAATGCGTTTGAAAATTTGAAAGATAAATTAACATCGGCACCTGTACTTCAACATTTCAACCCCAATAAAGGATGTGAATTAAGACAAGATGCAAGTTATGTAGGAATTGGTGCTGTATTGTTACAAGAAGGAGAAGACCAACAACTACATCCTATAGCGTACATTAGCAGGAGTCTTTCAAAAGCAGAGAAAAACTACTCTGCAACAACATTAGAGGGTCTGGGTTGCATATGGTCACTAAGTTACTTGAGGCACCTAATATATGGTAGACCTGTAAAAATAGTAACAGACCATCATGCACTATGTTTTCTAAAAACAATGAAAGATCCCACAGGGCAACTAGCGAGATGGTCATTGAAACTGTCGCAATATGATTATACGATAGTACACAAAAATGGAGTGGCTCATAAGGACGCAGATTGCTTGTCGCGCAATCCAGCTCTAAAAGCAGAAGAAAATATTCTCGATATAGAGGACATACCGACATTCCTAGTCATACCTTCAAATTTAGCAAAAGAGCAAAGATTGGACACGGAGTTGAGACAACTCATAGATGCTGTGTCAGACGCATCTAATTCGTCGATTCCCATAGGTGCAGCAAAACGGGCAAAAAATGTTAGAATAAAGGATGATGTATTATATAAAATAAATCCACATCCTGATGGCCGCGATATGTTACTGGTCATACCTAAGTCACTGATAACGGAAATTCTATTTTCGCACCATACAGAACCATTGTCTGGACACTTAGGTATCGGGAAAACTCTACACAAAATAAAAACCAGATACTATTGGCCTAATCTACAAAAAGATGTAGAAAAATTTGTCAAAGGATGTAAAGATTGTCAGGCCAGGAAGGAGCAACCAAATAAGAAACCCGCAGGTTTATTACAACCTATTCAAGTAGGTACTCCTTTTGATAAAGTAGGGATTGATATATTAGGACCGTTTAGGAGGAGCAGGAATGGCAAAACTGTAATAGTCGTAGCAACGGACTATGCAACTCGGTGGGCGGAAACAGAAGCTCTTTCATCAGGAAAGGCAGGACCAGTCGCAAAATTTATTTTGGAAAAAATTATTACACGTCACGGTGCTCCTAGGAACTTACTTAGTGATAGAGGTCAAACTTTCAGATCAGAACTGGTGAGAGAACTGTTACGATATATGGGAACAGCCAGTCAGTTTACAACAGCCTATCACCCAGCTTGCAATGGACTAACTGAAAGACTAAATAAAACTCTTGCGGACATGCTAGCTATGTACACTAATACTAAACAAACAGATTGGGACGAGTATCTACCACATGTAACCTTTGCCTATAATACATGTCGTCAAGACACGACAAAATACTCCCCATTTATGTTAGTATATGGAAGAAATCCTGTCCTACCAACTGAAGCTAATTTAATGGAACCTGGTAATTCAGTAGATGCGCGTCAAATTAGGGAGAAAGCTCTCGCCATAAGAAATTTAGCTGTGGAAAATATTTATAAGAGACAAAGTGAAGACAAAGTACGGTACGATCGACGGCATCGCCATTTGGCCTTTAAGGAAGGGGATCAAGTTAAAGTGTTCACCCCTATAAGAAAAGTCGATCGATCGGAGAAATTATTATTACGTTGGTTTGGTCCATATTATGTAGTTAAGAAAATAAGTGATGTGAATTACGAAATCCAAAAAGGGGCAACTAAAAATGCGAAGAGGGAAATTGTTCATATAAGTCGCATCTTACCGTATAATGATCCTTGGACTCCCGAGGTCTCCACAAATATAGATAGAAATATTAATTAAATATGGTAGTATAAGATAGAATACTTAGGTTAAAAATTAATAAAGTATAAACATGTTAAGATATACAAAACTTAATCATTCCCAAATAACTTAATTATAGATTCTTATAGGGTGATTCAAATAATAATTAATATGCATATTAATCCCATTTTTTTGTTAACAGGTTCATCATTTTGTCTTTATTGACGTACATTTATTATATTATGGCTCAAGAACTGGAGGTATCTGCAGGGGCCTTTTGGAGAAGCCTACCTTCCACTGTCACATACGAGGCTACGATACCACTAAATTATGAAGCAATATGGTATGGAAAAGAAGAAAGCGAACAAATGCAATTCCCAAAAAAATGCATTAATCATACAGAAGGGAAACCAGATATCTTAAAACAATTGCAACTATTAACACAAGCGTATAATTTAGAGGTTACGTCTTTAGAAAATAGTTGGAATATAAAATACTTACAAGACTTTTTAACAACTCCTGAAAGTCACTATCGTAATAAAAGGTCGTTAGATTTTCTAGGAGAAGGGTTGTCTTGGTGCTGCAGGGTAGCGACACAAAGAAAACTCGATACGTTCACAGCTAGAGAGGATATTTTAAGAAATCAAATTTTTAAATTAAATAAGGGCCTATCTAAAACACTTACTCAAATTTCAGAAAATTCAAAAGCATTTAATAATTACGAGAAGACGGTGTCTAATGCCTTCAACGCGACAGAAAATAGAATCCATTTATTAGAATCATATACAACAAATTTAAAGAATCAAATTTTAAAAAATGAAAATGAACAAAGTAATATGGTATTATCAATTATGTATAACCAATTTCAAAATCTTAAACATGTTATTCAAATAACCAGAGCTATTAAAAAACAAAGTATTTTAAATTCATGTAGGCAACATCAAATACCTATAGCAATTCTTAATCCCACGGTACTTTCAGAAGATTTAGCAAAGTTGGAAAATGAGTTGAAACTTTCCAATCAAGGCTTAGCCATACCTATTAAAGAAATATCAAAATTATACCATTTACCGGTATCCGAATGTGCATTCACAAAAAACAAAATTCTAGTGCATATCAAAATTCCGATCACACACAAAGGTCAATATTGGGAATTATTTGAATTAGTTACTACCCCTTTTGCTTGGCTCAACCAAACTTGTATTATTAATCACGATACCCTTTACCTAGCAGTTGCAAAAAATCCGAATCAACTTAATAATGATTTAAGACAAATTTCAGGTAGTGGCCTTCATCATTGTAAACCTTATCATGATAAACTATGTTTTTTACCAAGGTTTTCGGCTGATACACTTAAAGGACCGGCATGTGCAAAAAAATTGTATCGTGGAGCTACAGTGGAGGATATTAACCACCACTGTCCTATGAACTGTCATAAATCCACAACCACAATTATTTCAGAGTTGGATGAAGAAATTTATATCATAACTCATCCAAAACCCGTCACAGCAATTAACTGCCCACAAAACTCTAAACAACTACCCCCTTCAGCCTATAGTTCTCCAGGCGCACTAAAAATTCGTCTACCTTGTAATTGTGAACTTACAACGAACAAAGAAATTCTCATCCCAAAAAGATTTCCCTGTCCAGAAGCACTACCTAATGAAGCAATATTTACTCATATGATACCAGCGGCATGGTCAAATTTAAAATCATTCGTACTTAACCCTAAGTACCAAGACAACTTACCAAAATTTAAAAATTTTACTGAATGCTTAAACAAAAATTGGTCAGTCACAGTGCCCCACCTAAATTTAACATCTAATAACGATAATATTCGAGAAATTATTGATAATATAGATAATTATGGCAAACTATCGTATTCAGATAGTTTTGGTACACGTAGTGATACAATATTTCTAATATGGAATACAATTATGTCGGCACTGTTAGGTTATATAATTTTTAATAGACGTAACCTCCCATTAGTTACAGGTGTACTAGGTTCAGCCAGCGAGGAAAAAAATACACCCCTGGAACACAATATACTTTTCTCTTCCATTTGTTCCGCAGCATTGCTATTCATTGTGTACATTACCATTAGATATTTTAAACAATTCTGTGATTCCAAAAGAAGAAACACATCAGAATGCACAACGAATGACGCTTCGACAGTATCAACGGATACACAACGACATATGAAAAACCAATATATATTAGAAATAGATACAAATATATCAACACTGACGCCTGGTGACAGTATCAGCTGCACACTTCATAATGTGCAGTAATGACATATTTTAAAGATACATTTAGTTCAAGGACAGCTTAGTTATTTTTATTTTTTTCTCTAACACAAAATAAACAAATATTGCTGTTATTTTACATGGTTATAACCAAAACAAACATTTTTTAGTACACGTTTTTTGCTGGTTTATTTAATTCAATGTCTGGCCTGATATTGAATGAATATTCCTTCAATTGACACTAAGGAATAGATAACATCTATATGTATATACATGGAGGCTCAATTATAAAGCCTTATTTTAGTAATTTTTTAAGGGAAATAGAATAATAGAGTAACAATTGTGATTTATATATCCTAACCCTCTATTGATTGACACAATTGTTACTAAAGTTAAAATGAGGGATTGGATTAAATTATTTTTTTTTAAGATTCTGATATGTTATGCTTATTTTTATTACTATTTAATATTATTATTATTATTTTTGTTCACTCTGGAACCACAGCTGTATGAGGTATGACATCTTATTCCCAAAGAGGCACCAACAGATACCAGTTACAGCAATGGTCTTAGCAATAGATGCAAGCTCACAGATACAATGGTTCATCCATAAGAGTGACAGCAAAGCCCATGTTAGTCAACCACCTGTCGACCATGTCATCGCCAAAATGACTACACATTACTACAGTGGAGCAACAATCAGGTTGGTCCAACAACAGGAGTCACCATTGTCAATACGAGACTTCGCATCTGCTAGAATTAATTGACCATCTGCAATCACCCCCATAGTCCGTTAGGTCCAGCCAAGTGTTCTCACGGGAAATGGTCCCGATCTCATACGCTTGTGAGTAGACAGTCGCAACGAACTTAATCTATGCAGTATTAGTGCCGTTAAAAACAGTACAGAGTCGTGGAGTGTACTGCAAATAACTATATATAAATGTATGCAAAACTGAGTGCGGGAGACGCGAGACATTTAATGTGGTGTGATGAACAATGTATTTAATTTTCTTTTCAATTTTGTATTAGTTATAAGTTATTTGATTGTAAATTAGGGTAAATATTATTATTTGATTTATATAATGTAATGTCTGTATCAAATATACAAAAGCTGGGGGCCAGCTTTTTCAAGCGGGGGGAGTAATGTCAACAAAGAAGATCTTAGAAAGATGGTTTACAGCTGGGCACATATTTTAACTATTTTAAATTAAAAACCTTTTTGGCATACATACGAATATCAAATTATTTTATTGAATCAAAAGTATAAACATATTTACAACCGATAGTGTGTCAATGTTACACAAGTGAAATTGAAAATAATTAAAAGTGTCCAGTTGCAAGGTTACTATCAAACTAAACTATGTCTATCCTTCTTGCTCTCTCTAAGAACTAAGCGATAGACTTGCTGGCTGTTCCCATAGTTTCAATAGATAGTATAATTCTGACGGAGTCAGCATTTTCCGAATGTGTATAAATACTATTGAAACTGGGCCAAAGCCAGCCAGTTCATGGCCACCTACAACTGCTGGTTGACAGAAGCTCCTACCATGGCGTCCCGGAAGTGAGTATACTAATTAAATGTTTTTTTTAATAGATGACTTATTTGTTGATGGCGTTTTTTCTCTGTACCTCAGAGGCAAAGCAAGTTTGCCCCACGATAAGTAATTACTTTTTTTCCCCAGCCATAAGCATTTTTCCTTTCAAAGGTGGCCGTGACAATATATATATAAATTAAATCCTGAGAAATGTACGTAAATCATCTAGAAACGAAGTCGCAAATCTAGGTCACAGACAGAGGTATTTTACCAGATGATACTTAAATACGATACTATAAACAAATATCCAGTTTCACGCACTGCTGATAAGTAAAAACGATTCGTCGCATTTACTCACTATTCGCAAAACTAACATTATGAAAAATAAACTGACCAGGTAATACATATACAGGGTGATTCAGTTTTAAGCTTGATAACTTCAGTAATCGATAGAACAGGTTAAAATAATGTTCATTTGTGATATAAACTTATTTCCTAAAACGCATCGTTTCCGAGATATAGGGCGTTGAAATAGGAATTTTTTTCTCGTTTTTTCCTCATAACTTTTGAACCAATTATCCGATTTAAGTGAAATTCGGAACACAAAGACTCCTTATGATATTACATAAGCTTCTTAAGTTTGAACTACCTACCCCTCTTAGAAGTATATTTTTATGCTACCACCCTCTTACTTTATTTCAAAACTACAAAAAAAATTAATTTCAATTAAACATTTACACACCACTTTAACCTGATTAATTTCGAAACTTTTTCGCCTCCTGTTTTTTTTTCGACGTTTGGTCTGTTTCTGAGATATTCAAAAAAAATTGGAGACAGTGTTGCGCACCAACTGCGTAAATTTCATTTAACGTTATAGCAACCCATGAAAACAAAACTCAGTGATTTGTGTAAATTGACGTTTTGGGCGCCGCAATAGCCGAGGTGGTTGGGAGACGACTGCTGTGGAACCAGTCTGTCGGTGTGGGTTCGAAACCCACTGTAGTATCATGGATGTTTGTGCTCGTAGAGAGATGCACTCTCTAAACGGCTCTAAAAAAACACTTTTGTGAAAGTCATTGTCAAAAGTATTATTTAAAGAGCATTGTTAGTGCTAAGAAAAAATGCCGATATACATTATGTTTATGGTTTCTGTGACGGAAATGCCAACTCGTCAGTTCGAGAGTACCGAACAAGCTTCTCTAATAGAAGAATTCCAAATGCACAAGTTTTTGTAGATGTACATAGTCGATTTTCGGAATATGGTTTGCGCCGCTACAATGATCATAATCGTAATGTACCGCCAAGAAATAATCAACGAATTCTTAATCTTTTTGATATCGATAGAACTTTAAGCACACGCCGAGCAGCTCGGCAACTCCATTTATCTCAATCAAAAGTACTGAGAGCACTCAAACAAGATCTTCGAAGGGCTTTCCATCTCCAACCAGTTCAAAGTTTGTTGCCAGGAGATGCTGAAAAACGTTTAAATTTTTGTAGATGGGTTTTAGATTGAACAGAAATTAATCCACAATTTCTGCATAAGGTTTTATGGACCAACGAATCTATTTTCAGAAAAGCTGGAATTGTAAATTATCACAACATTCACGTTTGGAGTGAAGTCCATTCTCGATGTGTCAGACAATTTTCATTTCAGCAACAGTTTAGTGTAAATGTGTGAATAGGTGTTTTAAGTAATAACCTCTGTGGGCCGCATATTTTGCCTCCTCGTTTAAATGGGGATTTATTTCATGAGTTTTTACAAAACTCTCTCCCCGACGTGGTTGACGATGTCCCCTTAAATTTACGCCAAGGGAACTGGATGCAGTTGGATGGTGCCCCTGCACATTACGGAAAGCAAGTACGGCAGTGGTTGGATGAGAATTATCCTCGTCGATGGATTGGACAGCAACCCAACAACCACCCAAATATGTGGATCCCTTGTGAAGAACCAGTGGCTTGGCCTCCGCGCTCGCCAGATCTGAATCCTCTGGATTATTTCGTTTGGAGCCATCTAAAAGCAACTGTATGATACGCCAGTACATACCCGTGAGGAATTGATCCAAAGGATAAGACATGCTTGTGATGACATAAAAACAATCCTTTTCAAATAGCAGCTGTGATTAATACACTAGTTCGTCGATGCCAAAAATGTATTGAGGCTGGAGGAATGCACTTTGAACAATTATTGTAATTTTTTAGTAGTTGATAAGTTTGTTGAAAATCTTGTAATAAGTAGTTGTTACTAAATTTATGTTTGAGGTTATTGGCATTTTTTCTCAACAATAAGAACACTATTTAAATAATACTTTTGACAATGATTTTTACAGTTTTTTTGACAGCCGTGCGACAGTGTCCCCGGAAGCATCGCAGCCTATAGACTTATTGTACATCTCTTGACGAGCACAAACATCCATGGTACTACAGTGGGATTCAAACCCACACCGACATAGCCAATCCAGACTGATTCTATGAGCAGTCGTCTCCCAGCCACTTCGGCTATCGCGGCGCCCAAAACGTCAGTTTACACAAATCACTGAGTTTTGTTTTTATGGGTTGCTATAACGTTAAATAAAATTTATCCGGCTGGTGCGCTACACTGTCACCAATTTCTTTGAATATCTCAGCAAAAGTTTCGAAATTAATCAGGTCAAAGTGGTGTGTAGATGTTTTATTGAAATTAATTTTTTTTTTGTAGTTTTGAAATAAAGTAAGAGGGGGCCATACAAAATACACTTCTAAGAGGGGTAGGTAGTTCAAACTTAAGAAGCTGTTGAAGTGTTGCGAATTTCACTTAAATCGGATAAGTGATTCAAAAGCTATAAGGGAAAAACGAGAAAAAAGTTCCTATTTTAACGTCCTCTTTCTCGGAAACGATGCGTTTTAGGAAATAAGTTTATATCACAAATGAACATTATTTTACCCTGTTCTATCGATTCCTGAAGTTATCAAGATTATACCTGAATCACCCTGTATATTTTTGTGAACATCAGAATGTTGAATTCATTTGATATGCTCAAACGATCATTAATTTCTCTAAATCTTACACTAATCTGTAGGTATATTATTCATAAGTTGTTTGTAGATATAAGAATTAAAGTGTATTTCTGAAGCGCAAAATGATCAATATGTTAAGCACTTTTAAATAACGAAGGGTAAAATTGGAGTTTATAGAAATTGTAATTAATTCAGGACAGCTATTGAGGAAAATTCGGTCAACAGTCAAACCCAAAAACTGTTGGAAACCCTTGTGACTGTTTAGTATGTTCGCAGACTCTGGAATATATTTTAACACACTGATTGTCAGCCTTTACCGATTGTAGATGTAGTTATAGTCGCATATGACACAGTGCAAGTAAGATTAAAAAATAAAATGGTATTAATTATTGTGTATCAAGACCTGAGGACTTCGATGTATCCACTAATGAATTTATTGGAGATATAATCGATGAATTAGAATCATTCAGGCTCGGACAGTCATATCGCATAATATGTAGGTAGTGGGTCTAAAACTACACTTATAAAGTAAAGTATAAGACAATTTCTTGAATTGTGAGGCTTCACAATTGGTAAATTTTGATAGTATACAAAATATGGTTCTTAATAGACTCCGGTATATGTCGCGTCTAAAAATATTTGGACAACAAATGAACACGAGGTGAATAAAAAGATTAAGTTTTGGGTATCATGTGTTTGTCTTATAATTTGTTATAATATTATTATTATGTAACATTAATATTTGTATTACTTTGAAATTATGTAAGTATGGCAACTCTAATAAAAAATAAATAAACCATTCTTGCATATTCTTTCACCTCTTCTCCTTTGATATCTGGCATGTTTAACTAATAAACGTGTCATGTTTTATCAAAATCATTTAAATGAACTATATATGCTTTCTTGATAGATATTTGTTTTATATTGCAGGTGGGACAAAGGTAATATATTTGCATTGTGAGTCATGTTACCGTAATACTATTACACTACTATTAATGTTGCTGATATAAAATTGTATCAAAGCCACCCATTGGAACTAAATTGTATATAATATTTCAAGAAGCTACTTCCTACGGTATGTTATTTTAAAGCTGCTGCTTTTGAAGCTATTTTTTAGTTTTAGACTCCTGGACATCTTTTTGACTTCTAATAGATTTTGAAACTGCAATGTAAATTGATACCTATGTGAAAGTCACAGGTTAATGAATGTATTAGATTCGATATTGCATCATTTCTAAACCTGCATTTGTTCTGTCAGCAAAAATTACTACTTTATTTCATAACTAGCGTCATCTTTTCTTAATTTTGAAGGTAGGATATAATACCATGTTAGTATTAAGTATATCATTTCTAAAAAATAAAATTCCCCTCTACCTATTTAAAGTGGTGCGGATTACTCCATAAAATGTTAGGAAAAATTTGAAAACAGTCGAAAACAAGCAGTGTTGTGTATATTAGAAATATGGTACATTGCTCGTTTAAATAATCTTCACACAATACTAACGCCTTTCCATATTTCTCAACTAATTCTTCACAATATTCTTCTGGAAAAAAGTTTCCCATACCAGAAATGGCTTCATGATCGGCATCAAACTTAAGATTTGAGATGGTGTAACGTAGATTTCGAATACCACTATCCAAGTCTTTTATTTCGATCTCTTTCACATAAGCTGCCCACATTATTCTGGCTTTGTTTGGTTACACACTATAACTCAATATTATTTTTACAAGTATACACAACAATGCTTGTTTTCGACTGTTTTCAAATTTTTCTTACCATTATTTTATGGAGTAATCCCCATCACTTTAAATAGGTAGAGGGGAATTTTATTTTTTAGAAATGATATACTTAGAACAAATGCAGGTGTTTAGAAATGATGCATTATCGGATATAATACATTCATTAACTTGTGACCTTCACAAAGGTATCAATTTACATTGCAGTTTTAAAATCTGTTAGAACTCAAAAAGTTGTCCAAAACAGTTTTAAACAGGTAAAAATAGTTATAAAAGCAATAAAAAACGGGGGTCTAAAACCAAAAAATAGCTTCAAAGGCAGCAGCTTTAAAATAACATACTGTAGGAAGTACCTTCTTCAAATATTATATACAATTTAGTTCCAATGGGTGGCCTTGATACAATTTTATATCAGCAACATTAATAGCAGTGTAATAGTAGTACGGTAACATGACACTCACAATGCAAATATATTACTTTTATCCCACCTGCAATATAAAACAAATATCTATCAAGAAAGCATATATAATTCATTTAAATGATTTTGATAAAACATTACACGTTTATTAGTTAAAAATGCCAGATATCAAAGGAGAAGAGGTGAAAGAATATGCAGAAATGGTTTATTTATTTTTTATTAGAGTCCCCATACCTACATAATTTCAAAGTAATACAAATATTAATATTACATAATAATTTAATTATAACAAATTATAAGACAAACACATGATACTCAAAACTTAATCTTTTTATTCACCTCGTGTTCTTTTGTTGTCCAAATATTTTTAGACGCGACATATACCGGAGTCTGTTAAGAACCATATTTTGTATACTATCAAAATTTACCAATTGTGAAGCCTCACAATTCAAGAAATTGTCTTATACTACCTACATATTATGCGATATGACTGTCCGAGCCTGAATGATTCTGATTCATCGATTATATCTCCAATAAATTCATTAGTGGATACATCGAAGTCCTCAGGTCTTGATACACAATAATTAATACCATTTTATTTTTTAATCTTACTTGCACTGTCATATGCGACTATAACTACATCTACAATCGGTAAAGGCTGACAATCAGTGTGTTAAAGTATATTCCAGAGTCTGCGAACATACTAAACAGTCACAAGGGTTTCCAACAGTTTTTGGGTTTGACTGTTGACCGAATTTTCCTCAATAGCTGTCCTGAATTAATTACAATTTCTATAAACTCCAATTTTACCCTTCGTTATTTAAAAGTGCTTAACATATTGATCATTTTGCGCTTCAGAAATACACTTTAATTCTTATATCTACAAACAACTTATGAATATTATACCTACAGATTAGTGTAAAATTTAGAGAAATTAATGATTGTTTGAGCATATCAAATGAATTCAACATTCTGATAACCACAAAAATATATATGTATTACTGGTCAGTTTATTTAGTCATGATGTTAGTTTTGCGAATAGTGAGTAAATGCGATGAATCATTTTTACTTATCAGCAGTGCGTGAAACTGGATATTTGTTTATAGTATCGTATTTAAGCATCATCTGGTAAAATACCTCTGTCTGTGACCTAGATTTGCGACTTCGTTTCTAGATGATTTACGTACATTTCTCGGGATTTAATTTATATACATATACTACGGGTTTCAATTATTTAATTAATTATTTGGGTAATTATTCTGTCAACAAACCTTTACTTGAAAATTGCAAAGCACTTTAAATATTGTATCAGCATTTTTCTCAAACTGCAAAGTTTCAACAATAATACTATGCAAATGAGAATCAACCATCTGCTGTAAAAATTAGATGTTAATGAACGAATAAATTAAAGATATGTACCCCTACTATTGTCTTAGACTTCATGAGAGGTTGGTTGAGTATAGTCCTAACAGTTCCTGTTAGAATTATGTAAGACATTTTTTTTATTATTACATACTACTAGACTTTTTAAAAAATTTGAGACTACTATGACGATGATTTTTCGATGATTGAAATTTCCAGTACATCTTCTTGGATTCTTCTTGAATAACAGATGTCGAAGTGTATCACTCTTAGCATAATATGTTGATTTTGTAATAGCTCCATCGATGCAATAGATAATTGTTTTATAATTACTTGATATTATCCAATGAAAAGCAGTACCTATCTGAATAATGCATATATGGATAATATTTACTGACAAAACTATCTAATATCAGCTCAAACAAGTAAATTTTAAATCCGATCTTAATTGAAGAACATACTGATTCCTCAACACCATGTAACTGTTTTAACCTTTCTTTTTTGCACATATTGATCGTATTCTCAAAACAATCGTACCAAGATCATTGTTTTCTATCAATAGTGTATTAGTGGATTGGTAAGGCATAATTTCAGTTTCAAGTAACCACTTAAAAACAATTTCTGGTATTGCCACTTCCTTCAGTATATATAGTTTTCACCATAAAGAAGACTACCTTGTTTCTGGGTTTCATTGCAGACAGTCTCAATTATGCAATGTTTAATAAACTGGTTGTAAACGTCACTGGTTGCACAGTAATACAATATCCATTTCAGTAGACAGATTTTGTGTTACCGATGTATGCTAAACTAATAAAAGAAACTGTTTTGAGTTAAGATTACTGTCAGTCAACAATAAAATGACAAATGATATAATTGTAATAAGGGTGCATCATTTTATAGTGCATAGCGGTAAAATTTGCAAACTAAGACTATATGATCTAGTGAAATATAATTTAGCATTAATATCAAGACATCAATTTCTGCTGGTAGGATAAACGCAGGTTTAGGTGACTTAGCGATTTCAAAAACATGTCCAAAGAATGCGATTGGGGGAGAGCCTGCAACTGCTTAGAATGCACTCCTTACCTCAAAGAAGATTGAGAAAAATGTGGGAAAAAAGCCTACACAGTCGCCTCCACATACAGACGTGACAGACGAAATATTGGATACTATGATTTTATATCTTACTGATACGATTGCTATCAATTAGCTGTGGGGATAAACGAAGCAGCCAAATTCATGTGTAACCAGGTGCAAGGGCTGCCTAACGTTGAAGAAACTTTAGCTACAATTATAAAGAATGATATTATGTAGCGATGAAGACCCCCTAGTTTGGTTTGAAAACATCCTACTGGTAATGTGCCTTGAAGAAATGCAGAAATATGGAAACCCTATTTAATTTCGATGAATTTACAACATTCTGTTTTATTGAAATTTATGTGAAGGATTTTTCGTTGGAAGATACGCTCTTTTATATAACCCTCTGTATATCTAATAATTCTATGTGGCTTGTTTGTTGTATAAATTAGTTCTGGATTGGTTAAACTGCTAAAGTTTCCTCTCAGGATCTTTAGTGTAGCCCACTTTGTTATATATTAAGTTACTGAATTATTCCCATATTTTGTAACTTGGTAATAATATTCCTACATAGACGATGTTCTATGCTGAAACCACATTCTTCGATGTAATATCGTAGCTCGTTTACCAGTTTATTAGAATCTTCACCATTTTCTTTATTCTGACAATGGATACTATCTTCTATTCCTAACGGATAATCTGTGCTAATGGCTTCATCAGCACCTTCATCTTCATAGCTCTCACGACTCATGTCTGTTTCTTTATAGTCGATAGGCCTGTATACATATTTTCTGTTTGGTTCTTTCATGTCGACAAGCGGTTTACTATTATGTATCTGATGATGCTTGTTTTTCCTGTGAGTTAATAAGTTGTCCCGTCTCGTAAATTTATTTCCACATGTGTTACAGGGAAATGTTTTAGATTTATGTTTGTTACCGTGGCGACTAAGTCCACTTCTATTTACAAACTCCTTGGAGCACACATCGCACACATACATGTTTACTCGCGGTGATATAATGACTATATACTTGCAGTATGTATCTCTTTGTTATCCTTTTTGTTATCTTTTTTCTGTCATCGTTATCCTTTTTTCTGTTGCTGTTGTCCTTTTTCTGCCATCGTTATCCTTTTTTTTCTGTCATTGTTGTCCTTTTTTCTGTAGTTGTTATCCTTTTTTCTGTCAGCGTTGTCCTTTTTTCTGTAGCTGTTGTCCTATTTTCTGTAGTTGTTGTCCTTTTTTCTGTCATTGTTGTCCTTTTTTCTGTCATCGTTGTCCTTTTCTCTGACACATTTATGTCACGTTTATGTCACATTTATGTCACGTTTAGGTTACATTCATGTCACGTTTATGTCACGATGTCTTGTTTATGTCACGTTTATCTCTCATTTATGTCAAGTTTATGTCACGTTTATGTCACATTTATGTCACAATGTCACGTTTATGTCAGAATTTACCGACTAATTTTTAAATCTCATCAGTTTGAATTTACCGCCACTTCTACCAATTTGAATTTTCCGCCTAATTTTAAATCAGTTTGAATTTCCTGCCTAATTTTAAATCAGTTTGAATTTTCCGCCTTATCTTAAATCTGTTTAAATTTCCCCGCCTAATTTTAAATCTCACCAGTTTGAATTTACCGCCTAATTTTAAATATTCTACCAATTGGAATTTCCCGCCACTTAGACTTATTTTAAATATCCCTCCAGTTTGAATTTCTTGTCTAATTTTAAATCTCTCCAGATTAAATTTACCGTCACTATTTCCAGCACAAGCCTATATATTACTCATTACTAATAGGTTACGATGGTCTAGCGCTAACGTACACGCTTTGCACTCTAGAGGTCCAGGGTTCGATTCCCAGCGCTACCAGTTTTTTTTCATACATATTTCTAATTATTTAATATCACCTGTAATTAGCACCTGTCAATTCTTAAATATTTCTATTTAATATTATTAATAGAGTTATTGTTATATATAGATCAGACTGCTTGGTGGGGCACGCCTTCAAGCGCTCTCTTATTCATATATATTATGCAGTTACTGTTCAATTTGCCTTTAAGCGCTTTCTGATTCATATATTACGCAGTTACTGTAACTTTTTTGTAATAATCATAGTGGTCTCGTGGTAACGTGCCTGCTTTGCATGCGAGAGGTCCCGGGTTCAAATCGCACACAGAGTAAAGTTTTTTCATTTAAATAAATTGTCCATAAATATACAATACAGTAGAGCATGCGCAGATTTGAAGTTACCAAGATTTGGAACTTGCGCAGAAGATTTGAATTTAGGTTAGGTCGCTACTGCGCATGTTTTTTCTGTTAGGTTAGATTACTACTGCGCATGTTTTTCTTTTAGGTTAGGTTGAATTTCCCGCCATAATGCTGCAACCTGATTGGTCGAGAGGCGGGACCTAAAAGGAAAGTGGAGGGGCTGGTCTCAAGTGACCCCTTACCTACTCATTATCATTTTCAGTATTGTGAAAATTAAATTTTAAAATCTTCAAACATTATTTTCTTGAAATTTTTGTTATGTAACACCATAATTTTTCATGATGTATGTATGTAGAATGACACGCTCTTTCAAATGGCATGGTCAAAATTGGGGCTATTTAAAAAAATTGTCGATGCCCGTTATACCACGAACAACGATGACGTCACAAATGTGGGTCATATGTCAAAAAGTGCCTTTTTTTAAAATAAAAAACAACGTGCCAAGGGACTTTTTCGAAAACTTCTCAATTTCAAAAATAATGAATATAAATTCATTATTAACAACGTTACTTTTCGAAAGCACTCTATAAATTATTAATCGCTATCAAAATTAATCAGTGTGTCTGTAGAAACAACAATGGACGTTTCCCAATTAATTGTTTTGCAAGTTATTTTAGAATATTTGCTAATTATAATTCCAAAGAGGTGTTTATTTGCTTTGAACATAACACAAAATGAGAGCTAGCCGTTTAATTGGGAAAGAATAAAATCTTCTACACATGATCCTCAAGAAATGTTTAAGAATACTACCAAATACAAATTGTGAATAAGGAGTAATAACGTAATGCAGGATACAATAGTAGATACGAAGCAAATATCGTTCTTATATTCTATATAGCTATTTGTTCTTCATTGCTGCTGATTATTGCCAGTTTTCGAGAATTATGTCTGAAGAGAATTGATTAACATCAAAATGGAAAATCTTTGCATGATTTTACTGAAGAGGAGCTTAGAAAATTTCCCCTACACTATCTGATCAAAGGCGCTCAACTTCTGGTCTTCTATTGATGGTCAAAGCTTCTGCAAGAATATATTGAAGACTTTAGCCTACAAGTACAGCTACCATGTTTCGTACACTACAACCGCCCAGAATGGAGTACACACGTCGATGGATCTGCACCACCGCAATCTAAATGCCATATGTGTAAATGGAGCTTTCAACAATATTTAATTTCATGTAAAATATATACACAATAAAGAACAATTTCAAAACAAAATTTTTTATTATTTCAAATATAATTTTTACCAAACTAAAAAATATATTCTAGTAAATAATTCTAACTTCTATTAAGAAAATGAATTGATCAACTTGACTGATTAAACAAATAAAACAAAATTTTTATTGTAAGATATTTATATTATAACTATTCACAAATTTAATAAATTTAAATCAAAATCTTAGTCCATTTCCACCTTTTCTGCGTTTAATAAATTTTCAGTTTCTTGTATGAGAAGTTTTAAATTTATATTTATATCATACGTAAGACGGTAATGTCCCCAAGATTTGGTTCAAACATCATCAGGCTCAACATATCTCTTATCGTTAACTGAAGGCAGTGCTACTTTATTTTCAGTTCGGTTTGAATAGTGTGTAATGTAGATTTAACGGAATAATTTACCGCTGTTTTGAACTATTTTGACATAATCAGAAAAATGTATTTCTTTCTAATCACATCTTTATACAGGGTTAACTATGACTAAATACAAAAATTTTAACTACGTGTTCAGGGGGGCCTAAAAGACAATAAAAAATGTATTTCGGAATTCTAGCTCGATGTTAAAAAAATGGGACAAAACCCTTTTTTTTGCTACGGAAAGTCGGCGCCTATGTCATCAGTCATCGTCCAAGATGGCTACATATGTCAACTAGGTACCATGCGGTCGTTTCTCACAACGTTCTAACTAAGGTGTTCTGTGGTTCCAACGTTGCCGAATTTAGAAACAACGAAAGTAAACATTTTTATTAATAAGAATACCTACGTACCCGATAGATAACAGTTAATCCGGTTAGCTACAGTATTTTGCATTCGTTTTTCGTTCCTTCGTTCCAAACTGCCCAAAACTTCATTTTCACGCATGACAGGTCCGTCAGAATTACTCGCCACAAAATACACACTTCGCGTAGATGCAGTTAATAAAATTGCCCATTCATTTTAAGAAAATTGATTGAAAGAAATACTAACAAAAAACTTCGAATACACCCGTGGCAGTTTTTAATTTATAAAATTTTGTCCGATAACGGTCACTTCACTGCATTGCTCTCATGTTAGAATGATTATAAGATTATACATGGTTATAAATAAGCAGTCATACAGAACATAAACGATATATAGGTACATAAGTTTCTCTGTTGTAATAGAATCTTTTGGTTCAGAAAAAGCTTTTGGAAAGTTCATTCACTTATTGTCTGTCCATTTTACCCTCCGTTTCCTTGGGAAGTTCGTGGAGGTTAGCGGTTTGCGAAGCACTTTCACTTATTTCACTTTTGTTTCGCGCACTAGCGTCTGGCGGGTTGTCTTTGATCATTATCCATGCCTTCCTTCGTCGTCTTCTCCGAGATGGTGGTTCAGGATGCAGACGGTCTCGTGGTTGGCTGGTAGTGGTGGACGTCATTGCTTTTGCATGATTTAGATTGGTGCTGGTCGTAACGTATGGGTGCGGTTCGTCTGGATCTGATTCGTCATTTGTACAGCTTGGAGCTGCCTCATCGATGTCTGGTTGGTTTAGCCTGGTTGTTGTGCTTGTTTTGGTGGATGTTGAAGGATGGTGGAGTTCTGGGTGATTGGATTAGGGTGTAGATGTTGGTGTGTGAGGGGGTGAGTGGTGTACTTGTGCGGTGATTTGCATTGGTTCTTCTCGGGGTAATTCGTCCTCGTCATCGCTTTCACTAAGCGGTTCCTCTCTACGTTCGTCTGGGGCTCTTCTCAGATCGTCGATATGGATTTGCGGTTGTGTGCCGTTCCTTTCGATTTCGTAGAAGGACTTCCTGATCTTTTTTAGGACTGTGAATGGCCCTTCCCATATTGGTTGGAATGAATCTTTCTTTTGCATGAACACTCTTGCCATAACTTTGTCGTTCACCTCGAAACTCACTGTTGGTTCTTCGTCTTCATGTACATATCTCCTCTGATATATAGTCTGCCTTCGATTTGCCTGTGCCCTGATACGTTCTCTGTCCTCGAATTGCGCTTCTTCATAGAACGGAACTAGCCATTCTCCTGCTTGGGGTATGTCGTATCCCAGAAGGATTTTCGCCGGCGTGTATCCAGTAGCTTCGGTTTATCGATTTCGCAGTGTATGAAGTGCTTGTGAGAGGTAAGCATCCCAATAGTTGTCTGGCTTCCCTACCATTAATGCCCTCAACATCTTTTTCAACTCCTGTATTTGTCTTTCTACGGGGTTTGCCCGCTGATGGTATACTGCGGAATATTGAACTTGAATTTGGAATTTTTCGCAGAATTTCTTGTATTCGTGGCTTACGAATACCGATCCGTTGTCCGTAATTGATCATTTCGGGCTCCCAAATCTT
This sequence comes from Monochamus alternatus, assembly GCA_037114965.1. Classification (NCBI taxonomy): domain Eukaryota; kingdom Metazoa; phylum Arthropoda; class Insecta; order Coleoptera; family Cerambycidae; genus Monochamus; species Monochamus alternatus. The sequence continues at coordinate 36,820,598 of CM073429.1, read as the reverse complement.
GAGATGATATCTTCTTCCAGGTACTGGGTGAGAGTCTTTGCGTCTACGTGATGGAATGCTTTAGCTTCGATCCACCTGGTGAATATATCCCTGACTACGATAATGTATTTGTTTTTGCGACGAGTGAGCAAGTATGGTCCCAAGATATCAATAGAGATCGTTTCAAATGGAAAATTCGAAGTAGTAGCACGTTGAGGAGCGGCTGGTTGAGGTTGCCTAGCCTTTGTACGTACGCAGTCTACGCAATTCCTCACATAGTTTCTCACATGACGTAGTAATCCTCGATGGTAAAATTTTTTTGAAATTTTTCAGGCGATTTCTTGTATCCATGGGTGCGGTTCGTCGTGGTAATGGCTTATTACTCGAGGCAATATGCTACTTGGCAAGACTAGTTTTGGTTGTCCGTCGACTTTTCTGTATATGTGGTAATATTCGTCAACAGTGTAGTTGTCGATGGTTTTTTGTTCGATTTGTGTTACTGGGTGATTTCTATTTAGGCGATTCCATAACCTTCGTGTTCGCTGGATGGGTCGCGATCTTCTTTGAGCCTGCTTGCATAGAGTGTCGAGTTCTAAGGGGGTAATGGTTGGTATTTGGAGAGCTTTGCTTGTTTAGCCATAGCAGAGCGCAATTGTCTGTTTTCAAAACAAAGTGCCTATCTTCCAGATAGATGCGATATTTTTTAATTGCCCAAACTATTGCCAAGCATTCAATTTCGTTTATGTGATATCTCTGTTCAGTTCTATTTAGAGTGGAGCTGGCGTGCGAGATAATACGTTTCGGTCCGTCTTCCCCTCCTGCAGTATAAACGGCTTTTCGAAGTCCGGCCTGTGTAATATTAGCGGTTTTGAGGCGAGAATTTTTATTTTCTCGAACGCGGCTTGACATTCCGATGTCAATTTGAATTTATGGTTTTTTTGTAGCAACTCTGTAAGCGGTTTGGAATAATCTGCGAAATGATCGATGTATTCGTGGATCCAGTTACAGGTTCCTAAAAATCCTTGGAGTTGTCTTTTTGTTTGCGGCGCGGGGAATTCGTGTATAGCGGTCAGATGTTTTTCTTGAGGAGCGGTGACGTTGTCACGAATGTGATAACCTAAATAATCTAGTTCGTGGGTGGCGAATCTGCATTTATCTAGAGATATTTTGAGGTTATGTATTTGAAATCTTTCTAACACTAATTTGATATGTTTTACGTGTTCTTCGAGCGTTTCGCTATATATAATCACGTCGTCTGACTCAGATTATGAAGTTAGCAGTTATAGGTTATAATAATGCCATTCATTCAGTCACAAAATTAACACCATTTGAAATTGTATTTGTTAACGGAAGAAAAATTCCATTCGATATTAATGAAACTGAAATTTTAAATGACTACATCAGTGAACAAAAAGATATTTCTAAAAAATTATATAACAATCTAGAACAACAAATTTCTAACAATAAAGACAAAACAATCTCTAAACTAAACGAAAAACGTGACGAACCAGTAAAATGCTAGACTGATGATACTGTTTATCTAAAGACAAAAGACAAATTTACCTCAAAAACTAAGCCTATATTCAAAGAAACACAAATCGTTGCTGAGAAAGACCATTTAGCGACAACAAAATTAGGAACTTATCATAAAAATCTAATCAAAAAACCTAGAAAGAAACTAAAAGATTCTTCTCCGTCACAGGTTACAGACGAAGATGACTTTGAAGACTATATTACTGCTTACCGTATTCAACCTGTCCCTGAGACTGAACCAGGCGAACAACCCCACGTTCCAGACAATAACGAACCCCATCTTACCCATCCAACTAGGACCAGTGAAACAAATTAAATCGACCCATAAATTTGTATATCAAATAGACATCTCATTAATTTCAGATTATTTGATAAAACTATATCAGTCCTTTGAAAATCTTAAGCAAACAACCAACGATGAATCTTTTTCTCAAGTGAATTATACAATAAGTAAAGTTGCTCAAAAATTAGATCCTTTAATGCTAAGTAAAAATAGTAAAAGAGGTTTAATAGATGGCATAGGCAAAATATCCAAATATCTCTTCGGAACTCTAACAGAAGATGATAAATTAGAAATAATGAATCAGTTAAAAACTTTAAATAAAAACCAACATAATATTGCAACTCAAATGGATTTGCAACTGTCCGTTTTACAACCACTTTTGAAAACTTTTAACGAAACAATTTCAACTTTGTATACTAACCAAAATAAAATTGCAACTGACATAAAAAACTTAAAAGATGACTTTCGATTGGAAAATATTAGGTTTGTTGGACAACAAATTATTAATAATTGCAACACTCTTTTAACCCTGATTGATGAAATATATATTGCAATTTCGTTTTCCGCATTAAGAACAGTTTATAATCCTACTATAACTTTTAATGAAGTAAAATTTATGAAAAATACACTTTCCCGACTCTACGATAAGTCTGAGTTACTAAATCTAGAAAGCGACCTTTCATGTTTTAAATTAATGCATCAAGACGTTTTCTTTAAATATCCAAAATTTAATTTTGTAATTACTTTACCATTGTTCTCGAATGAAAATATATTCCTATATAAACTTTATCCAATTCCACAAAACAACCATACCTTAATTCCTCCCAAACCTTTAATAATGCTTGGCGAAGGAAATCAAAAATATCTTGAAAAAGAGTGTCCGTTGGTAGAACAGTATTACATATGCAACGAAAAGCCAGATCCTGTCCAAGACGACTGTATTGCGACAACTATCCAAGGTCGACAACCCTCTAATTGCCAATTCAGAAAAATCAGCATCCTACAAACCATAACAACACAAGTTGTCTCACTGTGACGTCGTCGTTTGTGTGCCACTTGCTAATGAGAATACGCGCGCTCTTTTTTGTATTAGGTAATTTTCGATTTCAGTTTCTTTTATTAGATTGCAAGCAGGGTCTGTGTCTAGTAGAGCCACCTTTTTGTTTCTCTGACATTCGATTTCTATTCACGGCAAATCGGTTTTTTTGTACGTCAGCGTACGTAATCGAAATGACGGGTGTATATTGAGTGAATGATTTTTCTAAGCCGGTTTTTGTTAATTCGGGGTTAAATAAGTAATTTAAGTCGTAATTGGTAAATATTTCAACCGAGTTATTTTTTATGTTGCTATCGGACAGCACTAATTTTTGACGTTCCGATTCGCGTCCTCGTTTTTTGGATTTTCGCGCGGGGTTGGTTTTTCCCTAGAGATTTGTCCCTCGTTAGGTCCATTTCTGTCCCTACGATATGGATTTCGGTCACATTGTGAGTGAAAATACCACTCTGAACAATATTTGCACGCTGAAGGTGGTGCCAAATTTTCGCCTCTCCCTGTATATGAATTATTCGGTTTATTAGCTGGCGGATTCGGATTTGAAACCGGCGGTTTTGGCGCAGGATTCGTGCTAGTTTGATTAGTATTCATTGGCCTAATTTGCCTTTTTTACACTCTTGGCCATATCGCGTTCTACGTTGATTAATGCGTCTCTTAGTGCTTTGACCGTTGAAAAAGAAATACCGTTCAATCTCGACCTAATTTCGGAATCTACTTGTCCGAAAATTTGTGCAGCTTTTTCCTCTTCGGGCAAATGTGGGTCAATACGATCAAATAGGTTGAGTTTTTTATTAATGAATTCGGAGACCGGCTCATTTTCTTTTTGTGCCTCCCCGTATAATGCGGCTTTCACGGCCGAAACTCGTTCTTGAGTGTTAAAATCCTCTAAAAATTCTACTTGAAAAGCTGCATAAGGCTCGCGAATTCGTTTACGTGCCCCTTGCCATTTTCGCGCTTCTCCGCGGAACAGAGATTCCACATATGAAATTCTCTCCTTATCGTCAGAGATACCTGCAGATCTGAAATATTCGTTCATCTGAACTATGAACCTGGGTCCTCGTAATCTTAACCAGAAAATGTATGTATGGGTGGTTTGACAGTTCCAGGTTCTGTCCTAAGATTTAAACGATCTGTAATTTGTAGTAGCGTACGAGAGAGTTGGCTAGCAATTCTAAATATCAACTCCTCATTTGCTGTATGTTCGGAATTTGTAAGTGTAGTGTTTGGCGAAACATTTGCGGCATTAAAATTTTGTGTAAAATTTTTTGGAACCGGATTTTCGGGCCCTACGTCACTAAAATGTGCACTAGATGCACCACTTGACATCGCTTCTGTGTTTACTATTTGTTCGGGATTATTTTCAGCCATTTTGTTTATTTTTAATTTTTTGTAAAAAATAAAATTTTTCAAAATTATTTTTTGTTTATTGTGGGTTCGGTTTGTTTCACTTAATAAGAGAGATTTTTTAATCTGAGTCGTGTGTCGAGCCTCACGTTATGGGCGACATGTTACTGGGGGTTGGATTATATTTTTATTCTTTAAGAATTTCACAGGAAGTTCGGAGATATTTTTGTTTTTCAGGGTTACCAGGGCGCCATCTATCTTCTGGATAGAGATTTCGATTTTTTTTCTATAGTTTTGAGTACAGATTTACTTCGCGTAAAGCAAAAATTTCCTTCTGTTCCTCGAATTTTGGCTAGGCCGGTGAACAATTACTCTTTTCAGGGTGACACACTTAATTTAGGCTAATTAATGAATGGCTGAAGGCTGACTGACTAATTTTGAATCTAATTAGTTTACTGATTGGATTTTGTACTGTAACTAAAATGACTGATTTCACACGAATGTGGTTTATTTGAGCGAGTGTATGAGTTGACTGTGTACGAACGAATGTATGTATGTGAATGAGAGAATGTGCAAACTATTGGATGCTTGGCAATGTATACTTCTTAATGACAAGTTAACCGCGCTATACTAGATAAGAATATACAAATTTTTTCAGGGGTAACCTTTTGGAGGCTATCCGCGGCTCTGGCTCTCTGCTAGGTCCACGGTGGCTATCTGGATCGCTTCTAGTAATCCTGATTTTTGGTTCACAACACTTCACAACACCTGAGATTAATATGGGGGATGGGATAGGTACGCAATAAGGCACTGTTTGAAGAGCTATGTTGGCTAACCAGTTCCAATTAAAATGCAGGTAAGTATTAGTTTAGTAGTCAAAGAAAGCACTTGTTTCTAATTGTTTACTGCAAGTATGAGTGTAAATGTCGATGAATGTAGGTTAAATGCAAAGTATTAGAATGAGTTTTGTACTATTAGTATACACGTTAAATTATGTCAGTTATGAGCTTGAATGTGACTGGAGCGTCAGCTAATTTGAGTGAATGTTATTAGATTGATTGGAAATTGAAATGTAAGTGTTGAAAATGGATTATCGCAGCGTTTTGTTGCTCTGAGCGAAGTTGAAAGTAGACTGGGATTTCTTGGTCGCGCCAATATCCTTGGCTGGATATATGACCTCGGATGAGCGGGGTCGAGAGGGATTATCTCTCTTTACCCACTTCATCGCTGTAGGCCCGGACGGCTCGTAGAGGTGGGTTCCTTTTCTCCGGTCAGCCTCGACCGCAATCGCGGCCGATGCCGGCGGCTCGAGGAACCTCCTCCTGTCCTGGCAAGCCCCGTCGGCAAGGGCTTATCTTCTGGCGCTCTTCTGTCTTCTCTTCTTTCTTCGCCGACTCGTTAACCCCCGGGGGTAGTCATGTTTTGGTCGCGGCGCGAACGCCTCCGACCAGGTAGGGGTTTGGGTTAAGTCAGGATTAGCACTGTGGCTCTAGGGAGACGCTAGGACGAAGAACCGTAAAGGCCCTATCGTCTAGCGTCGCGGAAAGGATAGGGTAACGGCACCCGCCTAGGCGGGCGCCGGGGTAGGTTAGGGAAAAGTCAATGTCTCTTCGTGGTCGTATTCTGGATCCTGGCGGTCCTGAAACAGAAGAAACGTCTCAACTTACCCCGCGTCCAGGAGTTGAAACCTTGGCCGCCTGTATCTGGCGGCCACATCGGGTCGGTAGTCCACCGCCGCCTGGATCAGCTGATTGCTGTGGACTCCTGCGCGTGCGAAGGCAGCCTCCGCTCGCGCTTTCATCGCTTCCAGGGCTGGCGTGAATTCCAGATCCCGGCGAATATCGCTGTTGCGGACGAACCAAGGGGCCCCCGTCGCGCAACGCAGGACGATATTCTCGACGGCCTGCACTCTGTTCAAGTGCGTCTTCGTTGCGTATCCCCATGCGGCTCCGGCATACGTCAACTGTGGCTGCAAAACAGACTTGATTAACCTTACCTTGTTGCCAAGGCTCAGTCGGCTGTCCCTACGGAGTAACGGGTAGAGTTTCGCCCTCACAAATTCGCCTTTGCGAACCACTTCGTTGACATGTGGCTTCCAGGTCAGCTTTCTATCTAGGGTCACCCCTAGATATCTGGCTTCGTCGGTCCACTGGATGTCCTCGTCGTTGAACGTCACGCGGCCTCTCGGCTGCGCTTTGTACCTACGAGAGAACATCATACCTTTGCTTTTCTCGGCGTTGATCGCCACCTTCCAGCGGTTACACTAGTCCTCCAGTCTGCCTAGCGCTCTCTGGAGTCGCCTCGTCGCCATTTCCGGGTTTAGGGAACGGGCTAGTATGGCGGTGTCATCGGCGTAAAGGCACACGGAAGTGTCTTCCGTCCTGGGTAGGTCCGCTGTGAAGATATTGAACAGGTGCGGAGACAGCGCGGCGCCTTGGGGGACGCCGGCTTCCATGGGTCGATAGGTGGACAAGGCCCCGTCCACCTTCGCACGCAGCTCTCTGCCACTTAGGAAGGACGCCACCAGCTTCACTAGGCCGACAGCGTAGCCAAAATCGAGCATCTTAACGATAAGCACATCGTACCAGACCCTGTCGAAGGCCTTGGCGACGTCCAAAAAGACTGCTCCAGTCGGTGGGGGAGCTTTCTGAGTATCCTGTTCCCGATTCCGTCGTATCCTGGTGCTTTACGGGGGTTCAGGTGGCGCAGGATATCCTTCACCTCCTCCGGAGTAGCGGGTCTGATGAGTTCTGCATCGGGTAGGCGTCTTAGACGCCGCACACGGCGCTCCACCTCGTCGGTGTGGTCCTCGTCCTCGTCGTCGAGAAGGTTTTCTCTACACTGCAGTTCAAGGCTGTCTGCGAAAGCTTCTGCCTTGTCCCGCTTGGTGTAGACAATCCCGTTCTCGCCGTGGATCGGAGGTATCGGACGGCGGGGAGCCCTCAGCGTCTTCTGCATCTTTCACAGACCTACGTCTCCAGGATTTAGCGATTCCGGGTGTCTATGCCACCGCTCCTGGTAGAGTTCGTCCAGGGCGGCTTTGACTCTCCTGTTGAGCTGGTTGGCGACTTGCCTATCGCGCGGGTGGCCGGTTCTCATGGCCCGTCGCTTGGCCGCGCGTCTCTCCCTGATCTGCTCCTTCAAGTCAAAAGGTAACTCACCTTCATAGTCCGCGCGTCTCCTTTCCGTCCTCTCGGTGGTGCTGCTTTCCAGGGCGGTGCGGATATCCGTCTCAAGACTCACGACTGCTGCCTCGAGGTCCGTTTCGTCCTGGATGGATTCCTTGGTTTTGCAGCGGTTTCTTTTATACGGATCACTGTGGTACGCTTAGGCTACGCCTCCTGGCTTCTTTAGCGTTTCTGCGCCTGATTGGCTCATGGTCCCCGTTTAAATACGAAGCTCGGTGTTTCCCGTTTATTTCTCATTCATTCCAGTAGAGTGCGAGACACGGTGCGGAACGAGTGGAAGTGCTGTTCGAGTAGTAAAACGAGCGCAGTTTAGTGCTTTACGATGAAGGCCCCACACCAGGTGAATCGAGGTTAGTGATACCCCTTTTCATTCTATTATCTGTATTTTTAAATACTAACCATTCGTTCACACAGACATACATTTAAACACAATACACACAGACAAACGTCAAAAACACCTTTTTTCCAGAATTTTCAAAATTAGCTCTACTAAATCCCCCCAAAATTCAACACAAGCCATGTCACAATCTGACTATGACATGGACAAAGATTCCTCAAGCGAGAGGGCCTCCTCAAGGGCCTCTCAAATTTCGCAAGCGTCTTCAACGCGAGCACTAACAAATGCTGAACTGTACGACCAGCTGCAGCAATACAAACATGCTAATCAAGAGCAAAACAGACAAATTGAGGAATTATTAAAACAGAACCAAAATTCAACCTTGGATACAAATTCTGAACGCAGAAATCTCGACCATCAAAAACACTAATCAGGCATTGAATGAAAACAGAAAAATTGCAAGAAAAGATCTAAATATTATCTAGCCAAAATCCAGGAACGAAATAAGTTCATAAAAGCCATTTCCAGACAAAACACAGAACATAACCTACACTTAAATTCAATCTCAGAACAAAACACAGAGCTAAAAACAGTATTACAATCACTGACACAACACCACAAACAAAACACACCCACGCCCTCACCCACACAAAACACTGACATCAACACATACTACATCAATCAAAAGATTGATGAAATACACACACAAAAAACACAAATCACACACACTGCCATACCCATGGACACTAACACACACACACAAAAACGCAAAAACACACACAACCCGACAACTCCAGCGAAGACGACGAAACTCCTGTCCCCAAAAAACCTGACGTAACTCCCAAAACTCTCCTTACCACCCCCCCAACCCTCGACCAGCACACAAAAAACACCCAACACGCAAACATACACAACAAATACAGACAAAATCCCACCAGTAATCCTACGCAAACAGGAGCGCTGGTTACAAGTTCAAAAATTAATTTTGGACAACCAAATTATTTTTATTAAAGCCAAACTAATTAAAGATGGCGTTGCCATCTTTCCAAATTCCATATCAGACCACAGAAAACTGACAAAAACACTGGCCGATCGAGGTGAGGAGTACTACACCTTCACCCTAAGTGAAGATAAAACACTTAGGGTGGTGATACGTGGAATACCCGCGGGTATTCCACCAAATGAGGTTCAGCTGGACCTCGAAAGGCAAGGGTTCCCCAACGCAGTAGTGCACCGCATGACAGGGCGACAAAACAAGCGCAAAATGCCTCTGGTCCAAGTTCAGGTTCCTTTGGACCAGGACAAAATTCTCGACATTAAGTACTGTTGTCATGTACAAGTTAGAGTCGAACATCAAAACGAGCCGATTTCAGCCACTCAATGCCACCGCTGCCAAATGTTTGGCCACGGCCAATCCAGGTGCACGGCGGCGCCAAAGTGCGTTAAATGCGGCGAAAGCCACCCGACTTTTGAGTGCAAAAAAAGCACGAGATACGCCTGCCAAGTGTGCAAATTGCGCTGGGCCTCAGCCTGCAAGCTACAAAGGGTGCCCTCAGTACCCTAAGGCAAACAAACCCAACACACCAAACACGCACACACCAAACACACATACACAAAACACACAAAAAACACAGACCACCCCCACCCAAGAAAACCTACTACTCCAGTTACCTGACGAGGACGAGGAATTCGAACGCGAGGTCGAGCGTGCGGTCCGACACATCGACGGAGCGCTAGACAATGACATAATACCACCCGCCACCCCTGACGAACTACGACACATCATAAAACACCTCAGGAACCGAAAGGCTCCTGGGCCAGACAACATACACAATCATACACTTAAACACCTACCCCGCAAACCCTTCACAGCCCTCCTGAACATCACCAATGCCATCCTAAGACTGCGACATTTTCCAAAGTGCTGGAAAACCGCTCACGTCATCCGTATCCCTAAACCCAACAAAGGCCACAAATTCCTTTCTAACTACCGACCCATTAGTCTACTCCCGGCTATGAGCAAAGTGGCAGAAAGAATTATCTTATCCCGACTCAAAACCCAATCCCAAGAACTGCAAGTCATCCCCGCCGAGCAGTTCGCCTTCCGTCCCGGTCACTCGACCGAACTCCAAATATTTAGACTAACCGAGCACATCACGGCGACCTTCAACAGGAAACAGTTCACTGGAGCTGTTTTCTTCGTCCACAAAAGCCTTCGATACGGTCTGGCATGAAGGCCTACTAATGAATATGCTCACAAACCGCTATCCTATATCCTATGTCATACTTACCAAATCCTACCTACACCACCGCAAATTCCAAATCCGTATCCAAGACACCCTATCCTCAATCCGCACCATGGAGGCCGGTGTCCCATAAAACACCGTCCTCTCTCCCCACCTATACACTATACAAAACAGTGACATACCGCACCCTCCACACACAAACACTTACCTTTACGCTGACGACATTACACTGACCACACAATCCACAAACCTAAACCATACCTTAAACACACTCCAGTCTTCCCTTGACCAACTTGAAACCTGGTGCAACAGGTGGAAAGTCAACATTAATCCTAACAAAAGTTCGGCTGTCCTTGTTACCCGAAGACGCCTCCCCCGAAACTATGTCTTTGACAATCCTACCCTCTTCCAAGAAGCCATCCCGTGGCAAACACAAACGAGATACCTAGGTGTGACGATGAACCAGCGACTAACTTGGAAAGCCCATATCACGGAGACGGTAGCGCGTGGGAAAATCACCAGGGCGAGGCTTTATCCCTTACTAAAGGGTGGAAACACCCTTAGTCTAAGGAATAAGCGTACGCTTATCAAGGTGGTGCTTCAAGCGCAGCTAACGTACGGCTCCGCAGCATGGAGCTACGCGGCAAAAAGCCATATCAAAAGATTACAGGTCGTAGAAAACGTAGCATTACGCACAGCCGTCGCTGCGCCTTGGTAGAAACACAGACATAAAACGAAACCTAGACTACACCGACTTAACACACACCATACGCACACTAAAACTCATAAACACAGCTACAGACCACGACCACCCCCTGCTTAGGCAAGCCGTCGACTACGTCCCCGCCCCGACAGACAAACACAAACGCCCCAAACACCAATTCCTTGACCTTCCTCCCTGACAAAACCGAAGAGCGCCCCCCTGCCAGCGGGGGTCAGCCAGGGCAGAAGGAGGTCCCGCAAAGAGCCTACACCGGCCACGCTTGTGTGTCGGGGTAGGTGACGGATGGGGCCCACCTCTACGAGGTCGCCCAAATCTACAGCGATGGGGCAGGATAAAGAGCGGCAGTACCGCTCGATCCTAAACTATACGAGGCCACCGTTCGCCAACAAAATAACGGCGCGCGTTTATTTCTGCTGTAGGCACCCTGGAATGGATCTCGCTGTAATATCTTCAGATAAATATTCTTATGGCAATCAATATAATCAATATTATCTTCTTTTATGTACGATCGTAGGTTTCTTCATTCTAGTATTGTTTTGACACTTCCTCCGTGACATGGGGTTACACGCACATAGCACTTGTCAGTCGATATAAACCTATACTGTGTTGTTGGTTGCATTGTTTCTAATACTCTACAAATGTCAAACAGCACTAGTGGTCAGAAAAGTAATATTACAGAGCACTGTAAACGCTTCGGAAAATTTAAAATAATAACACTACAATATTATATGCAAACATGGTCGATTATTGTTAATATCGGTACTATTATTAGTATTATTATTATTATTTAATTTTATAATAAGTTAAAAAATGGAACGAGCTTTAGTGCACCTTGCGCTAATGACCTACAGAGGGCGCCAGCATCGGAAAATACACGTCAAAAATATCGCAAACTTTTTGAAATTAGTTTTCAGTGTTTGCTTTTCGCATATCCAAATTGGAGTAATCGCGTATTTTTTGTATATTTACAAAAATGCCGTATTCAAACGCGGAAATGACGGATATGGTAATAATTTATGGCAAGTGCGATGAAAGTGCATATCGTTCAGCAGCAGAATACCAAAGACGTTTTCCAAATAGGCAGAATATGCCGAATCCTCGTACATTTGTACGAATTGTACAACGTCTACGAGATTCCGGCACATTGCACGCCCGTAGAGGTGGAGTAGGACACCAAAATAATTTGAATCACATTGAGGGAGTATTAAACTTGGTAAAGCAAGAACCCTCCATAAGCACTACTGCGATTTTAAGGCGATTAGGAATATCGCAAAACAAGGTAAAAAATAAAGTACAACCGACTTGTAGAAATAATAATAAATCATTGACAGGTATGGAGGATTCTTAAGGAGAATGGACTTCATCCATATCTTATTCAAAAGGTCCAAGCATTAGGCGCGAATGATTTTCCATCGAGAATGGCATACTGTACTTGGCTACAAAATCAAATCACACAGGACCCAAATTTTCTTTCAAACATTCTTTGGACCGACGAATGTTGTTTTACACGTGCTGGAGTTTTAAATACGTATGTACCTAACTTTTGAAAATTGAAAAGAACCAATTTCATACTTTTTAAAATTCCTTGTAACTTCTTTTTTACTTGTTGACATAAAAATAAGGTATTTTTAAAATACAATAGATATACCTACAGAAAAAAAGTATTTTTTTATTTATGAAATCGATGGTAAATTATTAGACTTCCTGGGGCAAGTTCACCAAAAATGTAAAACTTTTACTTTCACTGTTTTTGTTTTTAACAGACACAACAGTCACATTTGGTCGGATGAAAACCCGCATGCCTTTCGTCGAATCAATTTCCAACACAGATTTTCCATCAACATTTGGGCAGGAATTTACAAGGACAGGTTGATAGGACCCTACATTCTGCCTGATACGTTAAATGGTAACAGGTATTTGGACTTTTTGATGTTTTATTTGACAACTTGCCGCTCCAAATACTACATGATATGTGGTTTATGCATGATGGTGCACCAGCCCACTTTGCCAGACCTGTGCGTACATTCTTGGATGAGCAGTGCCCTAATCGTTGGATTGAAAGAGGAGGACCCATAAGATGGCCACCTAGATCACCCGATTTAAATCCAATGGATTTTTGTATTTGGGGCTACATGAAATCCATTGTTTATGTAACGGAAATCGATAATGTGAATCAGTTACGTGCACGAATTGAAGGTGCAGCTGATCAAATTCGAAACAATCTCGGACTTTTACGCGCATCCGTGGTTCGTTAATCAATCGAGTAAACTTGTGCGTCCAGTTTAACGGCGGGCTCTTTGAACAACTGCTGTAGTGCCTTGGTTGTAAACGTGTTGTAGTGTGTCTACATATGTTTGTGTTTTTTTGTTACCCTTTGTGGGTTTTCCCGACGGAGGGGATCCACCTGGTCGTGGTCGTCGGGCCGAGTACCTCGTTTTAAACAAAAAAATGGTCGAGGGAAACCAAGAGGTCCCCAGCAATTACAACAATTTTTACAACGACAAGTTATAATGTAAACAAGTTAAAAAACAGAAAATAATTCAACTTTCTTGAAATCTCCAAATATCAGTTCTGGAAGTATTAGTAAGGTAGGTTTTACTATCAGTGCTACCATACCGTGTTTCTCATTACATAATCTAATATTTTGTAAATAAAACTTTTTCTTTAAAAGCACCGTAAATCGTTACACGTGGCAACGCGGTGCTCTGTCACTACCTTTGACAACTTTGACTGACAGAATATACCTAACCTCGCTGCTGACAGGCGGCATAGCCGCCGAGAAATGATAGGTTAATAAGGTTTTGAAAAAATTTTTTCTTTATAAAATTATACATAATAATCTAGATTGCCCACCTATTCTGACTAAATTGAATCTATCAGTCCCACGAGATAATTCCAAACAAACTAGAACCTTTCACCTAGAGGTTGCACGGACAAATTTGCTGCAGTAATATCGATATTTTTAACACCAGCCTTAATAATCTGAAGTCATATTTCAATGGATTTCAATAGTTTATGTCAGATAGTTTTTTGTTTCTTTTTTTTTATCTTGTTACAACTGGTACAACATAATATTGTCATTTATATTTTCTCACCTGTTCTGTAATTGGGTGCAAACCTGTAGAACAGTGTATATAATAAATAAATAAAATTTTATTGAAAAAACTTAAATTAATTGATATTGTAGAAACCGTACAGAATTAAACTTTACAGGTTTTTATGTTAACAATAATACACGTTTTACAATAAATATTTATTTATCTATTGAGCGAAAAGTGATACATTATTGCTCAAGAGTGACAGTAACCAGGCAAGAGCAGGAATGTCACTTTTTGCTCGTAATGCATACAATGTTTTATCTACAGTCACTCCATAAAATAAAACTGCTCAATTATTAACTTTATTATGAGAACATTAATTACAACAAATACTTTGTTGCTGTTGACAACGAGCGTTGACATCACTCGACAAGCAATAAAGTGACACTCATGTGACCTCCTCAATAAACGCCAGCTTTTCGTTGTCACTGTCAAGCAAAAAACTCTAATTCAATTAATGATTGTAAATAAAATATTATTTTCAGTTTAATTGAAACACGTACGCACATGCACGTCTCTGCATATCAGGTGAGCGGTCGGTGAGATTTTAGGTAAATCATATCTCAGTAACCAAACATGGAATCCAAACCAAACTTTAGGATATACAGGGTGTCTACTTTTATTTGTGTACAAATCTGTAAAAACTTTATTCTTCAAGATAATCAAAATTTTTTTTTTACTTTAAATGCCATGGACAACCGCTTCCTCTACCCTACTACGGTATTTAAGATGGCGATCCAAGATCTGCTATGATTTTTTTTATACCCCCGAAATTCAATAAAAACGTTTAGCGATTTTTTAATTTAAAATCTGAGAAGGTGGTGTTAATCAGGACTCCTCAAAACCCCTATGTGTAAAATTTGAACAAAAAATATACAGGTGTTTTCTTCTATACGTTCTTAAAGTTTTATTTTTATAAAAATTCGTATAACTTTTTTTTTAAATAACGCAATAAATATTTTTTTGATTCAAATGTCATCGAAAACTTCTTCCTCTGACCTTACCACGGTATTTAAGATGGCGATCCAAGACCTGCTATAATTTTTTTGATACCCTCGTAATTCAATAAAAACGTTTCGCGATTTCTTTTATTTAAAATCTGATAAGGTGGTGTTAATTAGGACCCCTCAAAACCCCTGTGTGAAATTTAAACTAAATCTATACAGTGTTTTCTTCTACATATTCTCAAAGTTTTATTATAAAAATTTGTAAAAACTTTATTTTCCAAAATAACTATTTTTATGTTTTAAATCGAAAACCGATTGTTCTGATAATGCTATGGCGACCCAAGGTCTGCTATAATTTCTTATTCCCTCGAAATTTAATATAAACGTTTAACGAATTTTTGATTTACAATCTGATAAGATGGGGTTGATCACAACACCCCCTCAAAACAAAATACTGGATTTGAAAGGCGCTAAACGAATCAACGAATTATGCCAAAACAGTATGAATGAAAATTGAATTAATGTGGTCTGCTATGAAAAAATAAGTCACATAAACGACTTGAAGAAAGATTTTACAGATTTGTACACAAATAATATGTACGTACTGTGGCCACATATACAACTTTTTTAGAAGGAGACCCTTTTTGCAGTTTGTAAAATAATTAAACAAAAATTGCTGCCTAGGAATTTCGAAATCGACTCTTTAATTTTAGTGAAATATTTATTTTTTAATTTTATTAAAAACTAACGAACTGAAAAGTTTTTAATAAAATTTTAAATAACTCGACAAAGTTACATTTAATATGTGAAAAAATATATTTCAGAAAGATTAGAGACCAATTGTAAATTCCTAGATGAGGCAGCGAACTATTTAACTTTTTTTCGCAAACTGCAAAAAGGTTCTCCTTCTAAAACAGTCGTCTATATGGCCACAGTACATATATCCTAAAGTTTGGTTTGGATCCCATGCCTGGTTATTGAGAAATGACAACTGAAATCTCACCGGCCGCTGCTGATATGCAGAGACGTGCCTATGTGTACGTGTTTCGATGAAACTGAAAACCATATTGTATATACAATCATTAATTGAATTAGTTTTTTGCTTAACAGTGACAACGAAAAGCTGACGTTTATTGAGGAGGTCACATGAGTGTTACTTTATTACTTGCCGAGTGATATCAAATGCTCGTTTGCCAATAGGAACAAAGTATTTGTTGTATTTAATGTTGTCGTAACAAAGTTAATAATTGAAGTTTTATTAGCAATACGAGCAAAAAGTGACATTACTGTTCTCGCGTGATTACTGTCACTTTTGAGCAATAATGTATCACTTTTCGCTCTTAATACATAAATAACTATTTATTGCAAAACATGTATTATTGTTAACATAAAAACCTGTAAAGTTTTATTCTGTACGGTTTCCACAATATCAATAAAGTTACATTTTTTTTAATTTTAACACCCTGTATATAGGAAATTATCTACACAAATTACTTGTATTATAAACTCCTGCAACGAATGCATCGGCTCACTAAACATTGTATAATGTAAATTAATAGTAAAAAGTAAGAGAAAAAATATATATTATTGATTTTATTTTACCTTACCTTTTATCCCTAATTCAACCATCTTCATCTATCATATCATTTCCCTGTGACTTTGATTAAATTGTTGTGAAATAAATCTAATAAATTTGATGCATAAGAAGATGAATATCTTGATGGTTTATATAACATCTTTGATGAAGCCAATAGTAGTCTATTAAAATTGGCAACTGTGGAAGAATGCTTCAAAGTAAGGAATATTTTTATGGATGTCATAAAAACATTTGCGTATGAACTATATATTCACAAAGATAAGATTTTTTAATTTATTATTTCGTGTATTGTTGATATTTCTTATAGAAGCATCTGTCTTTCATTTTTAATAATATATATTTTTAAATTTCTTATATACACTAATTAATAGGGATGTCACATAGACGGAATTTTTGCTAGATGTCGCAAGATACCTTAGTCGTCGACTATATATAGATGTCTGCCTAACACTGTGAGGACAAGTCGTCAACCATACATTGTGAGGTCTGCCAGAAGCAGTGCAGTTGCAAAGTGTACATTTTCGGTATAGGCGCTAACTTGTTTGGTAAACTAAAGGAACATAAATATACACATTAATATAAATTTATGCGGAAGTTTCAATTTTCAAATATATATCTGCAAAGTGAGGATAGTTGGTCTTCGTATTAAAGTGAGGGCCGTATAATATATTCTTATATAACGCACATTATAAGGACCCTGATATACGACAGCAACGACCAACAGATATTATTAATGTCCGTGCGATGATGCCAAACCCAGTTGTTTGAAGTTTTATTACCGATATCACAGACTGCAAAAATATGATTTAATGCCGCCTAAACTTCTAAAGCTTATTCACGGCTATATTCAATTTCACTTCGTCATCAAATAAAGAGCTAATAAAATCAAGTTTTTTATTACAATCTTATTTTTAATATGATGTATAATGAAAAAATTAACATTAACATGAAGAAATTTCAAAATGAATTTATAATAAAACTTCTTTTTCTACAAAACTGTTAAAAGTGGGCTTTTTAATTGTCATTTTTGATGTTAAAAATGTCATTTTTTGACACGCGTGTTAAAAGTAAGTTACTTTTAACACTAGTGTTAAAAGTAAATCAAAGTTTATTTAAATTTTGTTTTGAAAGTTAATAAAACGTTTTAACAAACACATGAACAACTTTTTATTTTAAATAAGTACATTTTAACTAGTTATTACTATTAACATTTATAGTAAAATTAGAACAATTTGAAATTGTAATTCCCTGCGGAGTCATCATACTTAAGTTGGTTTTACTGTCAACATGTGTGACACATCTATTTTCTGTAGAAATATTTTATCAAATGTATTAATTCACCCAAAATCACATACAGATCTGGTTTTTATGGCAGTGATCCAGTGGCGGAAATACAGGCTATCGGTGGCATACTTTTCTAAGTAAAATAATACGCCACTGTTTCATTGCAACGACCGTGATATTTTCGAATTCGTCCTTCAATTTTCTACAAGTTACTACTCTTCCATATTTTCAAAAAAAGCGTGATTTTTGAGTTAAACTTAAAAAACGAACTGAAAATGCATTTCTGTATTCGAATAAAATGCGATTTAAAATTTCATAGTTAGCTGTGCTCATGCAAATGGAGATATTTTTGAGCATTTACTCAAACAAATTGTTAACATGATTATCTTTCGAAGAAATAGCTTAACTTAAAAAAATATTTTAATTTTTTCAAAATATTTTAAAAACTTGTAAGCAAAATAATTTGGAATTGGACACATATTGAATTGAGTCTATAAAATGAAGAATTCAACACCCTGAATATTTTTATTAAGCATTTCCGGACGTTTGTTCTCTAAACTATTATCTTAAAATTAAGTCTATCTATCCTCTGTTTCACTATAGCAGTCGAATTACGGGACTCCTTGTCTATAATAGTTGACTGTATTTAATACAAAATTAATTAAAGCTTTTGCAGGCAAACAACTTTAGACACTCTTAAAAAGTACATTTTTTTTAACTAAAAAGGGCGATTACAATTCTTTGATTAGCAATTGCATATAGGGTTGCACAAACATTTTAGGATTGATTTGCAAAGAGAACACTGTAGAACTTTAATCAAAATTATAGGTAGATTTTTATTTCTTAGATAAAAAATTCAAAAATCGTAATTAGAATTGTAACTTTGATACCCTGTGTCATTTTACTTATCCAGACATAGAATAAGAGATGTCTGACTCAATCGCCGACATATATTGGTCTCTAATATTTTCAGTTGTGAGATTCCGTCAACTTTTCTCTAAAGATGCGACTAATTAGTATTTTGTATTTGGATAAATTTGTGTGTAAACGGAAATAAAATTGGTACCAGTATACTTTTATCATTTTATAATTGTACATTTATCATATTATAACAAGAGAATATCTAACAATTCGCAACGAATTCAATTTTGTTTATTTTGTTATTGATGTGATACCCCGCTAACATACGATATTTGACCTTCTTTAGCGTCGAGTAACGTTGCCGCTTCTATGGTCCTCACTTAACTCGCGGCAAAGTAATCGTGGTGCATGAGCAAATAGTAGGAATATACGTCTTGAAAATATACGCACTAAGCCAGCGCCTGAAGCAGAAGAAGGCGGAACTATAATATACGATTTCAGACGTACCAAATACCAAATAAGGACCACATTTTTTTGCATCGTTCAAATCTACTGAATGATTACGTAACTGACAAAGTGTTTCTCCACATTGTCAAAGTGAGGTCCGTATATTGGACCTCACTTCAAACGTAAATTTCCTTCAAACGGCCCTCACTTTATACTCTGGCAGAATATATACAGAATCGGAAATTGCGGATCTTTACAGAGAAAGTAGAAATTGCCACTTCATCCCAGGGTAGGTACGAAGTTTAAGAGGCGCGGCGACGTGCATTGGTCTAGCATTCCCCACTACTACGGTAATCGGTTCCGTATCGAAAACGCCAATTCTCCATTGCAAATCTAACTGGCCGGTCAACTGATGCCAGTGTTGTCAGGTCTCATGCTTTTGCATGAGATCTCATGCATTCCGAGGAAATCTCATGCTCTCATATTTTGATTACAAAATCTCATGCTTTTTAATAGACACAAAAAGAAATAATAAAATTATGGCATGGCGGTTTGCGTTTTCATAGCAGCTCCGTGCAAGTTAGTGAAGTCCAGTTACATTATGTAAGATGTAGGTTTTGTCATAATTAGATAAAAGATTATTGTTGACTACAGACTTCCTCTTACAATATTGAGTTACATCTCCACGAATTCCTTTTCTAAAGAAATGTAAAATATCTATGTCAGTTAGAAGCTCTAATCGAAATCCAGTGTAACGCAGCATCGCACTCCAACTCAAAGAAGGTGCCGTCAAATAATGAGCAGGATCTAATTTGTATTCTTCCAAATACACTTTTCAAAAATTTTCAAACAGATTACTCAGCAGAAGGCCATATTTACGTAAAGTTTAACATTTTAAAGTATTCCATACTTGATTTATCCTGTTATAATTTTCCTCAGAAAGAGGTTCCTTAGTTAAACTATTATAAAATTTGTCTTTTGAAGGTAGTGCCACCTAATTTCTCAAACGAATCAACATAACTATCAGGAAAAACTCCTTTTCGTTTAATTAAGTTGAATTTTTCTCCATCTAGAAAATATCTTCGAATATCAGTACACTGATGAGATTCTAAAGTTTGACTCAGTTTGTCTAGGCACTCGGACAAAAATTGAAAAGAATCTACAAATTTCAGTTTCAAATATGTATTTGGTTTTTTCTGTTCCTAAAATTTCTCCACAAGGATCGATTTGGAAAATGAGATGTATTTTTCTTTGTTTAAGGTTTTTTTAGTGGCCCATTTGTTCATAAAAAGCGAAGAGTCGTAATTAAGGTTGTAGAAAAAACTGGTATGAAATTTTGGATTTTGTAGTTTAAATTACAAATTGAATAGGTGGCAGAACGGAAGCGGCCTGTTAAGTGACAGTGACCTCGAACTTTCGTATCTCAGGGCATAAATGGTTTACTGCAAATGTGGCGATTTTGCTGTATCGTAAGCAATTATCTTTTCATCAAAAAATGCAAGTATTTCCTCGTATGCCTCTGTAAGTTCAATTTTCACACTTCATAGTTGAAATATTAATGACACTTATCTATATATGAGATCAGTATTATATCACACGACTTTTACCGATGACATTCAATGTTGGGTTATTGGCACCTTGTAAAAATACAATAAACACCTGACATTACTAAATATAGAACCCGCATTTTCAACCTGTTCAGACAAGAATGCGTTGGTAAAAAAACACAAAATATATAAATGCATATTATTGTGTTTTAATTTAGGAAAATTATTTTTATATGATATTTAATTAATTTTAGTTTTTATTTGTGTAACTCTTTTCTCTCAAAATAAAAATGTAATTTAATTTAAAATTCATCGACAGGTTAAAGTCACTTTTGACATTGTCGATATTTAATTTCAAATAATTTTGACTTATATAATAATTTTTATAGTTAGATATTTGATTCAACTTAAAGGAGGCCACCTTAAGAAGCAATCCTAAAAATGCAGAAATAGGTCAGATCTCATCTATTGTGGTCGAATTTTCGAGTTCCCACAGTTTCTAAAGTGATCTCAGATATTTATAGAGTGTTTTCATTAAACCAGGTTAGTAAATTTAACTAGATTAATTTTTTTAAATAATTATTGAATAGAACTTTGTCTGTGGAATTGTTCAATAGCATACCTAGATGTTTGGTATCAGAGAGCATCATATGACTTCATTGATAGAAATTATAGGAGATATGATTTATATTAGCTTAAAATACCTTTCTAATACAGTAAAAAAATATATACAGGGTGTCTCGCTTAAAAGTGGAACAAGCCTACCGTGCGACCGATATCAATAAACTTTTTTCTTGTTGGATACACCTTCAAAAAGTCTACCTTGGACATAGCTGGCGTTCTCTAAAATTCGAAACCGTGGCCGACTATGACACACAAGTTATCCTGAACACCCTGTATACTGTGGTAGTGTTTGTTGGGGTCCTGATCAAGAATTCTAGCAATTTTTCGAATAAAAAAACCCTAATATGATTTTCCGATTTTAAGCCACATAAATTGTATCGTAGTCGGCCACGGTTTCGCATTTTAGAGGACACCAGGTATGTCCAAGATAGACTTTTTGAAGGTGTATCCAACAAAAAAAAAGTTTATTGAAATCGGTCGCACGGTAGGCTTGTTACAGGCTTCTTCCACTTTTAAGCGAGACATCCAAGTTATTCTGAGCACCCTGTATACTGTGACAAGTAAAATTTGGTTGGTAGAGTTTCTTGGGGTCCTGATCAAGAAATCGTGGAAATTTTTCGAATAAAAAATCCCTAATATTATTTTCCGATTTAAATTGTATCGTAGTCGGCCACGGCTTCACATTTTAGAGAACACCAGGTATGTCCAAGATAGACTTTTTCAAGATGTATCTAACAAAAAAAAGTTTAATGAAATCAGTCTAACGGTAGGCATGTTACAAGCTTGTTCCGCTTTTAAGCGAGACACCCAAGTTATCCTGAGCACCCTGTATACTGTGGCAACAAAAATTTGGTTGGTAGTGTTTTCTGGGGCCCTAATCAAGAGTTCTGGCAATTGACGATTTCGCATTTTAGAGGACACCAGGTATGCTCAAGATAGAATTTTTGAAGGTGTATCCAACAAAAAAAAGTTTATTGAAATCGGTCGCACGGTACCTGATCAAGAAATCGTGTAAATTTTTCGAATAAAAAATCCCTAATATTATTTTCCGATTTTAAGCCACATAAATTCTATCGTAGTCGATCACGGCTTCGCATTTTAGAGAAAACCAGGTATGTCCCAGACAGAATTTTTGAAGATGTATCCAACAAAAAAAAAGTTTATATATATATATATATATATATATATATATATATATATTATTATATTTTTATATATGTGTGTGTTTTTGATTTTTAATTTGAATTTTATTATTTATTGTTTATTTTAATAATTTATTGTGTATTTGATGTTAAAGTTAAATATTAAATTTTTGTTGGGCGCCAATGATCCTTTTATGTATTATGTTTTGTGAGTGTATGTTGTGTTTCAACTATATTTCGTTCAATACAAACCTTTTATATATTTTTTTTTATCTTTATCTTACCTTATTTATACCAAATTTTGTTTATTCCTTGCTAGACACAGTTTTATTAATCAAAAGAGCAAAAGAAACTTAAATCAGGAGTCGGTTCAAAATATACAGGTTTTTATTTTATATTGTAATAACTAGTAACACTTTTGAAAGATTATCAATATTTTTGTGCTATAAATGGATGTTATATTTGTTGAGTTCGACTTGGTTTTATACAGGTAAGTCCTGTAGTTTATTTTTTTTATACTTTGCAAAGATTGATATTGTTAAAATCGATTTTAATTTACTATAGCTATAGATATTTTTTTTAGTGCACTTTATTTTTTTTAAGGTACCTGAGGTTAGGAATGTTTTATTTTCCTTCCTGGAAACTGCAAACTGCCTGGAAACTGGAAACTATCCTGTGGGATTCTATGGAACTGCACAATTTCCCTGGATACGGATGATATCTTCAGTTGTGGCAATAAAAACTATACTGGATGATGTACAAAATGGTAAATTTTAACTGGTAGGTCGATATTTTTTTGATTTTTCTTGTTATTTTTAATCAATTTTTTATAATTTCGGGAGCTCTCTTGCAATGTTGCTGCTCTTCTCTCAACCCAAGCCGTAACTAACAACAAATTCATTGTTTTTTTCCTGCAGATTGCCATGTTATAAAAGTCCATTCACATGTTTTTCTTGCAGTCTTTGTATGTCTTTTTTATGCACAATTCACAACACAACTTATAACTAATACAAATTTAAATTGTCCTTTTATCTTAATTATACAATTTTTAATTATTTTATTTAGGAAAATAGTCTTTATTTTGTGTTTTTGTTCATGTTCAAAAGATTCTTGTAAAGTCGCCTTTACTTTTGACATTTCTAGAATTGATTATTTTCATTTGACATTTCAATTTAAATTTTAGGACATGATTTATTTGTAATTGGAATATCTTTCATCATGTTACTCGTTTGCATACCATATGTATATCAGATTTTTCTGTAGACTTTCTCCTTTTATTTTCTATATGGTGCTCTGAGTTTAATTTCTTTTTTTTATGTTCTGAATGATAATAATAGTCGTCGTCATGCAAATTTTTGAAATTGATTTTTAAATTTGATAATAAAATTATTAAAATTAGTATTTTATGTTATGTAATATTATTTATTCTATGTAAAATTCATATCCAAAGATATCTATATTAACAATTCTTTATATATTTTATAAATTGATACTAATAATTATTAATTTTTATTTAACTTTAGGTTTGGTCAGGTGTTATTTTCATTTGATTTTCTGTGTATATTTCAAATTGTTACAATATATATATAGGAATAAAAAAGTATATATATATATATATATATATATATATATATACTTTTTTATTCCTACAGTTTAATTATTAATAAATATTTAAATTAACCCAATTAAACAACATATGGATATATTACAAAACATCATACAATGGAATTGTAATGGATGCACAACCTATTATTGCGAGTTAAAGTCTATTGTGACGGAAAAACAACCATCCATTATCTCTCTGCAGGAAACCCACTTTAGACCTGGAGAAAAATGTGCTCTAAGAGGATACAAGTCTTTCAGACAAGACCAAAATCCAAATTTGAGATCTAGAGGTGAGGTAGCTACCTTCATAAGAGATTTAATACCATCTTCAAGAATAAATTTAGAAAGCAATATCCAAGCTGTTGCAGTACAAATATCACACCCCATAAAAATGAATATTTGTAATGTATACTTACCTGACGATAGGTGGAATATCAATGATCTAAGAGGCTGAATTCAACAACCCCCCAACCCGTATTACTTATAGGTGACTTCAACTCTCACCACCATATATGGGGATCCACCAAGATAGACACACGGGGAAGAATCATTGAACAATTTATTAATGAAAATGGCTTAATAATTCTAAATACAGGAAAAAGAACTTACCTCAATAGCAGGTCGCAGACATTTTCTCCAGTTGATCTATCTCTTTGTTCTCCTGGGTTGGCCCCAATATTTCGTTAGGATATTTATAAAACCATAATAACACTGATCACTTACCAATTATAATTGAATTTGTCAACCACACAATCAATTCGTTTTATTCTAACAAATGATTATTTCATCGCGCAAACTGGAGTCTGTATCAAAATTTACTTGAAACAGTGCATATCCCTCAAGAAAACATCGACAGCTCAGTCAAAACCATAACTGAAGCAATTATTCGAGCAGCTGAAATATCTATTCCAAAATCAAACAATAATTACAGGAGCAAAATAGTTCCGTGGTGGAATAATGAAGTTGCAAAAGCAAATGCTGAGAAAAAACGTGCTTTCAATCTTTTCAAAAGACATCCCTCCCTTGAAAATCTGATTAACTTCAAACAGTTAAGGGCTAGAGCAAGAAATATCATTATTCAAAGCAAACGCTCCTCTTGGGAAACGTATGTATCAACAATATCCCAAGATACCCCTACGCAAGAAGTATGGTATAAAATACGATGTATAATATTCGCCCCCTGTTATGTGGCACCGAAACCAGTGATACTTTAGAGGTCGCAAATGGTTTGGCCGATCACTTTCAGTACGTAAGCTCATCAGAAAATTACCATGAGACTTTCATTGATTTAAAAAACATATCCGAGATTCCTCTGAATTTTAATAGTCTAGAGCATCTTTCGTACAATTTACCTTTCACCTCAGATGAATTTGAGGATGCATTATCCTCTTGTAATAGTTATAGTCCTGGCCCTGATAAAATTAAGAAATTATACGGAGATTGCATGGCCCCAGATGATATAAACTTGACAATGTTGCCCCTATATTGTTCCGTACATTACCCATATCATAAATAGCTGTCTGTTATCCCATACTATACCTATTCAATGGAAACAAGCCCATGTTATACCTATTCCAAAAATTACTAATCCTTCAACACTATCTGACTTGCGTCCTATAAGCATATTGCCTACTTTATCGAAAATTCTGGAGCAAGTGATGTATACACAATTAATATAACATATTAACAAATATGATATAATTCCATTTTTTCAATCTGGATTTAGGCGAACTTACAGTTGTACAACTGCTTTATTGAAAGTGACAGATGATATTTTTGAATCATTTGATAATGGTAAGATTAGTGCTCTAGTATTACTAGACTTTACTAAAGCCCTTGACACAATTCAACATCAATAACTTATAGCAATACTTTACTTTGTTGGATTAGGCGATAGTGCACTTAATACAATGTCTAGTTACATAGGAAATCGTACACAAAGAGTAAAAATTGGAAATGAATTGTCAAATGTGAGCTCGCATAAAATAGGTGTTTCTCAAAGTTCTATTCTGGGACGTCTATTATTTTGTGTATGTATCAGTAATCTCTGCAAAACTGTAAATACTGTAATCCACACATGTATGCTGATGATACCCAACTGCATCTATCCTTTGATAAAACTAATTATGATGAGGCATTAAATAAAATTAATTCGGATCTTAAAATTATCTATCAAAAACCAGAAGCATATTCCCTATTTCTGAATCCATCCAAGTCAAAATTAATTATGTTTGGTAATAAATTAGCTGTAACTGAAATTTCCAAAAATTTCAGAGTTGTGATTAATGACAGTTCTGTTCCTATAGTGCAAAGTGCTTCTAACTTGGGTCTGAGTTTTGACAATACATTTAGATTTTATTCACAAGTTAGTAAATACATAAAAAGATCATATATGGCTTTGAAGTTGCTTTATCCACATAGAAATTATTTGTCCATTAAAATAAAAACGTTACTTTGCGAAACCCTTATCTTATCAAACTGTTTATACTGTGCCCCTGTTTAGTATCCATGTATTGATGTTTTAACTAAAAGAAGAATACAGATGTGTCAGAATTCATGTTTAAGATACATATTTGGCATTCGACGTAGAGATCACATTTCTCATAAATTACAAGACCTGAAATGGTTAAATATGAATAATCGTGTGAGATTGCAAACTTTGTACCTATATCATCAAATAATTTGTACAAAAACTCCCTTGTATCTGTATAATAAAATTTGTTTTCGTACTGATGTCCATAATATAAATGTTAGAAATAGGCATTTTATAACACCACCTTTACATAAAACTAGTTTGTACGATCGATCTTTTACCTACAATGTTTCAAAACTTTACAATGCGCTGCCAGATGACTTTAAAACAATGTCTAAGAAATTATAAAACCAAAGTTTCAAAATATTTATTTAGTAATCAGTGACCAACAATGTTTTGCTAGATTTAAGATTCCATAAATTGCTGCCAATTTTTGTTTTTTTTTCTCTTTTGTCGACTACTACTTTTGTATTAATTGTTAGTAAATAGATACTTATATTAGGCTAAACTTTACCGTAAAATTTATTTGATATACTAGGTAAGCGCATTATACCGAGAGATGGGGCTTGCTCTATCTGCTTGAGCACAGCCTTGTGGTTTTCCTACTTTCTATAACAATAGAACTAATTATGTTCGTTTACTCTGTCACTTTAAATGGAAAGTAAATGTATTATTGTTATTGTTATTGTTATTGTTACTGTTACTGTTACTGTTACTGTTACTGTTACTGTTACTGTTACTGTTACTGTTACTGTTACTGTTACTGTTACTGTTACTGTTACTGTTACTGTTACTGTTACTGTTACTGTTACTGTTACTCTACTAAATCTAAATCTGTCTTAACCAAAGCAGATATCTACTAAATCTGTCTTAATCAAAGCAGATACTAAATCTAAATCTGTCTTAACCAAAGCAGATACTAAATCTAAATCTGTCTTAACCATAGCAGATATCTACTAAATCTGTCTTAACCAAAGCAGATACTAAATCTAAATCTGTCTTAACCAAAGCAGATATCTACTAAATCTGACTTAACCAAAGCAGATACCTATTAAATCTGACTTAACCAAAGCAGATACTAAATCTAAATCTGTCTTAACCAAAGCAGATATCTACTAAATCTGACTTAACCAAAGCAGATACTAAATCTAAATCTGTCTTAACCAAAGCAGATACCTATTAAATCTGACTTAACCAAAGCAGATACTAAATCTAAATCTGTCTTAACCAAAGCAGATAATTACCTACTAAATCTATCTAATCAAAGCAGATACTAAATCTAAATCTGTCTTAACTAAAGCAGATACCTACTAAATCTGTCTTAAACTAAAACTAAATTTGTTTTAATTAAAACATATACCTACTAAATTTATCTTAATCAAAACAAATAATAAGTCTGTCTTAACCAAAGCAAATAATTAGTTGGGTGCAAAATTAATAACTTCTTAATCATTAATGAAATAAGCAGGAAAACTAAAAAGGCAGATGGCTTAAAAATGTCCTAGACCTTCCTTGTAAAGATGATCTTGATGATATATTTTGAAAAGTTAAATATGCAATTAATGTATGCCAATTCAATAAAAACAAATACATAAAAACTATAATGAAATCTAAATAGTCAAGATATTCTTATATGAGGGCAAATAGATACTAAAAGACGAACTTAATTTACTTAATAAAACTGGTCTCTAGTACCAAAGCCCCAAAAAATATACCTTGTATATTAGGTGTTTAGAATAAATCATGATGTATTTGGTAATCCAAATAAATATAAAGCTCAGCTCGTAGCTTTATTCAGCAATATTTAACCGATTATAATAGAAAATTTATTAATCCATCTGGATATCAAAACTGTTTTTCTTAATGTTTTTAAAAGAAGAAATTTATATGCGAGTGCCTGATGGAATAAAAGCTGATTCCTAATCAGTTTGTAAACTAAATAAATCATTATATGGTTTAAAACATTCTACACTTTGCTGGGTTGAATGCTTTGACTTGGTGTTGAAAGGGCATAATTTTGAAAGTTCTCCAGCGAACTGTTGTTTATTTATACTTTTTAGATAAGGGACATATTAAGGAAAATATTTATGTTATTTTATATGTAGACAATCTTCTAATAATCGCACAATAATAAATACTATGAGAAATTTTAAAAATTATTTAATGAATCAAAATTGAAAGAAATAAATAAAAAGTTATCTTAGATCAAAGTTCCTATGTAAAAACTATTTTAAATAAATATGGCATGAGTGATTGTAAAACTGTTAGTACACCTTTATCAAACAAACTAAATTATACCGAATTAAATTCGAAAAAAACCTGTAATTGGTTGTGTAGAAATTGAATTGGTTACTTAATGTATGTAATTCTATGAAGACAATGAGATGTATTGTACATCAATAAATTTACTAAGAAGGTATCAAAATAAAAAATTATAAAGAGCTGTGGCAATGTCTGAAACGAATTTTAAGATACATTAAAAGCTCAATTAATTAAGTGTACAAACGCAGTACTTATAATCATATTTTAATTATTTTTGTAGACTCTGACTGCAGAAAATTAAATCGATTAAAAAAAAAAAAAACACAGCGGGTTACATTTTTAAGTTATTTGAAAACAATACAATACAATATATTGTACAATACGACAAAATTCTAGCTTCATCTACAGAGGCTACGTACACGGCCCTTTTTCTAAGGGGTTCGAGAACTGTTGTGGCTTAAACCACTTTTAAGTGATATGAATATAAATCTGTCAGAGCCTATAACCATTTATGATATTGTATTGTATATCTATTGCTAAAAATCAAATAAGTCATAAATATTTAAAACATGATATAAAATATCATCTCTAAGAGAACAAATTGAACAAAAGAAAATAAAATTTGTTTATATTCCTACAGGTGAGCTATTGGCACATGCTTTTACAAAACAACTTCCACCTCCAACATTCCTTGAATTTCGACGCCAAATGGGCTTGGAGGATACTTTGGAGTCTCTGGCTTGATTGGGTTTTTGAGGGGTTTTTTCTCAATCCATGCAGCAAATGTTGGGCCAGCTTTTAACACATCTCTTCCCCAGATCCACGTGCTTGTATTTACGTGTGATGATAAGTGCAACAGTGTCCGACTATTTTTTTTGAGTGGGCGTATTGGATATATACAAAAATAAAATACTCGACTAGTCTCTACCTGATTTGTTTATAGTACGCAGCTCATCCTTATCTCATTGAGCCCATGTTTGTTATTCTTAAATATTAATGATGTAGGCAGAAGAGTAATATATATAAGAAGTGTATCTCTTTGTATTAACCACTCAATATTCACCATTCAACTACAGTTAACTACAGTCGCATAGTAGATCCAGAATAATATTATAACATATAATATTTATAAAGTGTTGACACTGATATTAAAGTTATTTTAATATTTAAATCTGCGTTATTCTTCCACATAAACCTAATAGGTTATGGGCCCAGGTCACTTTACGGGCTAGTGTATACAGTGTGATAATTTGTGTGTGGCAATGGAATTTAAAAATCGTAGAAATATTCCACAACTTAATGATGAACGCTGCAGCATTTGGAAATTTCGTGTGTGCGGAGACAAAGCGATAAAAGTGCTCGATGAATAGAAATCGAAAGTGCTTGATGAACAGTTGCAGCAACTAGAGTGCATGAATAAAAGTATAATTGTGAAATATCTCAGTGATACTATGAAAAACAAACTATGCCGTTATTTGCAACCATTGAGAACGATTAAAAAAAGCTAAGAAAAATGTGTACTGCTACAAGAAGATGCTCCTAAAACAACAAAACTTCAGTTGAGTGGTCAAAACTGGTGTTTCCATCACAGCGATATTAAGATGTACCATAAACATCACCACCAGCTGAGGGGTTGTAGGATTTTTTTTGTCAACGTCCTGTATGCTGAGAAGGTATCTTACAATTTATTATTTATATGTCACATCCAAGAAGCAGGTATGACAATCCTTTTCAATGAATCAACTGGGGTAAGCATTAAAACAAAAAGGCACCGAACTAATTTTAACGGGTAAGTCTGTTAACAATATTAATTAAAAATATATTTGAAACAGTAAAACCTTGTGTCAGACAAATAAATTCAATTTTTTTACTGTTTTAGAAAGGTATTTTAAGCTAATATAAATCAAATCTCCTACAATTCCTATCAATGAAGTCATATGTATGTTCTCTGATACCAAACATCTAGGTATGCTAATGAACAATTCCACAGACAAAGCTCTATTCAATAATTATCTAAAAAAAATAATCTAATTTACTCACTCTATAAAAATCTAACTTCACTTTTTTGGCAGTGGGAACACGACAAATTCAACCACAATAGATGAGATCTGACCTATTTCTGCATTTTTAGGATTGCTTCTTCAGGTGGTCTCCTTTAAGTTGAATCAAATATCTAACTATAAAAATTATTATAAAAATTAAAATTATTAGAAGTTAAATATCGACAATGACAAAAAAGTGACATCCTGTCAATGAATTAAATATGACAATACCTACTTGAAAAATGTTCACCTTTTATCTAAAAGTTTTTATATATTTTTAGGTATTAATAATATTGTGTGAAACTAACTACTCAGTGGACAAAAGCCCCAACCTGCGTTGAATTACACCCACAATATTTACCCATATATTCCTTATTATTAGCTTTTGTAACATTTTTTTACTGTTTTAGAAAGGTATTTTAAGCTAATATAAATCAAATCTCCTACAATTCCTATCAATGAAGTCATATGTATGTTCTCTGATACCAAACATCTAGGTATGCTAATGAACAATTCCACAGACAAAGCTCTATTCAATAATTATCTAAAAAAAATAATCTAATTTACTCACTCTATAAAAATCTAACTTCACTTTTTTGGCAGTGGGAACACGACAAATTCAACCACAATAGATGAGATCTGACCTATTTCTGCATTTTTAGGATTGCTTCTTCAGGTGGTCTCCTTTAAGTTGAATCAAATATCTAACTATAAAAATTATTATAAAAATTAAAATTATTAGAAGTTAAATATCGACAATGACAAAAAAGTGACATCCTGTCAATGAATTAAATATGACAATACCTACTTGAAAAATGTTCACCTTTTATCTAAAAGTTTTTATATATTTTTAGGTATTAATAATATTGTGTGAAACTAACTACTCAGTGGACAAAAGCCCCAACCTGCGTTGAATTACACCCACAATATTTACCCATATATTCCTTATTATTAGCTTTTGTAACATTTTTTTACTGTTTTAGAAAGGTATTTTAAGCTAATATAAATCAAATCTCCTACAATTCCTATCAATGAAGTCATATGTATGTTCTCTGATACCAAACATCTAGGTATGCTAATGAACAATTCCACAGACAAAGCTCTATTCAATAATTATCTAAAAAAAATAATCTAATTTACTCACTCTATAAAAATCTAACTGGAATTGTTCATTAGCATACCTAGATGTTTGGTATCAGAGAACATACATATGACTTCATTGATAGGAATTGTAGGAGATTTGATTTATATTAGCTTAAAATACCTTTCTAAAACAGTAAAAAAATGTTACAAAAGCTAATAATAAGGAATATATGGGTAAATATTGTGGGTGTAATTCAACGCAGGTTGGGGCTTTTGTCCACTGAGTAGTTAGTTTCACACAATATTATTAATACCTAAAAATATATAAAAACTTTTAGATAAAAGGTGAACATTTTTCAAGTAGGTATTGTCATATTTAATTCATTGACAGGATGTCACTTTTTTGTCATTGTCGATATTTAACTTCTAATAATTTTAATTTTTATAATAATTTTTATAGTTAGATATTTGATTCAACTTAAAGGAGACCACCTGAAGAAGCAATCCTAAAAATGCAGAAATAGGTCAGATCTCATCTATTGTGGTTGAATTTGTCGTGTTCCCACTGCCAAAAAAGTGAAGTTAGATTTTTATAGAGTGAGTAAATTAGATTATTTTTTTTAGATAATTATTGAATAGAGCTTTGTCTGTGGAATTGTTCATTAGCATACCTAGATGTTTGGTATCAGAGAACATACATATGACTTCATTGATAGGAATTGTAGGAGATTTGATTTATATTAGCTTAAAATACCTTTCTAAAACAGTAAAAAAATGTTACAAAAGCTAATAATAAGGAATATATGGGTAAATATTGTGGGTGTAATTCAACGCAGGTTGGGGCTTTTGTCCACTGAGTAGTTAGTTTCACACAATATTATTAATACCTAAAAATATATAAAAACTTTTAGATAAAAGGTGAACATTTTTCAAGTAGGTATTGTCATATTTAATTCATTGACAGGATGTCACTTTTTTGTCATTGTCGATATTTAACTTCTAATAATTTTAATTTTTATAATAATTTTTATAGTTAGATATTTGATTCAACTTAAAGGAGACCACCTGAAGAAGCAATCCTAAAAATGCAGAAATAGGTCAGATCTCATCTATTGTGGTTGAATTTGTCGTGTTCCCACTGCCAAAAAAGTGAAGTTAGATTTTTATAGAGTGAGTAAATTAGATTATTTTTTTTAGATAATTATTGAATAGAGCTTTGTCTGTGGAATTGTTCATTAGCATACCTAGATGTTTGGTATCAGAGAACATACATATGACTTCATTGATAGGAATTGTAGGAGATTTGATTTATATTAGCTTAAAATACCTTTCTAAAACAGTAAAAAAATGTTACAAAAGCTAATAATAAGGAATATATGGGTAAATATTGTGGGTGTAATTCAACGCAGGTTGGGGCTTTTGTCCACTGAGTAGTTAGTTTCACACAATATTATTAATACCTAAAAATATATAAAAATAAATTCAACTACAAATTTATCGTTCAATAAAAAATATGAACTTAGGTCAAGAAGGAAAACAAACAAAAAAAAAAAAATTCTTAGACATTAAGAAATTATAAGTAGCTAAAGGAAATAGCGATTATAATAATATTTATGACATTAATTCAATTTGTGAAGCATGTATTTATGGTAAACAAATAAAACTTCCTTTTTCAAAAGCGAAGCATAAAAATCATGATTAGTAAAGAAATAAAATTTACTAATTTTGCATTTGTTATATGATGTAGCATATTAACAATAAACTAAGTATTCTGTATGATACATTTTTTAAAAAGCTCAGTTAACGCTTGTTCCAAAATATACAGGGTGTTTTATTAAATAATAATAATAATAATAATAATAATCGATGACGTCATATCATGTACATGGTTCACCATGTATACATAAATGTGATAACAAGGAAAGCAAACTTAAAACTAAAAATAAACGAGGATTTTTCCTGAAATTTTGTAGTTAATGAATCAAGAATTTTATTCCACAAATGGTATTCACACTGTATAAACAGACCTTTGTTTATAATACAATCAGATATCTGTGGGCCAATAACTCCAGCCATTATTGATAATAAAAATCACTTTCTAATTTTTGTTGACGAATATATTTATTATGCAATCACCTATTTATTAACATATAAATCTGAAGAACATATTCTTTTAGAATTTTTTTTAGTAAAAAGTGAGCACATTTTAATTATAAGATTACTTTTTACTGTGACAATGGGGATAATACCTGTATATCAAATGAGTTTAAGGATTTTTGTGCACTAAAAGGTATAACATACAATTTAACCGCAACAAAATTCAGTACCTGAAAATATGAATAGAACAATTTCAGAAATTGCTCGTACTTTGATAGTTACAGCAGATTTACCAAAAGTTATTTTATCTGAAAATTATATGATAAATGGTTCAACCACTAAAACTTTACAAATTAACAAAACTCCATACGAGAAGTGGTACAATAAAAAAAAACCTGTAATAAAATATTTAAAAATTATTTTGGTTACTCGATGTACGCCAATAATAAATCACGTTACAATAAATGTGTTTTAAAATCATGTAAAGATATTCTTAGTCGCTATGAAGCCAACTATTATAAGGTATGGGTTAATAAAACCGAGAAATGTATCAAAGCTTGGGATGTAATAGTTGATGAGAAAAATGATAAAATTTCTCGACCGCCCTAAATTATAGTAAAGAGGTCAATCCAATACAAACTAATAATTGTTACTTACCGTCTATAAATAAATTAGTAAGTCTACAACTAATAAATAAATCTTGCCCAACCAAGGCAGATATGGTTGAGACAATGGAAACCTCTGTGACACCAGACATAAATAAAACTGACTTATCAAAGCAGTTAAATTGGTAAAACTGACTTACCAAAAAGCAGTTAAGTTGGCACCACTACTAAATCTAAATCTGTCTTAACCAAAGCAGATATCTACTAAATCTGTCTTAATCAAAGCAGATACTAAATCTAAATCTGTCTTAACCAAAGCAGATACTAAATCTAAATCTGTCTTAACCATAGCAGATATCTACTAAATCTGTCTTAACCAAAGCAGATACTAAATCTAAATCTGTCTTAACCAAAGCAGATATCTACTAAATCTGACTTAACCAAAGCAGATACTAAATCTAAATCTCAACTGTTACTGTTACTGTTACTGTTACTGTTACTGTTACTGTTACTGTTACTGTTACTGTTACTGTTACTGTTGTTAGTGTTATTGTTATTGTTATTGTTATTGTTATTGTTATTGTTATTGTTATTGTTATTGTTATTGTTATTGTTATTGTTATTGTTATTGTTATTGTTATTGTTATTGTTATTGTTATTGTTATTGTTATTGTTATTGTTATTGTTATTGTTATTGTTATTGTTTTTGTTATTGTTATTGTTATTGTTATTGTTATTGTTATTGTTATTGTTATTGTTATTGTTATTGTTATTGTTATTGTTATTGTTATTGTTATTGTTATTGTTATTGTTATTGTTATTGTTATTGTTATTGTTATTGTTATTGTTATTGTTATTGTTATTGTTATCGTTATCGTTATCGTTATCGTTATCGTTATCGTTATCGTTATCGTTATCGTTATCGTCATCGTCATCGTCATCGTCATCGTCATCGTCATCGTCATCGTCATCGTCATCGTCATCGTCATCGTCATCGTCATCGTCATCGTCATCGTCATCGTCATCGTCATCGTCATCGTCATCGTCATCGTCATCGTCATCGTCATCGTCATCGTCATCGTCATCGTCATCGTCATCGTCATCGTCATCGTCATCGTCATCGTCATCGTCATCGTCATCGTCATCGTCATCGTCATCGTCATCGTCATCGTCATCGTCATCGTCATCGTCATCGTCATCGTCATCGTCATCGTCATCGTCATCGTCATCGTCATCGTCATCGTCATCGTCATCGTCATCGTCATCGTCATCGTCATCGTCATCGTCATCGTCATCGTCATCGTCATCGTCATCGTCATCGTCATCGTCATCGTCATCGTCATCGTCATCGTCATCGTCATCGTCATCGTCATCGTCATCGTCATCGTCATCGTCATCGTCATCGTCATCGTCATCGTCATCGTCATCGTCATCGTCATCGTCATCGTCATCGTCATCGTCATCGTCATCGTCATCGTCATCGTCATCGTCATCGTCATCGTCATCGTCATCGTCATCGTCATCGTCATCGTCATCGTCATCGTCATCGTCATCGTCATCGTCATCGTCATCGTCATCGTCATCGTCATCGTCATCGTCATCGTCATCGTCATCGTCATCGTCATCGTCATCGTCATCGTCATCGTCATCGTCATCGTCATCGTCATCGTCATCGTCATCGTCATCGTCATCGTCATCGTCATCGTCATCGTCATCGTCATCGTCATCGTCATCGTCATCGTCATCGTCATCGTCATCGTCATCGTCATCGTCATCGTCATCGTCATCGTCATCGTCATCGTCATCGTCATCGTCATCGTCATCGTCATCGTCATCGTCATCGTCATCGTCATCGTCATCGTCATCGTCATCGTCATCGTCATCGTCATCGTCATCGTCATCGTCATCGTCATCGTCATCGTCATCGTCATCGTCATCGTCATCGTCATCGTCATCGTCATCGTCATCGTCATCGTCATCGTCATCGTCATCGTCATCGTCATCGTCATCGTCATCGTCATCGTCATCGTCATCGTCATCGTCATCGTCATCGTCATCGTCATCGTCATCGTCATCGTCATCGTCATCGTCATCGTCATCGTCATCGTCATCGTCATCGTCATCGTCATCGTCATCGTCATCGTCATCGTCATCGTCATCGTCATCGTCATCGTCATCGTCATCGTCATCGTCATCGTCATCGTCATCGTCATCGTCATCGTCATCGTCATCGTCATGGTCATTGTCATTGTCATTGTCATTGTCATTGTCATTGTCATTATCATTATTATTATTATTAATTATTATTACATTCCTATTTAATAATATTGTTAACGGCGGCATATGGCCGGGCTCTTTCAAAATAGCAAAGATTCTTCCAATCCATAAAAAGGGCAATGTCGATGTTGTAGACAATTTTAGGCCAATTGCTATTTTACCTATATTTTCCAAAATATTAGAAATCTTGCTAAAAGAGAGATTATTGGTCTATTTGGATAAATATTCTATCATATCGCCATCACAGTTTGGGTTCAGAAAGGGGTATTCTACAGTCAGAGCGTTGTTATCTGTGATCGAGGAAGTAGTCGATGGCCTTGATATGGGTGAGAGTTCATATGCAGTGTTGTGTGACCTGACAAAGGCCTTCGACTGCGTTAACACAGATATTCTTTTGCTGAAACTTGATTACTATGGTTTTGGTTCAAATGAATTAGTTTTGAACTTTTTAGATCTTATTTAACCAATAGGAAGCAGTATGTTATGGTCAATGACTTTGAGTCCGAAATTATGCCGATAGCAGGTGGTGTCCCGCAAGGATCTATTTTAGGCCCAGTGCTCTTTTTATTGTACATTAATGATCTGCCCTCTTGTTTACCTTCTAGTTCTTGCTTCCTCTTTGCGGATGACACCACCATAGTGACTAGAGGTAGTGAAGAGCTGAGCTTAGCGAGCCTCGCATCGGCCAAATCTTGGTTTTCTACAAATAAATTAAAATTGAATGAATCAATCATCATCAATCATCATCAATCATCATCAATCATCATCAATCATCATCAATCATCATCAATCATCATCAATCATCATCAATCTGCTATTTCCCATGCATCAGGAAAAGTATTTGTCTCCAAATAATATTTCATAATTTGCACCAAATACGGTAAAATTTACGGACAAACAAGTTGAATGGTTTTGATATTTATTCCATCAAATCCGACCGAATTGGATCGTAAAGAACTAATTATATTTTATATTTCAATTTCATCTGTCAATTTAAAGGAGAATGCTGTAAATTCACCGTTTATCGAATTAGTTTCATAAAATTCTAATGTTTCAGCGTCGGGAATATAGGGATACTTTGAAGAATTAACAAAATATTCATTTATAGCATCAATATCATCCGATAAATTATTAGGCACTTCCACCGTAGGTTGGTTTCCAACACAGTCCATTGTTCTTTAAAATTTTCCAAACATTATTTTTTCCTTCACCTGCTAACATGTAATTTAAATACGCCTTTTTTCATTAATGATGGCTTTATTTGTTACGTTTCTAATTTGTTTATAGTATTCATAATGACTTTTATTTTTACTATTTTTAAACTTTAAGTAAGCTTTATTTTTTAACTTGATCATAAACCTTAAATTACCCGTTAACCAACGGGATATTTTATTATTTGTCCTGATGATTTCCACAGGTGCATGTTTATTCAACAGATGCAACAATAATTCATTCAAAATATTCAGTTTATCATATATATATCTTCAGTATAAAAAATGTCGTCAAAAGATGTTAATTTCAAGTCATTTTCAAAATCATTTAAATTAAAATTTCTCATGTCCCTATAATTATAAATTGTAGGAGAAGGTTTTCTCTGAAGTAATGATACAATGCAAGATACTAATTTATGATCCGATTTTATACCAGAAATATCATAAACTTCGCAAACGTATAACGTTTAAATCACAACTACATATGAAAACATCCAATAATGATTGACTATTTGCTGTCACTCTCGTAGGTGAACTGACAATTTGTTTTAAATCAAACTTTTCTAAAACATTGGATGAAACAACTGAGGATTTTAATTCTATATTAAGTAGATTTATATTAAAATCTCCAGCATATACAATATTATCAAAAGTTGTTGCCACAAAAACAATCAAACAAAATGCTCACAAACAAAATGTGCTACTGTCACAAGTGATAGACAACCATAGTTACTCAATTTCACTGTTTGGCATTCCATTAATTGTAGTGGTTTGCAATTCTTTCTTGACATAAACTAATAATCCACCGCCATGAATAACTCTATATTTTCTAGACAATTTAAAGCCTTGTATGTGCATAACGTAATCAGAAATATCGGGACAACCAAGTTTCACTAATACATACTATATCATAGTTACTAAAAACTACATGTTCTCTAAAATTTCTCATTTTGGGTAATATAGATCTAATATTAAACTGCGCTTTATATTTAAGTTATAAAAGCTATTATTATTTAGATTAGCCTTTTTTATAGATATTTTAATTTAATGCAGCAAAAATAATACAATTACCCAAAATCAGTTCTAGATTAACTTTTTTTTCTGTTAACAATTTGCGAAATGCAGAGCCATTGCATTCAACTATAGCAAAATATATTTCATTGTTGCTTTTAGTTTTTTTTAGTAGTTTAATCGATATTTGATCTTCACTGTTAAGAAAATGAATTTGGTTTTTAATAGCATTTAACAATTCCCTCTCATTCATATTTTTGATATTTGATATTCTAATACTGGGTTTTTTAGGTTATTCCACTACATAGCCTTCACCAATACTCTGAAATATTTCTTTCTTCATAATTTCCATTGACTCTCTCGAATTACATTTAACAATAACACAACCATTCCTACCAGTTTTCAACATATTAATGCCAACCGAAAGTGAGGCCGGGTTTACATTTGATGCCAGAGATTTTTTTGTTATAGAAATGTTCTTGTGTGAGGTAGGTTTAATAAGAATACACGTTATATTATTTATGGGAAATTGCTTAACGTAATAATACGTAATAATACGTTCAGTACGTCAGAAAAACTTGAATTTTGATGAGATGATTGTTCATGTTTCAATTTCCCGCTTTAAGAGCGCAATTATTTCTCAATTATCTTTAGATTGTAATAAAGAATTTTTATCTTCAATTTGACTTTGCAACGTTTTGTTTCTGTGACTGAGATTTTGGCATACTTCACAAAAATATGTGACTTTTTTCTTTAGACTGCAAAATTTTACTTTCGGTAGCAGAAACAGCACAGTTTTTGCAAATAGAAGCTTGACAGCCATCACAATAAATTAAATTTCTGTTATCTTTAGCTTTACACTCTGTACAGTTACTTTCCATTTTCAGTTAGAGTCCGGTCCATGTCACTGTCCAACACTGATAAGCATAAATACCTTCACAAACAAAAGAACTGTCAGTTTTTTTCCACTTTTTTCCACGAGACACTGATTTTATACTGAATTGATTCAATTAATTGTTTGCAAATTTGTCCACATTTATATGTAAATAAGTTATCACACAATCAAATCGCTTATTATGATGGAACTGTTAACACAATCAGTAATAGATTTATTTTAGAAAGAAAAAGATAAATCCAAAAGAGTAAAAAATTGCCGATCACACCACAGCTGAACATACGATCACCGCCTACACAATCAATCAGTCAATCAATTACCACCAAAATTCTTAACAATGTTCGTCGAAATGTTGAATAACGTTTTTATTATTGCATGGGAGTAGGAGGCATTTTGAAAAATTAATTAAATGATTAATACAAAATTGCCTTTTGTTCCTAAGTATAAGTAAAAATTTTTTTTTCAACAACAGATGAACTAAAATTGAAAAAAAATTACATGATGATAACCAGAATTAAAAACACTTTCGAGTGAGGTGTCACTCGATCTAGAGTGCCATTTAAGATTCTAAAGTTGAATGCGCCTCCGCGAAGGGGTTTGCTCTGGCGAGTCTGTATTTCACGCTAAAATATGTCCCCCTCGA
Source organism: Monochamus alternatus (assembly GCA_037114965.1). NCBI lineage: Eukaryota > Metazoa > Arthropoda > Insecta > Coleoptera > Cerambycidae > Monochamus > Monochamus alternatus. The sequence goes on along the minus strand of CM073429.1, from coordinate 36,780,099 downwards.
AAACAAAATGGACGTGTCTCGGCAATTTTAATACTTGGGAACGTAGTTCAAAATAAGCCGGGTGCAAAGTTTTCAATGGTACACTCTAAATATATATATATATATATATAGTATAACTTTAAGTGAGGGGTTTCCTTTTGAAGGGTAGTAGTACGTGTTCTCTAGATTGCTAATCTGAAATTAGTTTTTTTTAATCAAATAAATAGCCGAGATAATAAATTTTTTAAACTGTACCCAAATTGCTATCCACGCCGCCCCTGAACAGTGTCCGAGTTTTACTGCAGGACTCTGTTTACTGCATTGTCAGTTGTAAGCACGTATATAAATAACGGGTGCAAAGTTTTCAATGGTACACTCTAAATATATATATATATATATATATATATATATATATATATATATATATATATATATATATATATATATATATATATAGTATAACTTTAAGTGAGGGGTTTCCTTTTGAAGGGTAGTAGTACGTGTTCTCTAGATTGCTAATCTGAAATTAGTTTTTTTTAATCAAATAAATAGCCGAGATAATTAATTTTTTAAACTGTACCCAAATTGCTATCCACGCCGCCCCTGAACAGTGTCCGAGTTTTACTGCAGGACTCTGTTTACTGCATTGTCAGTAGTAAGCACGTATATAAATAACGGAGCTACAGAAAAGGAAAAGCTGGAATAAATAATCTTGTAAATACAGTTATACTTGTTTATATCAGTCCTGCCAAAGCATGGATATAAAAACAATTTCGAGTGTTGTAAAAATGTACTGTAAAAGTGCGTAAAAAATAAATATTTTTGGTCGATGTGCTGACTAATTATTATTATTAAATAATAATATTGATAGGTAGATTTTTATATGTTATGTTTACACGTTATTATTGGCAGTAAAGCTTAACATTTTAAAATTATTTTTGTTATTTTATAAAATGTACATAATTAAAAATTAGTAAATTATTAATCTGATAGTTTTAAAATATGTCTTAACACAATTTGTTAATACTTTTTAGCACTGTGTAAATGTCTCTTAAATAACCTTGAAAATATATATAACTTAAAATTGGAAGTATCCCCATACGGAAATGTGCCCTGTCTATGGCGCTCTTAACACGCACCTGTTAGATTAAAATGATAACCGTCAACGGACAGTACCAAAACGGCAAAGTCGCAAAATAAAAAATGGCCAGTGAGCCGAATATGTCAAAGCTTCATTTTGATTTTAACTTATTAATTTGTTTCCGTTTTATCGCATAAGGAGGAGGAAGTTTTAACAGGGTAGATAATTTCACGAGTTTTCTGCTTGAGTTTTTTCGCTGAAATCGAATTAGAATTTATTTAGTACTGTGTTGTATTTTGCCAGGTTTAATTTCGTAATTATTTAAAGTCGTATTTTGTAAAATCCACGCCATAGACGGGACACATTTCCGTATGAGAACACTTCCAATTTTAAGTTTTATTTCTTTCTCTGACGTACTTTCGGTGTTCGATCGCAGATGCCGAACTAGTACAGCCACTTTAATTAGTCCAGGTTCAGTCGGTGGCGAAGTTATGTCCAAAGTTCAGGAATATTACAAGACTCGATATTCAAAATAAAATATTTATTTCATAAAATAAAATCTCACCCTGTAAATAAATAATACTAACAATAATAATTTCCAACCTACATAAATAAAGTAAATTCTGAAATACTATCAGAAAAATAACAAATAGAGCGGTAAGGAATATACGGTGTAGAGGCCGAGTGTCGCGGAAAAAGCCCGCAAAACACTCTGACGAAGAGGAAGGTTGAGTGCCGCGGAGAGAGCCTGCTGAGCACCGCCAGTGAAGTTTCACCGACTTTTGTACAGAACGGTGGGTAGTGTCGTGTGCACAATCGCGGTGCGCCAAGCAATTAAAGTACAGCGTGCACCAAAGAATTAAAGTACAGTGTGAGCAAAATAAAATAGGTTCATTACAATATCTATATCTTTTTTACATCTTTTACATCAAACGACACTTATTTTGTTTAATATAATTGCATACAACATGTTAGGAACTATACACATAATTGGATACCAATATTTCTTCACAGTAGAAAAGTGAAAATTTAATTTTGATCATTGCCGAGCACAATTTGTATAGAAGAAATGAACAACACAGTTTTAAAAGTAGTAATCACTGAAAACTTGCAGCAAGGTGCATTTTCATCGAATGTAAGTGCCATCTATGGAACCCTTTAGGAGGTACCCAAATATCATATATCCATCGTCCATCCTTGTCTGGTTTGATGTATTGTGTGCAGTATTTGTGTGGTATTTTATAAACTAGGTCAATGTCAGGGTTATTTAAGGGAGATTTACACAGTGTTAAAAAGTAATTAGTCCCCGAGCAGCGACGCGAGCAGGTACTACCCTGCTGGTGACGAGTTTGTGGCAATAGTGCGAACAAGTGAGTGTTGTGCATAGAGAAGTGGAGGCCCTACAAAACACCTGTCTTTTTTAAGACAACAAATTTCTAGTCTGTTTCAAGGCTAACGAAAGAAATTTGTTTCAACCGTCCGAATAATCTCAGTCTAGGCAGAGAGGATTCAGATATTTCTTTTCTAGATCATACCGTCGAGGAGGACGACGAGATGCGATCTCGATCGCCAACGCCGACCCCCAGCAAGGGTAGCGAAGGAAGCTTCGACGACAGCCGGAGTGACAGCCCGCTATCCGACGCTGGGCAAATTATCCCGAACAATGACGAGGAGCTTAAAAGGCTCCAGGAGGAAAACCGCCACGCTTACTAAGCAACTCCAGGACTAGGAGGAGGCGGCGGCTGAGGCCCGTCACCGAGCTCTAGAGGAGCTCATCAGGAGCCTGTCGGCCGGCTCCAGCACTCGCTCCAGCCAGACAAACTACCCACGGCGATGGAGACGAAATCGCCTGCGCCTGCCTCAGCTGCACCCACCGCTGCTCCCAGCAATGGTATAGGTAAGGATAGTAAGAGGAAGAACCCAATGTCTTCTTCTGTTGCAGGTGAAATTTCTCCAGCTTTCTTGAGGCAGAGCGAGAGATGGACGGCAGTATCGAAACTGATGAAAGAGGCAAAAATCAATTTCTCGAAAGCCAAGATGGTTAAGGAAGGTTTCGCCATCTACCCCGCTTCCGCGGGAGACCACAGAAGGCTGACGAGGCGGAAAGAGGAGGAGAGTACCACACGTACTCTCTCCAGGAAGACAGGCTGCTAAGGATTATTATTCGTGGCATCCCCTGCGGCACCCCACTGGAGGAAGTGACGGAAGACCTCCGCGGCCAAGGCTTCACCCCCGCAAACGTGGTGAGGATGACCAACAAGAGGACCAGGCAGATGCTTCGCGTCCTCGTACAGGTGCCCCAGGATCAGGTACCTACCTGGCTGACTCGGGTGACCTGCAGGATACTTATCCTGCAGACCACCCGATGCTACTCCTTGGTTGTTTTCGTGGAGCCCCAGAATGCGGCAAGTGTGGCATCCCAGTGTCACAGATGCCAAAAATTCGGCCACGGCCAGAGCCGCTGCACTGCTCTTGTGAAGTGCGTGAAGTGCGGCGAAGGCCACCACTCGGCCGAATGCAAAAAGCCAAGGGAGGTCCCGGCCAAGTACGCCAACTGCGGTGGCCCTCATCCGGCAAGTTACAGAGGCTGCTTCTGCGACGCACACAAATTGTTCAATCACTAATTACTATTATTGAGCTCTGACTTGGATGGCCTGCTAGTATCAGTGGAGGAGGGGCAGGTTCGAGAAAAAAAAATAAAATGATTTAAAATTCCGGGCGCCACATAGTTGACATCCAGTCAGACAATAAGTAACTACTAACCAACCATGAATTTAGTAACTAGTCTTAAATAAAATAATTTCCTGGATTTAAGTATAGTAATTAGTAACACAATTAATTAGCACAACAAGTTTATTTTCAGCAAGGTATACTTATAAGTTCAAGTCCAGATAAAGGTGTAAAGATGTATAAAAAATAAAATATTAAACTATAATCCTAAATATAAGAAAGTGAAATAATGTTGTAAATAATTTCGAGTTACCTCAGGGACATTGCATTAGAAAAAAAAGACCAATTAGTAATTAATAAACCACCCTGTGTATGAAATAAATAAATTTATTTATGTGGTTATAGAGAAAGCAATAAATTTCCGTAGTTTTATATTATTAGCTTAAGCTTAAGCTGCCATAAACCACCTTAATGTGAAATAAATCCAATACTCTGTATATATGTCTAGGATTGCAGCGGAATGCTTAAATCTAGCTAACTAATTTGCCAGGTAGCAAAGATGGACTGGTTAAAATGATTATTAAATGGAACGCTCTGTATAGTAATTTACTAATAATTGCTGTAATAAACTATATCTAACTCTAATTTGCCAAAAATATATATAAATATTACACATATGTCTAGGAACTAATAAAATGAATAATATTAAATTTATCTTTTTTATTTACTTTAATCTGAACTAAATAAAACTAAATATCTCCAATTCTATCTGCTATAAGATGAAATAATTACTGGTAAGTACTTTTCCCCTACTCTCTATAAACGGGAAAATTTCCTTTTCATTTAAATCGGGTAAGTATTGGTTAATACAAATTTAAACAAATTTTATTAAAGTTATGGTAATATCAACTTGCGTGTCTCTTACTTATTCCAGATGCTATACAGTGTATACGATTTTGGAAGCCGACTGCAGGAGAAGAGATCCCAGGAATAGAGCTGCAATTGCACCGCTGCAACCAACGAATGTAACGTTACTGCACCCAGACTGGAACAAACTGGACCAAAGGAGCAATTCTGGATAACTCAGTGATTTAGTGGTAGCCTAGCACGATCACCAGGGAAGGAATAGCCGTGCCAAAACACCCTTGGGAATGAGATAAAAAAAATTAGCTTTCTGTTCTCAAGAAAAATGTCTTTGAAGGGTGTCTCTGTAGAAAAACCACAAACAGACAGTAATAAAGCGATGTTAGCAATCTCCAAAAGTCTTCTAAAGAAGCCAAGAAAATAGAAGAGTTAGCTTAAGAGCCATATGGCGCAAACGATGTGTTTACGGTTTGTTGTCAAAAATCCCAAAACAGGCAGCGATTTCATAAAAATAACACTCGAAACACCAAATACATATCAATATAAATTGAAATCACTATAAAAATCTGCACTAAGAATTATCCCTTGACCGATGATAACAGATCAAAAATCTTGGTGCAGAAGCACAGCGAAGCCCAAAGAATGACACCGTTTTTTATTAACACCAGTCCTATTGTCTTTAAAACTACTTAGAAAAGCTATTTGAATTTTCAGTAATCGACGAAGGAATCTACGGTCACAGATTACAACTATCTTGCCGTTCGGCCGCTAGCCGATAGATGGAGATATGAGTATTCGAATAAACATATTAAACAGATGATGTTACCACGAAAATATAACGTTACACCTGAAACCCCCAAGAAGACCGACGGGAGTAGCAAAACCAACAGCTGAAAAAGAACCAGCTAAGTACCCACAGCTCCTTAAGACCACAGCAACAAAGAGCTTCGCCGACGTCGCAAAGCAAAAACAGTCTCCCGTCGCGGCGCCTAGGGGAGTTGCAAAGAAGCAGCAGTCGTGGCAGTCTCCGTAAGCACCCGCAACGGAGATATCGCCGTGATGTCCTGTTACCAGCCAGTATCCCGCCCGCACCTGGAGAACGATCTGGAGGCGGTCATGGGGGCGTGGCCGCATACGGTTGCCATCGGTGACTTTAACGCAAAGTTGAGTGGAACAGCACGACCACCTCAACATGATGGCGTACTTGCGTACGGATCCGATGAGCCAACCTATTAGAAAGCGCAGCTAGGCCGAACGTGCTGGATATCGCTTTGATCAAGTCAATACTGATGGAAGCCGAACTGACGACGCATCACGAGGGGTCCACAAACTACTCGCCCGTCCTACTGGAGACAGACTGACCGCGTTTTCCTGCAGAAATGCAACGACTCTGTCAACCAGTCCCTGTCATCCAAGACGAAGCGGACCTCGAGGCGGCAGTCGTGAGCCTTGAGACGGATATCCGCACCGCCCTGGAAAGCAGCACCACCGAGAGGACGGAAAGTAGACGTGCGGACCATGCAGGTGAGTTACGTCTTGTTCTGCAGGAGCAGATGAGGGCGGGCCATCCTCGTGATAGACATATCGCGAACCAGGAGAGTCAAAGCCGCCCAGGAGAAGTGGCAACGACACCTGGAATCGCTGAATCGCGGAGACGGCAGTCTGTGGAAGATGCAGAAGGTGTTGAGGGCTCCCCGCCGTCCGATACCTCCGATTTACGGAGAAAATGGGGTCGTCTTCACAAAGCGGGACAAGGCAGAGGTTTTCGCGGATAGCCTTGAACTGCAGTTTAGAGAGAACCTTCTCAACGACGAAGACGAGGATCGCACGGACGAGGTGGAGCGCCGTGTGCGGCGCCTTAGACACCTACCCGATGGTGAATCCATCAGATGTGCCCCTCCGGAGGAGGTGAAGCAGATCCTGCGCCACCTAAACCACCGCAAAGCGCCGGGATGCGACGATATAGGGAACAGGATTCTCAGAAAGCTCCCCCACCGGGGAGCAATGGTGCTGCTGAACATCTGCAACGCCATCCTGACACTGCGCAGACTTCCTATGAGATGGAAAAAGGCCGACGTGATACTCATCCCTAAGTCAGGTAAGAACTTAACGTTCCCCTCCAGTTACAGGTCCATCAGTCTCCTGCCTATGATGAGCAAAGTGGCCGAGAGGGTGATCCTGGCGAGACTGCTCGAGACCACGGAAGAACTGCAGATCCTCCCAGACGAGCAGTTCGCGTACCACTGTGACCACTCGACGGAGCAGCAGATTCTCAGGTTAGCAGAACTTGTTTCCGCAGGTTTCAACACCAGAGAATCTAATGGAGCAGTCTTCTTAGACGTCACCAAGGCCCTTGGCAGGGTCTAGCACGATGGGCTTACCGTTAAGATGCTCGAATTAGGCTACCCTGTCGGCTTAGTCAAGCTGGTGGCGTCTTTCCTAAGAGGCACAGAGCTGCGTGCGAAGGTGGATGGGGCCTTATCCACCTATCTACCCATGCAGTGGATCTACCCAGGACAGAGGACAGTTCCGTGTGCCTTTACGCCATCTTGGCCCGATCCCTAAATCCGAAGATGGCGACGAGGCGACTTCACAGAGCACTAGGCATACTCGAGGACTGGTGTAACCGCTGGAAGGTGGCGATCAACGCGGAGAAAAGCAAAGGTATGATGTTCTCTCGTAGGTACAGTGCCGCGTGACGTTCAACGAGGAGGACATCCAGTGGACCAACGAATCTAGATATCTAGGGGTGACCCTAGATAGAAAGCTGACCTGGACTTCAACGAAGTGGTTCGTAAAGGGAAGTTCGTAAGGGCGAAACAACCAGTTACTCCATAGAGATAGCCGACTGAGCCCCAAGGCGTTCCCAAGGAACAAGGTAAGATTAATCAAGTCTGTCTTGTAGCCACAGTTGACGTATGTCGGAGAGGCGTGGGGAAACGCAGCGAAAACGCACCTGAAGATAGTGCAGACCGTCGAGAATGTCGCCCTGTGCTGCGCAGCGGAGGTCCGCAACAGTGACATTCGCCGGGATCTGGGATTCACGTCAGCCCTGGAACCGATGAAAGCGCGAGCGGAGGCATCCTTCGCACGCGCAAAAGTCCACAGCAATCAGTTGATCCAGGCGGTGGTGGACTACCGACCCGATGCAGCCGCCAGGTACAGGACAGGTTTCAACTCCTTGACGCGGGGTAAGTTGATACATTTTTTCTGTTTCAGGACCCCCAGGATCAAGAATAGGACCAAGAAGAGACTTTTGACTTTTCCTTACCTTACCCCGGTGCCTGCCTAGGCGAGCTCCGTTATCCTATCCTTTTTCCCGACGCTGGACGATAGGTTCTTTGTCCTAGCGTCTCCCTAGAGCCTCAGTGCTAATCCGTCCTACACAAACCCCCACCCGGCCGGAGGCGTTCATTCCGCGGCCAAACATTACTACCCCTGAGGGATATACGAGTCGATGAAGAAAGAGGAGAATACAGAAGAGCGCCAGAAGATGCCGACTGGGCTTTCCAGGACAGGAGGACGTTCTCCGAGCCGCCGGCATCGGCCACAATTGCGATCGAGGCTGACCGGAGAAAGGAACCTACCTGTACAAGGCGTCCAGGCCTACAGCGGCGAAGTGGGTAAAGAGATAGTCCCTCTCGAGCCCGCTCATCCGAGATCATTATCCAGCCAAGGATATTGGCGCGTGTTAAAACGTAGTAACAAATTGTATTAAAAATTGTTATTTTAAGACATATTTTAAAGATTAATAATTTACTTATTTTTAATTATGTACATATTATAAAACAACAAAATTATTTTAAAACATTAAGCTTTACTGACAATAATTAGTAGGTAACATATGAAAATCTACCTATCAATATTATTATTCAATAATAATAAGTAGTCAATACATAGTCCAAAAATATTTATTTACAGTACATTTTTACAACACTCGAAAATTATTTTGACATTCATTCTTTGGCAGGATTGACAAAAAGTATGATGAGCATTATTATAAAAAAGCAATGTATTTACAAGTTTATTCATTGCAACTATTCCTCTTTTGTAGCTCCGTTATTTACATACGTGGGCACAACTGGCAATACAGTAAACATAGTCCTACAGTGAAACTAGGATGCTGTTCAGGGGCGGCGTGGATAGCAATTTGGGTACAGTTTAATAAATAATCGGCTATTTATTTGATTATTTAAAAAAACTAATTTTAGATTAGCAATCTAGGGAACACGTACTACCCTTCAAAATGAGACACTTTACTTAAAGTTCGGACAAGATTGTATTGAATTCATTCTTGTCCGAATAGATTGGAAATGCAGGTTCTATATTTAGTAACGTCAGATGTTTGTACTATTTTTAGAAGGTGTCAATAACCCAACATCGGATGTCATCGGTAAAAGTCATGTGCTATAATACTAATCTCATGGATAGTGTCATTAATGTTTCAACCATGAAGTATAAAAATTGCGAGAAGGACTTTATCAATAAATTGACCTTACACATACAGACATATTAGTCAGTCATGACCAGTTCTTAAACAGAAGAATGGGCCTTATTTAAGAAAGAAACAATGTGAATACTGTATGAATAAGTTTTATAATAAAATCGTGTTCGAAAATTTTGGTGTCACGACCGTCAAAGCGGTCAAAAAACAAAACGTGTATGTTGACAAAAAAGAATTAATCGACTAATTAGAAGTATGACAGATGGTGTCAGTAAAGTTAATAATGCTTTCGTTAGCAGAATAGCAAGTTTTCGGTACATAAGTTCCAAAATACATGTTGATTATAAGGATTTTTTGGAAAACTCAAACGAAAAGTTTTTTATATCTCAAGATTAATTTTGAAGTATTTGGATTTTACATCATCCTGAAAAGGTGTTGTCAGAGATAAAATCATCTAATACCAAAAATAAAATTATAACCGAAACAACAGACTTACAAAAAAATGCTTGAAGAATTTATAACATCTCAAGCATCATAATTTCAGGAGAAAAGCTCAGGGAGCACTAAAGAAAATAATGTTTCGCATCTTCATATATTAAAATGCCTAAATAAATCTCAAAAAACAAGGTGTATTAAACATTAAAAATGATGATAATTCTTGCTTTGCATGGTTGATTATTGCTGCAATATTTTCTTCACAAGGTAATTCAGCGAAAAACAGTTCATATCCCCATTACGACATTGTTAAATTTTAAAGTTTCCTATGAAACTCGAGCAAAATTTGAAAAGATAAATAATATATCTATCAACGTATTTGGAATTGAAATGAAGTATGCAGATGGCAAAATTATTACCGAGGTAGTTGGGCCTTCACATTTTACAGCAAGACGCTATACACATCAGTTTATTATTTTTATCGACGCAACGATAGCTGCTTAATTATAAATTTATCAAGATTGATGTCGCAACAGAAATCAAAACGAAATGGTAGAGTGCATATATGTGATGGATGGAATTCAACTTAATTAGACGGAAAGGAGTTTTTCCTGATAGTTATGTGGATTCGTTTGAGAATTTATATGAGACGGCACTACATTCAAAAGACAAATTTTATAATATGCTGATCTATTTGAAAGTTTTAGAAAAGTGTGTTGAGAGGAATATAAATTAGATCCTGCTCATTATTTGACAGCACCTTCGTTGAGTTGGAGTACGATGCTGCGTTACACTAACTTAGATTAGAGCTTCTAACTGATATAGATTTTTTTAGAAAATAAATTCGTAGAAGTGTATCTCAGTATTGTACTAGGAAGTCTGTAGTCAACAATAATCTAATCTTTTTTTATTTTAATTAATATTATTAATGAATTTTATCTAATTAGGACCCTACAAAATTAACGTGTAGGGAGTTGCTATGAAAACGTAAACCGAGTAACATTCTAAATTCTTTTTTTGATCACCAAGGATACGTGTCGAAGACAAAAATACACAGGGTGTCAGAAAGAATGGGTCAACACTAAGCTAGAGATACTAGAGACATATGTTTCAGCTCATGATGCCTTATACGAATGTTCTTGGTTTAAGAAATACAAAGTGTTCAAGGTATAAATTTTATTCTGAAATTTCCCAATAACTGCACGAATAATAAATCACGCGTACGCAAAATACACTAATATTTATTGACATGCAAATTTGACACAAGCCTACTAAGAAAGGAAATAGCAATATCAGCGCCTGAAAGAAAATCACCACAAAATACATTGAAACTTTTAAATAGAATTTTTTTAGAACTGATCGTTCTTCTAGATTTTTATTAAGCATAGCTTAACAGAAAAAATATGTTTTGACTAGCACCCTCTAGGAGCAACGTCAAAATAAAGTTCGAATTCGTAATTCTGACACCGAAAATCCCAACACTACAGTCATGCTTTCAAAACTTTTTCAATTAGTGAAAAATTTATTTTTATTTAATCCAGCGATACTTGTATAAGGCATGATGAGCTCAAACATAATATTTTTATGTCTAGCATCTCCAGCTGAGTGTTGACCCATTCTACAGGGTGTCCGGAATATGAGTGTCGTAATTTTAAGGGCATATATATCTTATTAAATGCAGTAAAAAACTCTTAAGAAAAAATGTGTAAAGCGAATAATTTGTCTACAAATACATTTTGAAAAATAACAATACAACTGCAATAATATGCAAAAGTACGTTACGAAATTACAAACTAAGGTACAATTAAGGTTCACTAAAAGCGTCTGTTCCGTAATTTGTTCATAATTTGGTTTTTGGCTTAATATTATTGAAGTAAACAATTGAAGTTTCCGAGATATTCGTTAAAACTGTAAAGTACTGTTACGTACGACAACGTAGCAGTGTCAGGCTGCTGGTGATAACCAAAAACTAATATTAGTCATATTGGTGCGTACAGCTAGTGCGATTCATGTTTGTGAGAGTACATAAACAAAAATGGAATAATTTATAGTAATGCATGCGTCGCATGTTAATTTACGGCGAATCTAGGCAAAACTCTGGCTACGAGACGTTTGTATAGTAAACGCTTCTTGCAAGAAACAGAAGTAATTTTAAACACTTGTAAATATTATTCTACGTTGTGAAAAGAGTTCTAAGGAAATCATTCACAGCAATTACATATGGTTAGGTGTACGTACCTATTTGTAATAATTATGTATAAAACATAACAATCCTAAGATAGTACGTAAGCGACATTGTCACATATTCAAGACCTGTTTGATGTCATAATTCTGTTACCGTTGATTAGAGAAAAAAAATTGTTAAGTCAAATATGTTTCGTTCAGTACAACTTATCATATGGCAACATTAAGGCACTCATATTCCGGACACCCTGTATATATAATTCACGCTGTATTTTAAAGCCATACTAACTAACTGAAATATAGAAAAATATTATCTTACCATTTTCTGATTTAATTATATCAAATAAGTCATCCAAATAGGCATAATGAGCAATATTGGTACTATATCTAGGTAGGTGGCCCCTGAAATAGAAAATGCACCTTTAGATGATGTATGTAATAATATGATTTCTAAAATTTTATGTAAAAATGTTAGAACTTATATTGGTTTTACAAATATATTTAAAAAATACATCATTTCGTTATTCTTATTGAAATTGGATTAATTTAGACATCATGCTTTAGCTTAGAGCTTTATTATGCTGTATAATTTAAAATATTAAAGTAGGTAGGGGGTCGGTTGGGCATGGGAAAATTTCTTGGACCGTGGGAAAATTTGTAACTTGACACCTTTGTTTTGAAATTTGACACCCTGATTTAAAATTAGATAATTACTGTCACGTGCCAAAGTAGGGGCCCCGCCCCTCCCTAACCTATCAGAAAGAACATGTGCAGTAGGTGACACATACAACTTTTGCTAATAACTAAAATTTGAAAACTGATTTTATTGGTTCCTCATCGAGACCTATCAATTAGGTAATTACTGTCACGTGACAAAGTAGGGTCCCGCCCCTCCCTAACCTATCAGAAAAATCATGCGCAGTAGGTTACACATATAATTTTTCAAATTTGAAAACTGATTTGATTGGAGACCTATCACGTGACGTTGTTATTTAAATGAAAAAAACTTTACTCTGTGCGCGATTTGAACCCGGGACCTATCGCATGCAAAGCAGACCCGCTACCACGAGACCACTATAACTATTAACAGAAGTTTACAGTAACTGCGTAATATATGAATCAGAGAGCGCTTGAGGGCGACCCCCGCCAAGCAGTCTGAGCTATAGCAATGATATTAAACAGAAATATTTAAAATTTTACAGATGCTAATTACAGGTGATATTAAATAATTAGAAATATGTTTGAAAAAAAAACTGGTAGCGCTGGGAATCGAACCACGGACCTTTGTGACAGAAGTGGAGGCAAATTCAAAGTGGCAGCAGTGGCGGGAAATTCAAACTGATTTAAAATTAGGCGGTAAATTCAAACTGATTTAAAATAAGGCGGAAAATTCAATCTGATTTAAAATTAAGCGGGAAATTCAAATTGGTTTGAAATTAGGCGGGAAATTCAATCTGATTTAAAATTAGGCGGTAAATTCAAATGTAAAGTTAGGCGGAAAATTCAAATTGGTTTAAAATTAGGCGGGAAATTCAAATTAACAAGAGTGGCGGTAAATAGCGACCTAACCTAAGTTCAAACTGGCGGGATATTTGAAATTAGGCGGGAAATTCAAACTGATTTGAAATTTGACAGTAGCGACCTAACCCAAGTTCAAGCTGGCGGGATATTTAAAATTATGCGGGAAATTCAAACCAAGAAAAAAGGATCTAACCTAACAGAAAAAAACATGCGCAGCAGCGACCTAACCTAAGTTCAAATTGGCGGGATATTTAAACTGATTTGAAATTTGACAGTAGAGACCTAACCTAAGTTCAAACTGGTGGGATATTTAAAATTGATAGAAGTGGCGGTAAATTCAAACTGGTGAGATTTAAAAATTAGGCGGAAAATTCTGACATAAACGTGACATAACCGTGACATAAATTTGACATAAATGTAACATAAACGTGACATACATGTGACATAACCGTGACATAAATCTGACATAAATGTAACATAAACGTGACATAAATGTGACATAAACGTGACATAAATGTGACATAAACGTGACAAAAATGTGATATAAACGTGAAATAAACGCGACATAAATGTGACATAAACGTGACATAAACGTGGCGTAGATGTGACATAAACGTGATATAAATGTGAAATAAACGTGACATAAATGTGATATAAATATTACATAAACATGACATAAATGTGACATAAACGTGACATAAACGTGACATAAATGTGACATAAACGTGACATAAACGTGACATAAATGTGATATAAACGTGACATAAACGTGACATAAATGTGACATAAACGTGACATAAACGTGACATAAATGTGACATAAACGTGACATAAATGTGACTTAAACGTGACATAAATGTAATATAAACGTGACATAAATGTGACATAAACGTGACATAAACGTGACATAAATGTGATATAAACGTGACATAAACGTGACATAAATGTGACATAAACGTGACATAAACGTGACATAAATGTGACATAAACGTGACATAAATGTGACTTAAACGTGACATAAATGTAATATAAACGTGACATAAATGTGACATAAACGTGACATAAAAGTGACATAAACGTGACATAAATGTGACATAAACGTGAAATAAATGTAACATAACTGTGACATAAACGTGACATAAACGCGACATCGTGACATAAACGTGACAAACGCGACATAAATGTGACATAAACGTAACATAAATGTGACATAAACGTGACATAAACGTGATATAAATGTGACATAAATGTGACATAAACGTGACATAAACGTGACATAAATGTGACATAAACGTGACATAAATGTGTGATAAACGTGACATAAATGTGACATAAACGTGACTTAAATGTGACAAACGCGACATAAACGTGGCATATACGCGACATAACGTGACATAAACGCGACATAAATGTGACATAAACGTGACATAAATGTTCAATAAACGTGGCATCGTGACATAAACGTGACATAAAGGCGACATAAATGTGAGAGAAAAGGACAACGATGACAGAAAAAGGGACAACGCTGACAAAAAAAAAGGACAACAACTACAGAAAAAAGGACAACAATGACAGAAAAAAGATAACAAAAAGGATAACAAAAGGATACATACTGCAAGTATATAGTCATTATATCACCGCGAGTAAACATGTATGTGTGCGATGTATGCTCCAAGGAGTTTATAAATAGAAGTGCACATAGTCGCCACGCTAACAACCATAAATCTAAAACATTTCCCTGTAACACATGTGGAAAGAAATTTGCGACACGTAACAACTTATTAACTCACAGGAAAAACAAGTATCATCAGATAAATAATATTAAACCGCTCGTCGAAATAAAAGAACCAAACAGAAAATATGTATACAGACCTATCGACTATAAAGAAACAGACATGAGTTGTGAGAGCTAAGAAGATAAAAGGGGGTCTTCATCGCTACATAATATCATTCTTTATAATTGTAGCTAAAGTATCTGTTTCTTCAATCCTTGCATCTGGTTACACATGAATTTGGTTGCTTCGTTTATCCCCACAGCTAATTGATAGCAATCGTAGCAGTAAGGTATAAAATCATAGTATCCAATATTTCGTCTGTGACGTTTGTATGTGGAGGCGACTCTTTAGGCTTTTTCCCACATTTTTCACAATATTTTTTGAGGTTAGGAGTGCATTCTAAGCAGTTGTAGGCTCACCCCCAATCGCATTCTTTGGACATGTTTTTGAAATCGCTAAGTCACCTAAACCTGCGTTTATCCTACGAGCAGAAATTGATGTCTTGGTTTTAATGATAAATTATATTTCAGTAGATCATATAGTCTTAGTCTGCAAATTTTATCGCTATGTACTATAAAATGATGCACCCTTATTACAATTCTCATTTTATTGTTGTCTGACAGTAATCTTAACTCAAAACAGTTTCTTTTATTAGTTTAACATACATCGGTAACACAAAATCTGTCTACTGAAATGGATATTGTATTACACTGTGCAATCAGTGACGTTTACAACCAATTTATTAAACATTGCATAATTGAGACTGTCTGCAGTGAAACCCACAAACAAGGTAGTCTCTTCTTTATGGTGAAAACTACTACTGAAGGAAGTGGCAATACCAGAAATTGCTTTTAAGTGGTTACTTGAAATTGAAATTTTGCCTTACCAATCTACTAATACACTATTGATAGAAGAACTGATATTGGTGTGATTGCTTCGAGAATACGATCAATATGTGCAAAAAAGAAAGGTTAAAAGAGTTAAATGGTGTTGAGGAATCAGTATATCCTTTAATTAAGATAGGATTTAAAATTTACTTGTTTGAGCTGATTTTAGATAGTTTTGTCAGTATTATCCATATATGTATTATTCAGATACTTACTGCTTTTCATTGGAGAATATCAAGTAATTATAAAACAATTATCTATTGCTAAGAGTGATACACTTCGACATCTGTCATTCAAGAAGAATCCAAGAAGATGTACTGGAAATTTCAATAATCGAAAAATTATCGTCATAGTAGTCTTAAATGAGGTGAATAAAAAGATTAAGTTTTGGGTATCATGTGTTTGTCTTACAATTTGTTATAATTATCCCGTCATGTCCAAGTTAATAAAACCATTAACAACATCGTCTATGGTACATTGCTCGTTTAAATAATCTTCACACAATACTAACGCCTTTCCATATTTCTCAACTAATTCTTCACAATATTCTGCTGGAAAAAAGTTTCCCATACCATACATGGCTTCATGATCGGCATGAAACTTAAGATTTGAGATGGTCTGACGTAGATTTCGAATACCACTATCCAAGTGTTTTATTTCGATCTCTTTCACATAAACTGTCCACATTATTCTGGCTTTGTTTGATTACACACTATAACTCAATATTATTTTTACTAGTATACACAACACTGCTTGTTTTCGACTGTTTTCAAATTTTTCCTAACATTATTTTATGGAGTAATCCCCACCACTTTAAATAGATAGAGGGGAATTTTATTTTTTAGAAATGATATATTTAGAACAAATGCAGGTGTTTAGAAATGATGCATTATCGGATGTAATACATTCATTAACCTGTAACCTTCACAAAGGTATCAATTTACATTGCAGTTTTAATATCTGTTGTCAAAAAGTTGTCCAAAACAGTTCTAAGCAGGTAAAAATAGTTATAAAAATAATATGAGACGGGGTCTTAAACTAAAAAATAGCTTCAAAAGCAGCATCTTCTTGAAATATTATATACAATTTATTTTCAATGGGTGGCCTTGATACAATTTTATATCAGCAACATTAATAGTAGTGTAATAGTAGTACGGTAACATGACACTCACAATGAAAATATTTCACCTTTGTCCCACCTGCAATATAAAACAGATATCTATCAAGAAAGCATATATAATTTATTTAAATAATTTTGATAAAACATTACACGTTTATTAGTTAAAAATGCCAGATATTAAATGAGAAGAGGTGAAAGAATATGCAGAAATGGTTTATTTATTTTTTATTAGAGTCCCCATATTTACATGATTTCAAAGTAATACAAATATTAATATTACATAATAATTTAATTATAACAAA
Source organism: Monochamus alternatus (assembly GCA_037114965.1). NCBI lineage: Eukaryota > Metazoa > Arthropoda > Insecta > Coleoptera > Cerambycidae > Monochamus > Monochamus alternatus. The sequence continues at coordinate 36,762,838 of CM073429.1, read as the reverse complement.
TTATAAGACAAACACATGATACCCAAAACTTAATCTTTTTATTCACCTCATTTGAAACTATGACGATAATTTTTCGATGACTGAAATTTCCAGTACATCTTCTTGGATTCTTCTTGAATGACACATGTCGAAGTGTATCATAATAATCTTAGCATAATATGTTGATTTTGTAATAGTTCCATCAATGCAATAGATAATTGTTTTATAATTACTTGATATTCTCCAATGAAAAGCAGTAAGTATATGAATAATGCATATATGGATAATATTTAGTGACAAAACTATCTAATATCAGCTGAGATAAGGAAATTTTAAATACGATCTTAATTGAAGGATATACTGATTCCTCAACACCATTTAAACTGTTTTAACCTTTCTTTTTTGCACATATTGATCGTATTCTAGAAGCAATCACACCAAGATCAGTTTTTCTATCAATAGTGTATTAGTAGATTGGTAAGGCATAATTTCAATTTCAAGTAACCACTTAAAAGCAATTTCTGTTATTGCCACTTCCTCCAGCATACATAGTTTTCACCATAAAGAAGAGACTATCTTGTTGTTTAATAAACTGGTTGTAAACGTCACTGGTTGCACAGTGTAATACAATATCCATTTCAGTAGACAGATTTTGTGTTACCGATGTATGTTAAACTAATAAAAGAAACTGTTTCGAGTTAAGATTACTGTCAGACAACAATAAAATGAGAATTGTAATAAGGGTGCATCATTTTATAGTACATAGCGGTAAAATTTGCAGACTAAGACTATATGATCTACTGAAATATAATTTATCAGTAAAACCAAGACATCAATTTCTGCTGGTAGGATAAACGGAGGTTTAGGTGACATGTCCAAAGAATGCGATTGGGGGAGAGCCTGCAACTGCTTAGAATGCACTCCTAACCTCAAAGAATATTGTGAAAAATGTGGGAAAAAGCCTACAGAGTCGCCTCCATATACAAACGTCACAGACGAAATATTGGATACTATGATTTTATACCTTACTGCTACGATTGCTATCAATTAGCTGTGGGGATAAACGAAGCAACCAAATTCATGTGTAACCAGGTGCAAGGGTTGAAGAAACAGATACTTTAGCTACAATTATAAAGAATGATATTATGTAGCAATGAAGACCCCCTAGTTTGGTTTGAAAACATCCTACTGGTCATGTGCCTTGAAGAACTGCAGAAATATGGAAACCCTGTTTTAATTTCAATGAATTTACAATGTTCTGTTTTATTACAATTTATGTGAAGTATTTTTCGTTGGAAGATACGCTGTTTTGTATAATTCTCTGTATATCTAATAATTCTATGTGGCTTGTTTGTTGTATAAGTTGGTTCTGGATTGGTTAAACTGCTGAAGTCTTCTCTCAGGATCTTTAGTGTAGCCCACTTTATTATATGTTTATTAAGTTACTGAATTATTCCCATATTTTGTAACTTGGTAATAATCTTCCTATATAGACGATGTTCTATGCTGAAACCACATTCCTCGATGTAATATCGTAGTTCGTTTACCAGTATATAAGAATCTTCACCATTTTCTTTATTCTGACAATGGATACTATCTTCTATTCCTCATCAGCACCTTCATCTTCATAGCTCTCACGACTCATGTCTGTGTCTTTATAGTCGATAGGTCTGTATATATATTTTCTGTTTGGTTCTTTCATCTCGACGATTTACTATTATTTATCTGATGATGCTTGTTTTTGCTGTGAGTTAATAAGTTGTCCCGTCTCGTAAATTTCTTTCCCACCACTTTAAATAGATAGAGGGGAATTTTATTTTTTAGAAATGATACTTATTACGAACATGGTATTATATCCTACCTTCAAAATTAAGAAAAGATAAAGCTAGTCATGAAATAAAGTAGTAATTTTTGCTGACATAAAACAAATGCAGGTGTTTAGAAACGATTCAATACCGGATGTAATACATTCATTAACCTGTGACCTTCACATAAGTATCAATTTACATTGCAGTTTTAAAATCTGTTAGAACTCAAAAAGTTGTCCAAATCAGTTCTAAGCAGGTAAAAATAGTTATAAAAATAATATGAAACGGGGGTCTAAAATTAAAAACAAATTCACTTTTATGTCACATTTATGTCACGTTTACGTCACGATGTCACGTTTCTGTCACGATGTCACGTTTCTGTCACGATGTCACGTTTCTGTCACGATGTCACGTTTCTGTCACGATGTCACGTTTATGTCACATTTATGTCACGTTTATGTCACATTTATGTCACATTTATGTCACATTTATGTCACGTTTATGTCACATTTATGTCACGTTTATGTCTCATTTATGTCACGTTTATGTCACATTTATGTCACGTTTATGTCACATTTATGTCACGTTTATGTCACATTTATGTCACGTTTGTGTCACGTTTATGTCACATTTATGTCGCATTTATGTCGCGTTTATGTCACATTTATGTCACGTTTATGCCACATTTATGTCACATTTATGTCACGTTTATGTCACGTTTATATCACATTTATGTCACGTTTATGTAACATTTATGTCACGTTTATGTCACGTTTATGTTACATTTATGTCACATTTATGTCACGATGTAACGTTTATGTCACATTTATGTCACGTTTATGTCACATTTATGTCACATTTATGTCACGTTTACGTCACATTTATGTCACGTTTATGTCACATTTATGTCACGTTTATGTCACATTTATGTCGCGTTTATGTCATATTTATGTCACGCTTATGTCACATTTATGTCACGTTTATGTGACATATATGTCACATATATTTCACATATATGTCACATATATGTCACATATGTCACGTTTATATCACATTTATGTCACGTTTATGTAACATTTATGTAACCTTTATGTCACGTTTATGTCACATTTATCTCACGATGTCACGTTTATGTCACATTTATGTCACGATGTCACGTTTATGTCACATTTATGTCACGTTTATGTCACATTTATGTCACGTTTACGTCACATTTATGTCACGTTTATGTCACATTTACGTAATAGTTATTTGTTTTTGTCAGAATTTCCAGTGTATTTTTAAGTCTCACCAAATTGAATACATCACCTAATCTTAAATTTTACCAGTTCGAATTTCCCGCATAATTTTAAATATCCCTCCAGTTTGAATTTCCTGCCCAATTTTAAATATCCCGTCAGTTTGAACTTAGGTTAGGTTAGATCGCTACTGTCAAATTTCAAATCAGTTTGAATTTCTCGCGTAATTTTAAATCTCCCGCTAGTTTGAACTTAGGTTAGGTCGCTACCGTCAAATTTCAAATCAGTTTTAATTTCCCCGCCTAATTTTAAATATTCCGCCAGTTTGAACTTAGGTTAGGTCGCTACTGTCAAATTTCAAATCATTTTAAATTTCCCGCCATAATGCTGCAATCTAATTGGTCGAGCGGCGCGAGAGGCGGGGCTTAAGAGGAAAGTGGAGGGGGGTCGCCAAACCGTATTCCTACCTACTTATGAAATAAATGTTTTCAGTTCTAAAAGTAACGTACTATATTACATTAAGCTCAGTTACGTCATTTTTTTGTCAAATAATATCAACTAGAAAGGTACAGCAAGGTTACTGCCCGACCTTGGCTGACTTTTCTCTAGTGGGGAAGGTACGACATTATAATTTTTAAGAGTAGCTGGCATTTCATTTAAAAAAGATGTAAAATTTCATCAGTTTTGTGTTTTTTACATTAACACCCTCAATTGTAAATTTTGAATCGGGTCGTCTTTATTTGATGCAGAAATTTAACAAACAATTTTTAAAAATTCGTGACATTTAAGGATTTTTAGAAATTGGTTTAATTTTTCAAACATCCTGTACTTTTTTCGTTAGTATTCTACTAGATCCTGCTTTAGAAGATTCAAAAAATCGATTTTTTTTATTGCTTAAATCTATTCCTAATATATCTAAGAATATGTATCTAAAGTTATAGAATCTAAAACGCAGTATTTTCAAAGATACAATTAAAAATCGGCAATCGGCCGATTAGCATATTATTGCTGTAAGTAATCGAAAATTAACATTTTTTCCAAGAGTAAACTAGAAAGAAAACTAGACGACCAATTAAAACGAACCAAAGATTGTAAGTTTCAGCTTTATATTCTCTTTTATTTGAACTAAAAATATTCAAGAAAAATAATTTTTAAACAACTTTTTTAGCAAATTGAAATGATTTTTTTTATTAAGAAAAAGCACTTTTTTAAACTTACGAACAATTTTAAATTTCACAACTTTTTTAGGTTTTTCTTAGTTTACTTGGAAGAAAAATTTATGAAAATTAAATTTTTTTTTGGTTTTTTTGTTTCAGACAAAAATTACGAACTCTATCTTTCCTGCCAATTGGAGACTGCAGCTGCAAAGTGCTGCACAAATGTGCATAAAAATCGGCTGCGTTTCAAATTTTTTTTGCTAAAAAAATTTTTTTTTATGTTGAAATATGCAGTAATATATTCTAAAAAGATCGCTAGACTTGTTAATTTTTCTCTATCCTAAAAAATCTCCAAAAAACGCGTTTTTAAGGCCTCCTAAAGCAGGATATTGTTTAAATTCCATAAATTTTGAGGGATTTTAGAGATTGGTTCGGTTTTTATAAACACTTTGTATTTGTTCGTTCATTAGTTTTCAAACAGACCCTTGTCAAAAGTTTCATAAAAATTAAAAAAAAAATTTGGAGGTTTTTAGAGATTTGTTCGGTTGTATTTTTTCGTTAATTAGTGTTCTAACAGAACCTTGTTAAAAGTTTCATCAAAAATTTAGGTTAAATTTCATAATTTTTGAGAGATTTTAGAGATTGGGTCGTTTTTTTTTAAACACCCTGTATTTTTTCGTTAATTATAGTAATAATAGACCGTTGTTAAATGTTTCATCAAAAATGTTGGTAAATTCCACAAACTTTGAGGGTTTTAGAAGATTGTTCAATTTTTTTTAACATCCTGTGTTCTGTCGTTCATAACTGTTCTAACATACCGTTTTTAAAAGTTTCATAAAGAGTTCTGGTTAAATTCCATAAATAATGACGGATTTTAGAGATTGGTTCTATTTTTCCTAAACACCTAGTATTTATTCGTTAATTAGTGTTCTAACGGACCCTTGTTAAAAGTTTCATCAAAGATTATGGTTAAATTTCATAATTTTTGAGGAATTTTAGTTTGGCTCGATTTTTTCTAAATACTCTGTATTTTTTCGTTAATTAGTGTTTTAACAGAACCTTGTTAAAGGTTTCATCAAAAATTTTGGTTAAATTTCATAATTTTTGAGGGATTTTAGAGATTGGTTCGATTTTTCTAAACACCCTGTATTTTTTCGTTAATTAGTGCTCTAATAGACCGTTGTTAAATGTTTCATAAAAAAAATTAATTAAATCCCACAAATTTTGAGGGTTTTTGAAGATTGTTCGGTTTTTTAAAACACCCTGTGTTCTGTCGTTAATAAGTGTTCTAACAGCCCGTTGTTAAAGATTTTATAAAGAGTTCTGGTTAAATTCCATAAATTTTGAGAGATTTTAGAGATTGGTTCGATTCTTTCTAAACACCCTGTATTTTTTGTTAATTAATTCTAACAGACGCCTGTTAAAAGTTTCATCAAAAATTTTGGTTAAATTTCATAATTTGTCAGGAATTTTATAAATTGGTTTGGTTTTTTCTAAACACCCTGTATTTTTTACTTAATTAGTGTTCTAACAGAGCCTTGTTAAAAGTTTTATCAAAAATTTTGTGTATATTCCATAAATTTTGTAAGGCTATTAGAGATTGTTTGGTTTTTTAAACACCCTGTATTTTTTTCGTTAATTTATCTTGTAGACCCTTGTGAGAAGTTTCATCAAAAAACGTCTTTCAATAATATAATAATTTCACATAGAAAAAACATTGCACGTCGCTATACTTACTCTTATCTGCTCCATAATATCAAAGTTTACTGAATAAATATAAGTTACACCACTCTGTGTCGGCACTTTGATATTTTGAGATCTAAGCCGTACCGCCGCACATAAATACTGTCGCAAAAAATGGTCAAGTACGAGGGACTTAAAAAGTAGTTTCTTTCCAATTGAGAAATATTTATATACGAGGGATATTCCAAAAGTGTGATGTAAGGTTGCTTATTGTAAAATAATATAATCTATAAGTTTACAAGTTAAAAATGCTGCGGTATAGGTCTTTTTTAAATTGCTCTTTTAATGCAGCTTTTCTTGGACTCCTACACGAAAGTATTTGTGACGTTTTTTATATTCTTGTTTTGTAATTTAATAAACTATATATTCTTTTCAGTAAAAAGAATACTCAAATCAAAACCCAATGTATAAATGTATGTCCAGGTAATTTTTTAGTACTTAATATTATTTTAGTGATTTGGGTATTTCTATACGTATATTAATTAATGTGAGACAAATTATTTTAATTTATTTAGACAAACAAACAAAGATGTTACTGGACAAACCATTTTTATTATATACTGTTTGTGCACAAATCTCACTTAGAATCGGTGTACCAGTTTGAATTTCAGAATTTTGAAATTTTGGCGCCAAAATAGTTTTGGTATTATCAGAAACTCTGCTTGAACCAAAAATGCTTGAGTGTAAAATTTACATGACATAATTAAGAATCTACTTACATAATTATTACATATTACACTTTTTTTTAATAAATACCAGTACAAATAACTTACTTGTTGGTTCATACAAAAACAATATTTGACGTTTCATTTGAAAAATATTTGCTTCAAATTCTATTTTTTTTATAGAATTGATCAGGACAATCTTTCAAATAAAGATTCTAATTTGTATCGGCGTACCGCGTAAAAGCTAGTCCGACCCTGACGGATAAAAAAAATACTCAAGTGCCAATACCCTACCTACCTAAACTACCGGCATCTTTTCGATAGTGTCCCAACTAAAACATGCTGAAATTAATTCACGCACTTTAATTTTTGGTGAATAAACGTGCTAGAAAACAGATTTTCCTATTCAAAGACCGTTAATTGCACCATTTTGTCTTGTTGCAGTTACTATGAAAAATACTCAATAATTTGTATCAGTTCAAGTATTACTGTCCTTTAAAAACTTATTTGCGAGTTGTGACATGGATTATAATACCGTATACGATTTATTCAGTGCATAATTGCCCCGTAAAGTTGTGAAACGTAACAATGAAACATAGGAGGTGAAAACATGCTTTTCTTCCTATTTTCTAACGACTTACCAACCTATAAAATATGTTACACCCTGGAGAAAACAGTTAAAAGATATTTGTTCTAACTTGCTTAGATTTTTCTTTGTCTGCGACAAGAAACACCTATAAATTCGTTGAAAATTGCACACAAAAACGGCGCCCTTAGTTCAATCAACCAAACAAAACTTAGAAATCTGTCATCTTTAATTACGTAGAAAAGACACTTTTGAACAAACTAAAAAATTATGGACAATCTAGAGGGCGTAACAGCAATAAGCTCCAATGTTAAGAAAAACCTATATTTAATTGATGTTCTAATGTAATTTTACGTTGTTTCCGAGTTTTGTTATGTTGTGGTCATTTATCAAAGTCATTGTTTATTTATATTATTATTATTTATTTTGTAGTTTTATTCTGCATTGCAAGTTAATAAAGAATGTGAGATCATACAGAGGCGCGGATATAGATTCTGATCATTTCCAGAAACGGTACAAGAACAAAATAGCGCAGGGATATCGAGAAGAAGCCCAAAGAGAATCGCAAAGCATAGAGCAGGAATGGGCAAAATTAGAAACAATTATTCAAAAAGCCACTGAAGAAGTAATACTAACAAAGCAACAACAAAAAAAGAACAAATGGTGGGACGATGAATGTGTAATTCCAACATTAGTAGAAAACAACTCAAGATACATAACAGAATTAGAAAAAGCAAACATAATTGCCAAACACCTACATACTACATACAAATCAAAATACGCATTACAATAATAATACATTTGAGCGAATTAATGACTGGTACAAAAATTACTTCGAGGAGGAATACATACATAATGAAAACCACATAATTAATGAAGATGACGTTACGTTAAATTTTTGTCCTTGTTGTCTTCCTCTAATCAAATTAAAAATTTATAATTGCATTTTTACGTTAATTTTGTCTACAAAACGTAAAATATGAATTAAGTGTAAATGAAATAGCCAGAAATGAGTCAATATCCTCTATAAATGATCCTGTAGACAAAAAAAATGTCTGGTCGAGGTCGAAGACGTTTCTATTTAGTACGAAGTCAAGCTGTTAAATGAATTTCGTAGTTTATGTACTGATTTGTGCTTTCCAAATGTTTAGGAGTTTTATCGAAATTCACTTTTTTTTTTGAGATTCATTGGTGTGTTCATAATCACAAATTGCGACAGGTGTCGGAATTTACAACGACTTGATTTGTAATTATTTTCTTTGTTTTAGCTATTATTTTTACATTCTTCTTATTATAATCTACAGGTTGGTCATATTATAGCCAAAAGGATAATTCTAACGAACTACTGCAATACAGGGTGTCCGGAAATGATCAAAAAATTCAGGGGATAATTCTAGACCGAAAATAAATGCTACCTCTTTCTGTAATATTTTTTCCAAAACTGATTATTAACGGAGTTGCAGGGTGTTGAAGTTAAAATTTTATTTTCGATATTTGTAAATAACTTTTTTAGAAATTCAAATATTTACATAAAATTTGTAAATCGGGGGTTTTTGCGGACGAGAAATTCAAATATGTTTCTAATTTTGACATCACTAGTAGAAGGCGTCACTTGTGGCACGCCATGTTTCTTTTAAATAGCAGAACTTTTTTGCATCTTAATGTATCCATCTGACTATCGAAATAATCGATTCTCCTACCTGTTTTATTTGAAAAAGGTATACCTTGCTGAAGTCGGTAGGCGTAACCAATTTTGAAATAATCATATTTGACGAGATTTGAAGAGGTAGCATTTATTTTCAGTCTAGAATTATCCCCTGAATTTTTTGCTCATCATTTCCGGACACCCTGTATAATGCCTGTGTATATTTAAATAATTTTCTCTACTTGGGCTGCAATTGAAACCGTCTTCTATCCTTGAGTAAGTTACCTTTCTTTTTACTTTGCTACATAAAAAAAATAATACTACTGCCTAAACTTTACGCACGATTATCTTCAAAAAAGACACTTATTATTCGTGTGTTTTTAGGACTTCGAATTTGTACTCGTACTTCGCACTTAGTACTTACCTTCGTACTTTTGTACGATTGCTATTCGTTCATTCATAGTTTTTCCGTCACCTATACTGGCTGTTCTTCCCTTTGGAACTTATTTCTTATGACTGGTTTGCAGTTCCCCATTTTAAATGGTGGATTGATTCCTCGAAGACTGAAGTGCCTTGGAAAATTATAAATGGGTCCAATTAAGAAAGGAGCAATTACCTTTCCAGGATTATTGTAAGACATTCATAAATTAAACTAAAAGTCACATTTTCATCTTTTCCCATCAAATTTTACACTGCTTTAGTTCTTTTATGCAGAATTAAAAATCTAATTTTCTACGGCAGCAAATGAAAATGAAATCAGTTAAGACATATATCAGCGTCTATATCAAGGTATAGTATATTATTTTTTTAAATTGTCAAAATATAAAGCTTTATTACAATATAAATTTAATTATTCGCCATTGCATTAAGTTGAGTGATATACAGGGTGTTAAAAAAGAGTGTAAAATATTTCAGGAAATAATAGTATGAACCAAAATAAGCAGAAAAGTCTTAATAAACATGAGTCCGCAAAGTAACGGTTGCGGAGATATGGACCACTATTCGTTTTTTCAAACATTTTATTTTATTAGGAATAAACCGACAAAGGAAGCTTTTAACAAACAAAAAACAAAGTTACAGAAGATGTTCAAAGTGCTCTCCGTCCATTTCCAAGCAGGCACGACATCTTCGTCTCAACGATATTCGAACTCTTTCGAAAACACCCTCCTTGGTTTAGATTTTTTTGACACTTTTGATTAATCCGTAGCTGCAGCTTTTCCAGGCTATTTACAGGAGTACCATACACTAATGTCTTCAAATATCCCCAAACAAAGAAATCTAGAGGGTACAGATCAGGCGATCTTGGAGGCCATAAAACAGGTCCGGCCCTTCCTACCCATCTATGTGGAAAAGTTTGGTGTAAATGCTCTCTAACGGCCATGGAGCAATGAGCTGGAGCCATATCATGCTGGAACCTCATTTGTTGCCTCTGATTCAAAGGAATGTCTTTCAAAAACTCATACAGTGTGTTCTGCAGAAAGTTGAGGTAAGCAGCGCCTGTTAATCGATTTGGTAAAACAACAGGACCTAGAAACCTGTCACCTACAATATCCATCAAAATGTTTAATGAAGAACGTGCCTGATGTCCAGATTCTATTAGAGCATGAGGATTTTCGTCAGCCCAAATATTCGTATTGTGAAAATAAAACACATTTCTTGTGAATCCGGCCTCATCAGTAAAAAGAATGTTTGCAAGAAAACGAGGGTCTTCGGCATTATGACGTAGAAACCAGCGGCAAAAAAACCAAACGTGCTTGATAATCATTTATTGGCTTTAAGGCCTGTACTCGTTGCACATGGTATGGATAAAGCAGCTGCTCGTGAAGGATTCTCCAAACAAGAGGATCACTAATTCCTACCTCGGCTGATATTCTCCGCACACTCGTACCTGGATTCTGCTCTACCAGTGCTAGAATTTCTTCTTCTGCTCTAGGAGTGAATACCGACCTTGGTCTTCCGGATAAATGGCACTGTTTGCTCAAGGAACCGGTATCACGCAATCTTTGGTGAATTCTTCCAAACACGCATTGTGAAGGAATCTGGCGATTTGGATAAGCGTCAACATAAAGACGTCGCGCTTCGGGGGCATTCCCATTAGCACGACCATATGAAATGCATGTCTGTTAATTCTGCGTTAACGTAACCAGCCATAGCGAAAGAAAACTTGTGCACTGAGAACAGCTGTCAAATACGTACTGTTTATTTCACTAAACATCAACCAACTATTATAAGAAAATACACAACGTTTTTACAAAATAAAAAAAGGGGCTAAAAAACATAAAACATTCCATATCTCCGCGACCGTTACTTTGCGGACCCATGTTTATTGAGACTTTTCTGTTCCTAGTTCATACTATTACCTCCTTAAATATTTTACACTCTTTTTTTAACACCCTGTATACGTTATATACTTTTTTAATTTTGATACGCACATTATGCTACCAAACTACTTCTACGAGTCTTCTTTTTCTATACATATGTTCTGTTAGATTTTTTTATTACGAGTTACATTTACAATTAGAGAAAGCGTAACAGAATATTTTAAAATAGTAAATAAAGGAAGAAACACAGCTCCTGGAAATGACAATGTTACAAAACACTTGGAAAATTGGACTATAACATACATCTATCATATATATCATTCATATATAGGAGTTCTGTATCAATCACTCGTACTCCCACCATCATGGAAACACGGAATTATAATACCAAATTAAAAGCAGTTCACACTAAAGTTAATGGCTATCGCCCTATCACGTTGCTACCAATCATCGCAAAAAATATGGAAAAAATTATCCTCAACAGACTCTGGACTACAACAGGACACAACATTCCAAATTATCAATTTGGTTTCAAGGAGAAAACATCAACTATTAACCAAATTATGATAATAACATCTAATGTTCAACCCTCCAAACTATTGGGTCATCATAGTGCAGTGGTCTTTTTAGACATTAAGAAAGCTTTTGACATTGTTTAGCACGGGGAGCTACTCTATAAACTTTGGTGTATAAGATATCCTAAATACCTACTTTATGGCAGATTACCTAAATGATCGAAAATTGCAAATAAAAATTTAAAAAACTTTGTTTCAAACATTTACTCCACTTCAAGGGGTCTCGAAAGGCTCGCCACTCTCACCTATAATATATAATCTGTTCTGCTATGATGTGCTCTCCGAAATGAATCCCACTTGTAACATAAATAAAAACTTATACATTCTACAATATGCAGATGACACTGCCCTGGTAAACCATAACACTATCATAAGCAAAATAATTCAAGAGCTGCAGAGCGCAAATACTTCTGAATGCTGTGTAGGGTTGGTGTAGAGAGTGGCGTATTGAAGTTAACCCGGCTAAAACCCAATATATGATTTTAAACAACAACCCGCCCAGCTTCACCAACTATCACATTATGTGAAACATTGGAAAATTGCACAATGGTTAAGTACCTTGGCTTCATATTAGATCAGAAACTTAATTTGAATTACCACACAAAGACAATAAAAAAGAAATGTATTTCGAACAAGCCATTTTCCGACCTCTGCTGGAATATAGTCACACACTTTATCTGAATGTCCGAAACCCAGCAATTAAGAATTTAAAAGTGGCATAATCCTCGGCACTAAGATCGATCAAAAAAATGAGAAATCCTCGAAATCCATTATTCAATCCATCAAATGATACGACGCTACTAAAGTAACAACCATCGATCAAAGATTATTGCATCTATCACATAAATTCTCATCCAAAGATGTGAACATCGAAATTTTACAACCGCTATGCAGAACAAGAAATGCTGGGGAACCATCAAACAGAAAGTACCCCACATCTATGATCTGGGAAAATGTTTTGAGACTGCATGAAAATCCACTAGATTAAGGATTCGGTTCAGTAAACATCTCAATGGTTTTTTTTTGTTTTTTTTTATATACATGTATAATTTTATGTTTGTACATTCAATGCGATATTTCTATATGTTTATTTATGTAAACTTAAGCCAAATAACTATTGTTATACTGTCTGAAGGACTTCGGTTGCCAATTGGTTTCATCCAGTAAAGAACATTTTTTATAATTATTTTGATATTTAACATTGCCATTCAGTTATAACATATTCTTGAGTCGCATTTAATCTTGTACTTGCTTAAATAAAATATTTGTGCTATTAATCCGATTAATTAATTCCACAAATGAATCTCTGAAAACTTTTTAAAGTTGAAGATTCTGTGCCCGCGCGCAAAAAGTGATATACCGTCGATCAATGCAAAAGTGGCCATTAATTAGAAGCTGATCTTCGAAGACAAGAAATTGCGGCCGAGGTTATTCTACCAACTGAAGAATTGTTGAAAAGAATATACGAGGCAACACAAAAGTTAGTCAAGTATTATTTGCTCTCTGAACTTTATTATACCTCCAAACCTATTAATTGCGAATACGTAGGTTAAGAAAAAATCTCATTGAGATCAAGTTAGTTTAGTTATATTGTAATGAAGTGATTTTTCACCGCCCCGTATGATACATGAAAGCCGACCGACGCTGGAACTTCAACCAGAGCAAGGGAAACCGCGAGAACCGAACGCGCATCGAACCGCGCATCAAAGGCTCTGCCGCTGTGGAGATGTGACGTAGAATGCGCGCTCGATCCAGCGCGTCCGATTCCGAGTCAAGAGCAATATTTTAAAACTTAGAAAATTCAGTACCTGTCCTGGCCCACACTGTGGGTAGAGTCACTGTTGCATACTCCGGTGACTTTACCTTCACCACGCGTTCGGGTTATAGGAGAACATTCTATCAGTTGAAACGTGGGTCGTGACTAATAAGTAGTTGTTTCTTTTCAGCTGTCCGGCCGTGCATTCCAGGAGAGGAGCTGTATCACCGTATTTTGTTCTTTTATATATGCATATATTTTAGATAGTGGCCAAGTCTTTAGTTGTAGAATTTAGTTTTTTTCTCTTTGCCCGCTTGATCGCTTTCTCTTACTTAGTTTGGCATTTAGCATAGATTAACCGCTTGTATTGCTTGCTTGTAACCGTTCAGCTGACTTTGTAGTTGCTTATTCCGCTACCGACCGTATTAGTTTTGTATACTAGGTGTATTGTAATATATGTGTATTACTTTATTCTGACTTTTATTCCTGGATAAGTCTAACTCTTCGCTCACGACCCTCTAGACATACCGTGTCTTCACTGTAGCCGCCCGAGTAGTGGTGTTTCTGCACTGTAAACAGAAACTGGCGCCCGAGAGCACCACCACCGCAACTCAGGCGTCATAGTGACATTGCGTCGCACCGGAATCGCGACGTAGAAACGTCACAAGATAGCTCAGTCAAATCAATTTAGTGTAAGTGTTAGTTAAAATCTTGCCACATAGTTTTTTATGTTACTTTGTCAAAATTTTGAATATATCAAATTTAGTAAACTCTTTTGAGTAATTCAAGGATTTCTAAATCAAATAAAATGGTTACAAGTAGAGAACCAAATGTTCCACAAATGGATTATCAACTATTGTATTTATACATTGACAATGTTCCTAAATACAATGGAAATCCTTTTAGGTTAAATACATTCATTAGCTCATGTGATAATTTAATTAATATTTTTTTCATGCAGACAGGAAAGCATTAAATTCTTTCAGACATCAAGCTAATTTGGGAAAATTAGTCGAGGTAAAACTCAAATGCTAGTAGGCTCTCGCATGGAAATTCAAAATTTATTGCAAATAAGAGATATTTTAAGATTCAAATTTTGTGACCAAAGATAATTATTATATAATTATTATACAGGGTGTTCCAGATTGAAAAATTTTATATGAAGATCCCCCTAAAATGGCTTGTGGAATACACTGGTAAAATATTTGACCATCATTCTGGAACACCCTGTATAATTACCTAGAGCATGATTTATTAAATCTAAAAATTTCTAAAAAATGAAAATTTTCACAGTTTTGGTTTGAGACAATTGTTTACAATTGTATAGTTTATTAATTAATAAATTAATTCATTCAAAAAAGACACTAAAAAAGAATTTTGCGCTAAGCATTATGAATAATTAGCTTGGATTAGATACATTTACTAGATCTTTAAATGATATGTTACAATTTATGATTAGAGTCCAACAAGTCGATTCATTAGAAACTGCTATAAGCAATAGAACATTTTTCTAACTATAGTAAATCATTTCAAAATTAAAATATTGCAGGTAGATCAGATTTGTGACGTACCTACGTCGCGTTTACGATACGACGCGGTGTCACTATGAAGCCTGAGCTGCGGCGACAGGAACCTCGGGCGCCAGTTTCTGTTTACAGTGCAGAAACACCACTACTCGGTAGACTACAGTGAATACATGGTATGTCCAGAGGGTCGTGAGGGAGGAGTTAGACTTTCAGTATCCAGGAATAAAAGTCGCAATAAAGTAATACCTATATATTACATACACCTAGTTTACAAAATTATCTTAAGCTACTAAAAAGTATGATACAAGATAGTCAGCAAAGCGGATTAATACGGAGCTATTAACGGTATCAGACGGAAGCGGAATGAGCAACTACAAAGTCAGCGGAACGGTTACAAACTAACAATATAGTACAAACGGTTAATACATGCGGTTACTCTATGCTAAATGCGAAACCAAGTAAGAGGAAGCAAATACTAAATTACAGGCTTAGCCACTATCTGTAAAACATATACATATAAAAACAATACTGGTACAACTCCCCTCCTGGAATGCACGGCTAGACAACTAAAAAAAAAAACAAGTACTGGTTAATTACGACTCACGTTTCTGACTTGAAGGCGTGGTGAGGTAAAGCGACAGCAACTCCACCAACGTCGTAGTAGAGATAGCGATGGTAAGTTACGTCCCACGTTTCAACTTATAGGGTATACTCCTATAACCTGAACGCGTGGTGAAAGAAAGTCACCGGATAATGCAACAGCAACCAAAGCATTTTTAGTACACAACTAACAGTGGCCAAGTTTTTCCTAAAACCTCTTACTCACTTCCTTTGCTGGTCACGTCTAGTTAAAGGAGTGGTCGGCTGGTACTGACTCTGCAGTGCTCACCTCGTTAGCTCTTAACTCGTGGCACTGGAGGGATGGCAGACTTGCGCAGAAGGCTGATACTACCTCGTCTCAGATGGCTGGTATGGAACAGGACTGGTTTTGGTGCTAGTGGCTCAGGAACTGAATCTTCCATTAGAGGTTGGGAAAGCCTAATGCTGGTTCGGAAGTGGCGGTTGCGCACTGATCGGTTTTTGGACTTTGCTATTTTACTCCGAGGCCACGTTTGAACTTAGAATAATCGGCGGTATTCAAATTTGTAGACTTTGTGTAAAATTTGCGGTTCGTACACTTAACGACTTGGACTAATTTTCAGACAGTTTACTTACTATCAGCGACGCAGCTGCTCGGTGTGAGCCAAGACAGGTGCTGAATTTCCTATTGCAAAATATTGCACTTGACTCAGAATCGCACGCACTGGATCGAGCGCCCATCCTACGCTATATATTCGCAGTGATAGATTCTCTGGTGCGCGGTTAGATGCGCATTCGGCTTTTGCAGTCTACCTCGCGTTAGCTGGAGTTCGAGCGTCGGCCAGCTTTCAATTTTTCACACGGGGCACTGAAAAATGACTTCATTACAGATTATCATAAGCCAATAATACTATCACCACAAATTAAACAACCACAATATAATTTTATGCCACGACAAACTGTAGGTTATAGTCCATATTTTTCTCAAATTCTAAATCAATTTAAAAATAAAAATGTTCAATTTCAAGCACAAAAGCAAAATTTACCATCACAACCAATTAACATACAACCTAGACAAATGCCCCCACAAAAATTCCATACAAACAGTACGACGCAAAATATTTTTAAACCTACGAACGTTCCAGTCTAAAGAACAAAAAATTTGGATATCTTAAGAACTACAAACGTGGAAGACATGACCTTCCAAGAAGAATATTATCAAGATCAACAACTTGAATAAATTAATCAATTTCTTTATAAAGAATATGATCAGTCAATTCAAGAACAATATACAGAGGAAACTCAAAAACAAGATATAAATTTTTCTATGGGTACGGAGCAGAACAACCCTACGTAGTATATGAAGAAGATTAATCCTACACTAATGAAATAAATGCCTTCAAACAAGCCTATCCTTTACCCTATATTTTTATACAAAATCAATCCATGAAATTGTTAATCGATATCGGTTGCGCATCATCAATTATTCGTCCTTCTTTAGTAAAAAAATATTACTCCTCTTGTATCTATTTTGACAAAACTAAATTAAAAACTTGAGTTGTGCTGATATGCCAATTTTCGAAGAATTCAATTCTGATAAATTCATAACAGTTATTTTCCACGATTTTCATGAATATTATGATGGTCTAAAAGGTTTAATTTATTTTCAAAATTTATAATTATCAATTAATTTGTCTGAACAATCTTTCTGCAATAATAAGAAGTCAATAAATATTCCAATTTATTGTAGAAATATAAATGATACTACAAAACTTTATTCAATAAATGCTCATGAAGTTTTAATTAAAGTAATTCCAATTGACGCTCCGTATGGAACATTTATATTCCTTATCAGTCAACACATAATCTCTTTATACCAGCTTCGGTAAGTCCATGCCATAATGGTTATGCTATTGTAGAAATTTACAATATGTCTGAAGAAGCACAGTTCGCTCCTCTGGCGTGATCGATTTCGGATGTCACAAGAACTTTCATCGTAGACTTGTTTATACTGACCTCTATATTGTTTTAAAGAAGCTATAGAAGGATGACGAAAAATCAAGTGTAAGTTTTAAAGTTTTTTGTACCTCCGCAATATATTACACAGAGGGCAGCACGCAGAAGCTGTTGCTGTATATTTATTATACCGCACAGTATATGATGTGGTTTTAGTGACATCTTGCAATATACGTAAGTTACGCTTTCTATCGCGCTTGTGACACATCCACATCCTTTTCATAGTGCTCTGCGATTTGACGACGCTGTAGACACTATATATTTAAAATAGTAAGAGCATATTTAATGAGCGCCAATATTATGTTTCTTTTTAATTAATTTCAGAAATAATTTACTCAAAATACCAACTGTATACGTTAAATATTCTTTATTCAGTTGTGCATTAGGGTAATAGTACAAGTAATTTGTGATATATTTCCTTAATATACCATATTCTGAAAACACTTATTTTTCGATCTACAGGGTGTTAAAACTTTTAGTAAATAAATGCAAATTTATTAATATTGCTAAAACCGCTCGCAATATTTTAATGAAATTTTGCAGGCTGTTACAGTTAACGACAATACATGTTTCACTAATCCCATACGCATGGCGTATACCGTCAGAGACGTCTCTGGATATTTTTAACGAAAAAAATGATCCGTCACTGATTTTTCTTATAATAAAATTATTTTCGAATTTCTTCAATTTGGAACATAAATAGTCTCTCCTTTTTTTCTTACGATTCACCATTTTCGAGTAAAAAATTAAATTTGATTTATTGCATGGCATGGAAGTCCTGCTTCAATTTATTTGAAAAATACCAGAAATTATGCACCTCGTTTTTTTGTACCAATTTTATTACAAAAAATTATTACTACTCGCAATAAACATCATTAACTTACTAAGTCATAATCATAACTAAGTGCATAATTGCTTCTATTTTTAAATTTATTGAAACCGGATTATAAATTGATTATAATTTTTTTCCTGGAAAATGGTGTTGTAAGAAAAAAGTCGAGAGACCTTTTCACTTCTAAATTAAACAATGAATTAAAAACTAATTTTTATTTTAATAAAACTCAATGTTGGATCATCTTTTTCTTTAAAAATATGCAGCAGCGGCGTCCGATGAGACTTCTGGTATGTCATATCTCAATAACCAGACATGGAACCCAAACCAAACATTAGGATATGTAATGTGGCCATACAGTTTGCGAAAAAAAGTTCAAAAATTCGCTGCCTCATCTAGAAATTTCCAATTGGCGTCTCTAAACTTTCTGAAATATATTTTTCATTTTTCATTTGATTCAATTTAAAAAGTAATATTTCACTAAAATTATAGAGCCGATTTCGAAATTCCTAGGGGAGGCAGCAATTTTTTTTAAACTTTTTTAAAACAGTAAAAAGGTTCTCCTTTTAAAAATGTTGTCTATATGGCCACAATACATACAAGGGTGTCTACTTATTATTTGTGTATAAATCCGTAAAAAACTTTATGATTTTTTTATACCCCCGAAATTCAATCAAAACGTTGAGCAATTTTTTTATTTAAAATCTGATAATGTGGTGATAATCAGGACGATGTTGGATTATCTTGAAGAATCGTTTTACGAATTTGAATACGAGGGGTATATAAAGTTTTTTCGGGTTTGTACACAAATAATAGTAGACACCCTGTATGTATTGTGGCCATATAGACAACTCTTTTAGAAGGAAAACCTATTTGCAGTTTGCAAAAAAGTTAAATAAAACTTGCTGCCTCTCCTTTCGAAATCGGCTCTTTATTTTAGTGAAATATTTATTTTTTAATTTTATTAAAAACTAACGAATTAATAAGTTTTTAATAAAATTTTAAATAAGACGACAAAGTTACATCTAATATGTACACTTTTAAGAACTTCTTTTTTTATACCACGTTTAGCGTGACTGTATATTTCTTGTTTTATTAATGCTAATTTAGATTGTAGTAGTTCCCACTTATTTTGTTGCATGTGTCAATTAATAAAAATTAGGTAAATTAAGCATATAAATACGTAACCTAGGACAATTAAAATAATTTTACCTTACTACAATAATGCTTATACTATACATGGCTTATTGATATATCATATTCAGCGATTCGTCAGCAATTCACTGTTACATTAATTCCTTTTAAATAACGCTTTCACTTTCCTTAGTCCCATTAAATTAAATTTCCACTTATTGTCTTTAGATTATACCTAAAAGCTAAAAAAGAGAAAAATTCAAAGCTGAGCTGCCATTGGTTGGATAACCAAATTCCTCTGGATACGTTTCTTAACTTGCTTGCCATAACCTTTGCAAATCTTCAAAACCAGTAAGGTCAACAGTACTATTACTATAATGTACAATATAATTTTAACATCCGTGGTAACATTATATTCCTTTTCCTGTACAATAAAATTTGAATTTACTACTCCCGTGTCTGTTACTTCTTGATTTGTTGATTTAGGATGGCCCATATTGCCTCCAAATAACGATTATCATACCATATCGCCATCTCCAATAACTTTCCAATTTTATACTTTTTACCATAGCAATCTCTATATTCCTAGTGGCAAGATCGCCATGTGGTGTAATCAAAGAGTTACAAGTTTATTGTTTGACTTACATAGTTAATCTGCTGTTTAATGTTACCCAAAAGTTAACGAGGTTGCTGTTTTATTTATTCAGAAATATTTCGTAACACTATTACTACAACTAATAACTTATTTCATACGAATCTAAGTGGGTCGGTACAATGTCCAAGCGTGTTAAGCTATACATGATGATTGCTTTGTCTTGGGACATTTTTACTCGAAAATGGTGAGTCGTAAGTTCCAAATTGAATAAGAAACTCGAAAATAATTTTATTATAAGAAAAATCAGTGACGAATCATTTTTTTCTTTAATAATATCCAGTGATGGCAATATTTTTATTGCAAAACATGTATTGTTGTTAACTGCCACAGCCTGCAAAATTTCATTAAAATATTGCGAGCGGTTTCAGCAATATTAATAAATTTGCTTTTTTTATTAAAACTTGTAACACCCTGTAGATCGAAAAGGAGATATATCGCAAATTACTTGTACTATAACCTTAATATACAATTGAATGAAAAAATGTTAAACTAAACAGTTGGTATTTTGAGTAAATTAATACTGAAAATAATTAAAAAGAAACATAACGTTGGCGCTCATTAAATTTCCTTACTATTTTAAATATATAGTGTCTACAGCGTTGTCAAATCGCAGTTCACTACGAAAAGAATGTGGATATCACAAACGCGATAGAAAGCGTAAGTTACGTATATTGCAGGATGTCACAAAACCACATCATATATTTTGCGATATAATAAATATATAGCAACAGCTTCTGCGTGCTGCCTACTGTGTAATATATTGCGGAAGTACAAAAAACTTTAAAACTTACACATATGATTTTTTTGCATCCTCCTATAACATCTTTAAAACAATGTAGGGATCAGTATAAGCAAGTCTACGATGAAAGTTCTTGTGATATCCGATTTCGGATGACACAACGCCAGAGGATGTCAGAGAGAAGGGAAATTCTTATGAAATAATGTCACAAAGTATGTTGGATAAAACTATTGTGTAGGCACACAGGTTGGGCACCAATTATTATGTGTAGGTACACATGCTGTACGCTAAATGATTATACAGTTGATACAGGAGAAATTTATTATATGAATTTGTAATGTATTATTATGTAAATTAGTATGTGAATAAAAAAAAAATTGTTGAGCGCCAATAAATATTATAAAAAAATTCTCCCTGATTTTTCTTGTAAATAAAATTATCTTTATACTTACTCTATATTTCTCTACCCCGGCTAAAACACTCTCACCTCAGTTAGCAAGTTTTAAAGCAAAACTTGTGGTCCAATAGGTAGTGTCTACTTTTTTTTATCTTTTAGCTAATTTAGATTTTTTTTAATAGGATTTTAAATTTACTGCAGTTTTCTATTTTATTTCTCTTGTAACTATTTATTAAAATGAGATAGTTCTATTTTTTATCTATTGAAATTTTAAATAATGAGAAATTTATCTAGTGGAATTTATATGTATTGCAATTTCTAACCAACACCAACAATTTTAATACAGAAATGACATTTAACGAATTTATCTGCAATGGATTCGTTTCACAAAGAATATCCAAAGATTTACATATATATATATATAAGATTTACATATATATATATGTATATATATGTATATATATATATATATATATATATATATATATATATATATATATATATATATATATATATATATATATATATATATACATATATATATGTAAATCTTATATATATATATATATATATAAATATATATATAACGTTCCTTGGTACAGGTAAATTGTTATGTTTTCTTATACTAATTAATAAAATTATTTAACGTTACTTTTTATACTTTGTAGCTCCTGGATGTCTTGCGGTTCTGATGTCTCCCTCGATGTTTTCCAGCGTTGAGTAACTCTCCCTTCGTCGTTTTCTTTTAATTTCCACTGTTGATGGAACTGCAATGCCGATGTGGAAGCTCGCACTGAAATTCGAAGCACTAACTGTGGCACTACACTGGTTTTATTTTTACCCCTTTGGCGCACTTTGCCTAGTGAGGTTAGGTTGATTTTATTTTTATAAAAATTTGTTTTATTTCGGTGAACTTTCTCAAATTAACACTATGGCTTTACTCGCCTTCTTGCATTTTATACTTTTACTAGTAGACTATACTTTTACTTTTGACTTTTTCTAAATTCACTAATTACTTGTGGAAACGAGTTATTCAATTGTTTTGATTTGACAGGAGGTGTTACCTGTTTGGTTTTACAAATTGAACAGAGCTCACGTCAGATCTGGGTCTGACTATTTATAATTATTCTCAAAACAATTGAAAGTTTAACATGTTTTCCTAGCAACAGAATTTTTGATTTTAATTTTTGAAATTTGTGTCCTTATACTAAAATAAAACTTAAATCTAACACTGTAGTCTTTTTTATCATGTCTTTCTGATTATTTTGATATGCCTAAGTGGCTATATCGTTTACTTTTTAACTATCTGTCCGTTACACACATTTTGGTCTTTAATTCTAAATAGTTCACTTTTTATATCTATACACTAAAATTGTTCTTTTCACACTTATAAGTCTCTGCTATATTCTTATCGCTATTTGCATAGGTTTTTAGCCTAAATTATTACATTTAAATTCCAACGTCAAACATTTTTTTAACATTTTTTATTTTTCAGATATTTAACTTACAAATTGAACCAATCTATTCAAAAGGATAAACTAGAACTTGAATGAATCTTCCTGAGCATATTTACAAGAGTATTACCTTTTTTGGAAAACGAAATTTGAAAAATGTGTTGCTGTCAAATTCAGAAAATTATTTCAACGATTTGTCCCACAAATCACTACTAAACTTGAAACTGTAGATGTGAGAAAACTCAGCCTAAAGTCTAATTACAAGAAATAAATTTACTTACTACTACTTTACACAAATATCCTTTTTTTTATATACATATATACAAGTAAGTAATTTCCATTACGTTACGTTAAAAATTTTGACATATCAGATTTTTATTTATGTTTTGCATGTTTATATTAAATTTCCATAACAAATTAGCTTAGTACATCTCTATTGTACATTTTTTGTGTAGAGAATTTCTTTATTTAAAAATATTTTTGACATTTGTCATCGTATCGCTATAATGTAAGTTTCATGTAGGTTTTTCTTGTATGTACAATTTTTATTTTCATTTGGGTGGCTTGTAAGTACATTCCAGAACACTATATATATATATATATATATATACAGGGTGAATCTTAAATAAGTACAAATATTTTAACCAGCAGTATAGTTTTGTGTGTAGAACACATAATTAATAGTTTTTTTACAAAAAAATCAGAAATAAAGAAGTGAAATTTTAAATAAATTTCGTAATTTTTCAGTAGAAAACTTGTTGAGGACCGCTGGCCTAGACCGACCCTTCATACTTTGTATGCAGATAGACATAAACACAGAACATAAAAAGAAAAACAAATACAAATTAAATATCAATATTAATTGGAGCCCAACAAATTAAATATATCACTATAATATATATACAGGGTGTCCGGAAATTATGCGTCAAGACTTCAGGTGGTGATTCCTCACAAGAAATTAGGATCACGAAGTCCTATAACAATTTTTCGAAAACTCAATATTAATGGAGATACAGGGTGCCAAAAAATAAATTATTTTAGTTTTTCTTAGATAACTTTTTTATTTGTGATTTGATTTTTTCCAAGTCTTTCCTATGTATTACTAGTGCCCTTGTAGATTTATGTTCCAAATATGATTCAAATATTCCAGTGCCATCTCTTGTTGCGATCCAATAAAATAAATCGTTTCTGAAAAAAATGACTTCAAAAATTTTCTTGCGTTAACGCTGCTTTAAACTGATTTTTAAGATTTACAAAGGAGGCTTTGAAAACAATAACTTAGCCATAGCTACTTTTGACAGATAATATTTATGTGAATTATTCTGTTCTGTGTGTGTAACAAATATCAAGATATTTATCCTTATCCTTATTTACCCTTAATCAAGATTAAAACTGATAAAATGAATAATAATAATAACAATAATAATTATAATAAATATTCAAATGAGGAGCTGCGCAACATGCATTATTATTATGGCTTAGCTGCGGGAAATGCATCAAGAGCAAAACGTTTGTATCGAGATGCATTTCCAAATAGAAAAATTTGGCTCTTTTAAGACGAGGCAGTTTGATGTCGGTCGCCCACAACGAACTCGAACTCTTGGGGTTGAAGATCGTGTTTTGGATGTGATTGATAATAATCCTCTGATGATAATTTTTCCAAACCACTATAAGTTAGAACTTTGTTATTTAATTTAATTAAAATTTTAGAAATTATACTAATATATATTCTTTAACTTGTAATGGTGGTTGCATTACTACAGAAAGTATTTATTTAATATGATAATACAGAGTCCTAATATATTACTAAAATAATGGCTGTTCATGCATGTCAGATATTAATAGTTCCAGTGAAATTTGTGAATATGGTCGTTATATTTGCTTGGATTAGACTTATTTTATACAGGTAGGTCCTGTGGGTTATTCTTAATACTTTGCAAAGATTGAAAGAATTGAAATCTGTTTTAATTTACTATAGCTATAGAAATTTAGAGTGCACTTTATTTTTTTAAGGTACCTGATGTTGGAAAATTTATTATTTTCCTTTCTGGAAGCTGGAAACTGTCTGGAAACTGGAAACTGTCCTGTAGGATTCTATGGAACTGCCAATTTTCCTGGAGATGATTGATATTTTTCTGTATTGGCAAAATAACTTTCCTGGAGTCTGGAGACTGGTAAATTTAGCTGGTGAGTCGATATTTTCTTGATTTATACTTGTTTGTTCTAATAAAATTTGTAGATTTTCGGGAGCTCTCTTGCGATGCTGCACCTTGTTCTAAACCCAAGCCGTAACTATCAACAACTTCTTTGTTTTTTATCCTTTCTGTAGATTGCCATCTTAAAAGGTCCATTCACATGATTTTTCCACAGTCTTTCGATGTCTTTTTATGCACATTATCACAACACTACTTATAACTAATACATTTTTTAAATGTCCTTTTGTTTTAATTGTACAATTTTAATTATTTTATTTATGAAAATAGTCTTTATTTGGTGTTTTAGGTCATTTACAAGGGATTCTTGTAAAGTCACCTTTACTTTTGACAGCTCTGGAATTAATTCTTATAATTTGACATTTAAATTTATTTTTTATGATATGATTTATTTTGAATGGAAATATCTTTAATAATGTTACTCTTCTGCCTATTATATGTATATCAAATTAATCTATAAACTTTCACCTTTCATTTAATATATGGTGCTCTGAGTTTAAATTCCTTTTCTTTATGTACTGAGTGGTAACAATTGTCAACGTCATGCAAATTTGTGAAATTTATCTTTTTACTTGATAATAAAATTATTAAATTATTATTTTTATGCTATGTAATATTATTTATTCTTAGTAACTTTATATCCAGGATATCTAAATTAACAATTCTTTGTAATTTTTTATAAACTTACATTAATAATTATTAATTCTATTCAACTTTAAATTCGGTCAGGTATTATTTTCATTTGATTTTCTATGTGCATATTTCAAATTGTTACAATATATATATATATATATATATATATTGTAATATTTTATTGTGGTGTGTTAATTAAAATATTTTTATTATTTAATTTTTTTTAAATATATTTTTTTAAAGTTTTGTATTGTGTGTAAGCTGTACTTTGTTCAATAGGTACAAACCTTTTATTTTATTTTTTTATTTATCTTACCTTATTAATGTATTTTTTTATCCCTTGCTGGACACAGTTTCACAAAATCAAAACAGCAAAAGAAACTCAGGAGTCGATTCAAATTATTTAAAGGGTTTTATTTTTGTAACAGATAGTAACACAAATTAAAGATTAATGTTTTTGGTTTTTGAAATTAATTTGGTCAATAAAGAATATTCTCTTATTACTAAGTGTCTCCTCTGTCGATAATTCCAACAAACTAATATAAGTTAGAACTTTATTATTTAATTTAAATTAGGATTTATGCAAATAGATATTCTTTAACTTATAATGGTTGTTGTATACCTACAAGAAGTATCTCTTAAATATGATATTACAGATTCCAACTATATTTCAGCAAAAATGGCGATATTAGTGATAGATAATAATAATTCCTGTGCAATTTTGTGAATATTGCTTGGATTACACTTATTTTGTAGAGATAAGTCCTGTGGGTTATTCTGTATACTTTGCAAAGATTAAAAAGAAATAAAATCTGTTTTATTTACTGTAACTATAGAAATTTTATAGTGCACTTTATTTTTAAAGGTACCTGAGGTTGGAAAATTTATAATTTTCCTTTCTGGAAACTGGTAACCGTCCTGTAGTGTTCTTTGGAACTGCAATATTCCCTGGAGAAGGTTGAAATTGTCATGTAGTGGCAAAATAACTTTTCTGGAGTATGAAGACTTGTAAATTTCGCTGGTGAGTAGTAGATATTTTCTTAATTAAGCTTGTTTGTTCTAGTATAATTTGTAAATTTTCGGAAGCTATCTCGCGATGCTGCACCTTTTCCAAAAACCAAGCCGTAACTATCAACAACTTCTTTGTTTTTCATGCTTTCTGTAGATTGCCATGTTAAAGATCCTTTCACATGAGTTCTCAGTCTTTGAATGTCTTTTTATGCACTTTATCACAACACTACTTATAACTAATAAATTATTATAAATGTCCTTTTGTTTTTGTTGTACAATTTTAATTTTTTATTAATGAAGATACTCTTTATTTTGTATTTTAGGTCATATACAAGTGATTATTGCAAAGTCACCTTTAGTCTTGACAGTTCTGGAATTAAATTCTAAAATTTGACATTTAAAATTATTTTTCATGGTATGGTTTATTTTGAATGGATATATCTTCAATAATGTTACTCGTCTGCCTACAATATGTATATCAGATTAATCTATAGACTTTCACCTTTCATTGAATATTGGTCTGGGTTTAAATTTCTTTTTCTCTATGTACTGTCTTTTCTCTATTGTCAACGTCATGCAATTTTATGAAAATTTATTTTATACTTGATAATACAATTATTAAATTATTATTTTTATGCTATGTAATATTATTTGTTATTACTAAATTTATATCCAGGATATCCATATTAACAATTCTTTATATTTTTTTATAAATCTACACTAATAATTATTAATTTTATTCAACTTTAAGTTCGGTCAGGTATTTTCATGTGATTTTCTACATGCATATTTCAAATTGTTACAATATATACCGGGTGTTCCCTCTAAGACTTTCAGTGCGAATATCTCAGAAACCATCATATCCAGTGCGACGAAACTTGGTATACAGACACTAGATAATGCGTAGAATCTGATAATAACATCAATTCTTATACAGGGTGTTCCATTTTTCAGGAAATCTATTTCATTTTGATTTTTTTGTAGTCAACCCCGCTAAAACTTATGTTTAAATTGAAATATACTTAATTATGAACACATTCAAAAATTTTAAAATTTAACATAAAAAACCCCTCCACAAAGTACCCAAATTTCATTGTTTTGTCATGTAAAACTTGTATAGCTTTGAGCCAAACTTACACAGAAGAAACTAACATCGCTAAAAGTCAAAACTATAAATTGTTATTGAATTGTGAAATATTAATGACATAAAGTATTTTATTGGACATAAATAACGCTAATTAATGTATTTAATGCAATTTACGCACAATGGTGTTATTGAGACTTGAGTTGAGGCTTTTGGAGCATTGGAGTCGCTGCGCCGGCACAGTCTTCCGTTACAGCTAAGGTTACATCGTGAATATTGTATAAAATATCTGTGGATATTTTTAAATTGTTCCATTATAATGTAATAAAACTTCAGTAAATTATATTTTTCATGTTGCTACAGTGTACGTAATAATTAGGTACCCGTATTTTTATTGCAAAACAATTTTCAAAATTGTGTAAGTACCTAAAGATTATCCCTCTTTTCCAACTGCTGTCATTATTGATTACTTATTTAGCAACAAATAAATTCGATTCCTAAAACTTGTTTATTGTAATGTGAACGTGTGTCGTTGAAAGTGAGAACTGAACCTACCCCAGCCCCACAAAAGAAATATTACTTAAACATAACCTAGAAATGATTGATTGTTGTCCACTGTTCACATATTTCAGCACTTTATTTATATTTCTGATGGATAAAATATGATTAAGAAAGAATCTACATCTGTAAAATAATAAACAATGAACTACAATTTCTGTATTTCATATGATACAGAACTAAAATAAAGCAACTGGTTTTTGCTAGGAAGAATCACCTGCAAACTTACTTTACGCAGAAGGTACCTATCACAGTCATTTAAAGCTAGATAATAATATGTAATTATTGTTTTTATCTTTCAGTTATGTGAATTAATGTGTGTTTTAATTACATTAAAATAAAACGATTCATAGCATCCGACACCAGAAAGAATAAGCGAAAAATATTACACAGACATTTTCTTGCAATTAATTGTAAACATGGAAAGATGGATAATATTATAAAGAAGTCTCTAACTCACTTTGAAGAGTATTCTATAAGACATTAAATTCAGTTGTCTGTCGTGGGTTTTAAAATTTTGAAACGAATAAAATTAAGAAAAGAAACGTAATTTTATAATTCTATGTACAGTATGAAAACATCTCGTTCGAATATCTTAAAAATGTTGAGAGCTAACTGTTGTTACAATATACACAACATAACGTAATAAGGCATTGAAATGGCAAGATTTGTTTCTAATCGTACATGCATGACCATCCCTCAAATTGAACGTTGATCTATAAAATAAATTAGAACACAGAACAAGTGTTTAATATAAAATCAGATGTAATAATGTAGATACTTAATTTTATTTTATTGTTAATAAATTAAAATTTGCATTTGTTGTGTTTTATTCTACCCAAATTATTAAACAGAAATGTTTCAGAAATAATACTTATAATAATAATTAATACTTAAAGATGAAGGGTCAAGTTAATCAATTTAGTCACTAATAATAAAAAATAAACCACTATGTAGGTAGGTACTTATTATTTTTTAATTGAAATTATGCTAATTACAACTGAATAATAACTAGGTATAATAAAATATAAAAAATCACTCATTTAGTCCTGTGTAAAATTTTTGAAAATTTTGTCCTTGTGGAATACTGTTCGCAATGAGTTAGGGGACTTTTTTTATATTATTTATCATTCCATTCTTAGAATTATACTTACCTTATTTAAGAACGGAATATTAACCCTTCAGTGAAATTTATGTGTTAATTTTGTTATAGAATTATTAAACACAAGTAGTATTTGCTGTAATGTATAAAATACAAACAATAACAATTTAATAAACTTTAATTTCCGTTTTTGTAATACTTGAAATGAAATTTTCACTCAGGGAATACATTCGATTTTTATTGATGATTGCTTCTATACTTTAAAACCTTTGTGCCACTTGTTGTCGAGATATTATTAATTATTTTCATTATTTGGAATTTTAGGTTAAGTTTTACATATCTTTCGAGTATCGGGCTCTGCGGCAATTTCGTAGCATAACAGCGAGATATATTGGTAGGGAGATCGAGTAGAGTCAAGGGCGTGTGACGTGTTCATAAATTTAGTTTTCTGCTCGTAGGGATTGTCCCCTACCGCTTTTATTATTTCCGATAACCCGGTATATACCGGGTGTTCCCTCTCTTTCAGTGCGAATATCTCAGCTACTATTGCAGCCAGTGCGACAAAATTTGGTATACAAACACTAGATGGCGCGTAGAATTCGATGATGGCATTAGTTTTTATACAGGGTGTTCCGTTTTGCAGAAAATCGATTTCATTTTGATTGTTTGGTAGTTAACCTCAGTAAAATTTGTATTTAAATTGAAATATCCTTAATGGGGAAATTGCATGATTTTTTCAAATACGTGGAGATGAAAGAATGTATTATATTAATCGAAATGGCGTTTGTCCCAGACCATTTCATGGAAAAATAAGCCAAAAACGGTATTTAAAGTTTTAGTCTAGCCATGCCCCTACAAAAACGGTGGCCGCCATATTGAAAACTTGTGACGTCAACCGTCAGTTGCGCGGGTCCTGTATAATCTGTGCTTAGTGTGCTTTGGACCACAAAACATTGATATGTGCTTTTGAACAACGCAGTAGCAATACGAGGTACGGGTACATTGACACAAAACATTGATATGTGCTTTTGAAATACGCAGTCGCAATACGAGGTACGGGTATATATATTTAAATTAATAGTTCAGTAATTTGTGTTTTAAACAGAGGAGTTCATGAAGTTTGTCGTTTGTGACATTTATTAAGTGTTGTTGTGTTAAACAGAGACTGGTGTTGAAAATTGTAAAATGAGTACAGAAAGTGCATTAATACCTAGGAAATGGATGAAATATTGCATTGTGCCATTATGTACAAATACTTTCCATACAGTGCCTAATAAAAAAAGACAAGAAAAATGTGGTGGATGGCAATGAATCGCGACGCAACAAGAAAGTCAAGAAACGTAAAGCTCTCCAGCATTTCTACGTTGTATGTTAGTGAAGACCATTTTAATGTAAGGTTAAGTAATTGGAAATAAGTATGAATACATAATGAAAAAAAAGCGGTCTATCCAACAAATTTTTAGGTACAGAAATCTTTGAAAATCTTAAATTTAACTGTAGGTATATGTAACTATGTATAATATGCACAGCTCATAAACAGGGAACCTTGTTTATAACAGCACTACCTTACGCAGTATTTAAAATACATATGACTCAAAAGAAATGTCACGAAAAACGAAACAAATGCTTATTTACGTCACGATCGCCGTAACATAAGCAAGATGGCGTACTGGCCGTTGACGTCACACCAATGACACTGTGTTTTCGATCACGTGGTTTTGTTGACATTCTATGGTAATTTATTAGTGTTAATATTTTAATTCTTATGTGATTATTGCCGTCAGACACATGTTCTGACCTTTCAATATGTTTGAAAGATTATTATGTAATACATTTCAGATCAATATAAAATTCATGCAACTTCCCCATTATGAACACATTCTGATAAAAAGAGTCACGAAATGTTTATTTTGTCATAAAAAAAACTCCTATGAAAAGTTTCCAAATTTCATTGTTTAGTCATGCAAAATGTGTATAGCCAATCTACACACACGCAACAACCGCATGGATAGACGTCAAAACGTAAAGTGACAGAAACGGTCAAAGCAAGGATGAGTATTTTTGTTGGAATTTTATTATAAATACGTAACGCTACGGGGTACATGGAATGTGCGTACTTATATGCAATAATGCTAGTTTTGAGATTATTAGCTGGTCGCGTGCGCTAAGCTTTATCCGGCATGAATACTCTGAAAATTTGTGAAACACTTTTTTTTAGTTGTATAATAAGACTATTCTCGGAAATAATAAAAGCGATAGGGGACAATCCCTACGAGCAAAAAACTAAACTTATGAACACGTCACATGCCCTTGTCTCTAATCGATCTCTCTGCCAACATATCTGCTATGCTGCGAAGTTGCAGCAGGGCCCTAAACCCGAACGATATGTAAAACTTAACCTAAAGTTCGAAATAATGAAAATAATATGTCTGGCAACAAGTGGTAAAAAGGTTTTAAAGCCTAGAAACAATCATAAATAAAAATCTAATGGATTACATGAGTGAAAACTTCAGTTTCAGTATTACAAAATATATGAGTTGTATTTTCTTGTGCTTATGTTTCATATTATCCAGTTCATTTCAAAGAACTATGGGGTTAAATTTATAAGAACTAATCAGTTACGCAAAGACTAGAATTATATTTGCCAAATTAGTTTCAGATGGAGAAGCTATTGGGGGCTTACTTTCAAGAAAAGAGATGAGAAGACATATGTCAGTATTTGTAGAACAGAAAGAATATAATTTCACCTCTAGGTAGGAACCTAGAAAACAAAGTGCTCTTATGGAAGCAGGTTGACATACACAGTTACGTTAATCACTGATTAAAAGATTCGTTAAGATACTGAAGAAGCCAGATGTCAAGATTAGTTTATATTCGTGCGGCAGATAGATGAGAGACGAGGAAAGTTTTGCTAGAAAACAATAGACTTTACGTTTTGCCATAAATAAGGACATACCTAACTTTCTGCACTTGGTTTAATTATTTAATAAAATTAAAGCTCATGGAATGTGTAAGTTAACGAGTGAATTAAATAAAAAATGTAAATAATGCAAGTATGACGGAAATTAAAGTTTATTAAATTTTTATTGTTTGTATTATTATACACTACAGCAAATATTCCTTGTGTTTAATAATTCTATAACAAAATTAACATACCTAAAACGTAAATGTCAGTGAGAACTGTTAATATTCAGTTCTTAAATACGCTAGGTATAATTTTAAGCATGGAATGATAGATAATATAAAAAACTCACTTCGAAAAGTAAGGAACACATTTTCAAAAATTTTACACAAGACTCTTCATCTTTAAGTATTCATTATTTCTTAACAATTTCTGTTTAATAATTCAAGTAGAATAAAAAAAGACAAATACAAATTTTAATTTATTAACAATAAAAAGAAATTACAATAAATTAAAAGTATCTAAGTACTTACATACATTTAATCGATTTTATCTTAAACAGTTGTTCTGTATTCTAATTTACAGAGCACCGTTCAATCTAAGAGATGGTCATGTATGTATGATTAGAAAAGAATCTTATACCTTATTACGTTACGATGTGTATATTATAACAGCAGTTAGCTTTCAACATTTTTAAGATATTCTAACAAGATGTTTTCGTAGTGTACATAGAATTATGAAATTAGTTATTCTTAATTTTATTTGTTTAGAAATTTTGAATCCCACGACAGACAACAACTGAATTTAATGTAGAATCATCTTCAATGTGAGTTAGGGGCTTCTTTATAACAATCATTCCATGTTTATAATTAATTCTAAGAAAATATCTATATGATATTTTTTGTTTATTCTTTTTGGTGTCCGATGTTATGAATTGTTTCAATATAATTTTTGATACAACACACATACCTGAAAGATAAAAATAATAATTACAAATTACTATCTAGCTTTAAATGACTATGTGATAGGTACCTACTCGGTCTAGTAAATATTCAGGTAATTCTTCTTAGAAAAAAAGCAGTTGTTTTATTTTAGTTCTGTATCATATAACATACAGAAATTGTAGTACAGCAGGTGGAAAAAAGGAATATTCTTTAGGTACTTACACACTTTTGTAAATTATTTTTTTTTGATAAAAAAAGTACGGGTCCCTAAATATGATGTACACTGTAGTAATATAAAAAAACAATTTACTGAAGTTTTTGTTGCATTATAATGGAACAATTTAAAAATATAAACAGATATTTTACACAATATTTACTGAACGGGGCTGTAACGACGCAGCGACCTCAATGCTCCAAAGAGCCTCAATTCAAGTCTAAATTTTTATCGACAAATCTAAATAACACCATTGTGCATACGTAAATTGCATTAAATACATTATTTAGCGTTATTTATGTCCAATAAAATACTTTATGCCATTAATATTTGACAATTCAATGACAATTCACAGTTTTGACGTTTACCGCTGTGTAAGTCTGGCTCCAGCTATACATATTTTACATGACAAAACAATGAAATTTGGGTACTTTTTGGTGGCGTTTTTTTATGTTAAATTTTAAATTTTTTGAATGTTTATTTTTCAGAATGTGTTCATAATTAAGTATATTTCAATTTAAACATGTTTTAGCGGGGTTAACTACCAAAAAATAAAAATTAAATCGATTTCCTGAAAAAATGGAACACTCTGTATAAGAATTGATATTATTATGAGATTCTACGCGCTATCTAGTGTCTGTATACCAAATTTTGTCGCACTGGCTATGATGGTTTCTGAGATATTCGCACTGAAGTCTTAGAAGGAACACACACATATATATATATAGACAGAGAGAGAGTAAAATTAGCACTACTGGCTAGTTATGAATTAAAATTTAATGCAATTGGGTGGAGAAGTGAAGTCAAGAAAAAGGAACACTCTTTTTTCTGTTCAAGCTTTCAAACTTTTTTAGTTCTTCATCAGGAACTGAATTATGAGATTGTAAAGAAACCAACCACTAGAGAAACTGACGTTATTACAATAAAGCCCATATATAACAAGAATAAAAACAGCAGTAAAATTGTTCTTGTACATATAAACAAAACTTTCTTACAGTTTTGATCAAAACAATTAAAAATTATTTAAAACATTATACTAGGTGAGAGGCTGGCCAAGCAATGATTGCTTGGCCAGCCTCTCACATACATATTAATAAACAAGAAGTACATAATCAGATGACAAAAATTCTACAAGAAAATATAATTCGTTCAATAAGTCCATGGTTCTGACCAATTTGGGTAGTCCTCAAGAAAAAGTTGCTTCAGGAGTTCAAAAATGACAACTCGTAGTAGACTATTGAAAACTAAATGACAAGACTATAGAAAATCGTTACCCCTTACCAAACATTACTAACATACTAGATAAACTAGGACATTGTAACTATTTTACTACACTTGACTAAGCTAGTGGATTTTACCAAATTGATGTACATCCAAATTACGTAAATAAAACAGCTTTTAGTGTTGAACAAGGTCATTACGAATTTTAGAGACTAAAAAATGCCAAAATGTCCCTAGTACATTCCAAAGAGTTATGGACAATGTTTTGAAAGATTTACAAAAGAAAATTTGTTTAGTTTATATGGATGATGTAATTATTTTTTCAACTTCATTACAGGAACATAATTTAAATCTCAATAAAGTATTCAAAGCTTTTATAATACAAAACCTCCAAAATCAGCTCAATAAATCTAAATTTTTGTTAAAATCGGTCGAATTTCTCGGACATGTTATTACTCCAAATGACAAATCCCAAAAAGTTATCAAAAATTTTCCGATGCCACAAACACACCGCGATATCAAAAACTTTTTAGGTCACTATAGACGTTTTATTAAAAACTTCCAAAATTACTAAACCCTTTACTAAATGTCTCAAGAAAGAAGGAAAGGTAGTTCACACTCTCGAGTTCATTAACTCATTTGAATATTGTAAAACACTTTTATGTAACGACCCAATACTAGCATTTTCCGACTTCGAAAAACAGTTCACTATTACAACTGACGATTCAAATTATGCTATAAGTGCTGTGCTTAGTCAAGACGATCCCCTAATCAGTTACGCATCAAGAAAATTTAATCCGGCAGAAATAAATTTTAGTTGTTGAAAAACAATTCCTCGGAATCGTATGGGCATGTAAATATTTGCAGTCTTACATTTTGGGTAGAAAATTTATTATTCAAACTGATCATAAACCATTACAATTTAAAAGAAGCAAATAGTAGACTTGTTAGATGGCGACTCCGACTTGAAGAGTATGGCTACAAAATTAAGTAAACAAAATACTAACGCAGACTGTCCATCTAGAATAAAAATTGACACAAACCCAATTGACTTAAATACTAATCCCGGAGGCAAAATTATATACCTACACGATTTTATATCAGAAATAGGCGATCAAATTGGAGAAACTTCAATCAAACAAATATTTGGCGAAATTGAAATAGACCAAGCACCACCATTACATCCCGCAAATGAAAATCCTGTACAAGAAATGCCCTCTACAGAAAATTGTTTTAACCAATACAATCACCATATTCAGGAATCAAATAATACTATTATTGATTCATCAACATCCATTTAAAACAAAAATCAGACATTTAGTAACTTTTAGAACGACAGTATCCGATGATGACTTTACTAAACTACTAAAATCTTTAATTTCTTCAAAATTCACTTATTGTTTATATTTCAAAACACCAGAGATAGAAGATAAATTAAAAATTATGTATTTCTCGAAAACTACTTGAAGATGTGGAAGATAATGAGGAGCAAAATGAAAAACTTAAATATTAACATGAAGTTAAAACCAGTTTTAGAGGCTTCTTAATCGATATTATTGGCATTGACATTCACAACATATTAAATTTCGAGTAACACCAACTCCCAAAAGATCATTTGAAATAATTCATATGGATTTCTTTTCCGCAGAATCAAAAATATTCTTAACAATATTGGATCCTTCCTCAAAATTAAGTCCAGTTTATAATAATAAAACTAAAAATTCTATTGATACTTACGAAGGCTTATTAACTTTTATTTGTCACTATGGTATTCCGAATGAAATAATAACCGATGACGGCAAAGAATTTAAAGAATTTTGTAATTTACATCAAATTGATTTTCACATTACTACGCCAAAAAATTCAAATTCCAGTGCATCTGTAGAACATTTTTAGTCTACACTTTTACAATTAAGAAACTAGCAATTATACGTTATAATAATGCCATTAGAAATTGTATTTGTTAACGGAAGAAAAATTTCATTCGATATTAATGAAACTGAAATTTTAAATGATTACATTAGCGTACAAAAAGATATTTCTAAAAAATTATATAATACTTTAGAATGAATTTCTCATAGCAAAGAAAAAACTGTCACTAATCTAAACGAAAAATGTGATGATCCAGTAAAATGCTGGACTGATGACACTGCGTATTTAAAGACGAAAGACAAGTTTACCTCAAAAACTAAGCCTATATTCAAAGAAATATAAATCTTTGCTAACAAAGATCATTTAGCAACAACAAAATCAGGAACTTTTCATAAAAACTAATAAAGAAACTTAGAAAGAAACTGCTTACCGTATTCAACCTGTCCCTGAGACTGAACCAGGCGAACAGCCCCACGTTTCAGACAATAACGAACCCTAACTTATCCATCCAACTAGGACCGGTGAAACAAATTAAATCGACTCTATAAATTTGTATATCGCATAGACATTTCGTTAATTTCAGACCATTTACCATAAGTATTGTCACGGGTTTCCTAACCAGACTTTTTCTACTGTCAGAAAAACAATCTAATAATTACTCAATTAATCACTTATCTTTATTAACTATTCTGTACACTACTGAATATTAATTACAGCTCAACTAAACACTATTTCACTGAAACTCCAGGAAACTTCCAACTAAACACTCCAAATTCAAGACTGTAATACAAGACTGACTAACTCGGCTGTTTATTCTTCTTTTATAAACCCAACGAATTATTCCAGGTATATTCTAGCATCTCGATACACGGCATTTTGTTTGTTTACCAGAATCGCGTAGGGGCGATCGGGGCAATCTAGCCTTTCGCGATACCACAGTCGTCGAATTGGGAGCTAGTGGAGCAAATTCCGTGACAGTATATTAGTCTTTTGAAAACCTTAAGCAAACAACAAGCGATGAACCTTTTTCCTAAGTGAATTATACATTAAATAAAATTGCTCAAATTAGATCCTTTAATGCTAAGCAGAAATAGTAAAAGGGGTTTAATAGATAGTATATTGCAACTCAAATGGATTTGCAACTTTCCATTTTACAATCACTTTTGAAAACTTTTAACGAAACAATTTTAACTGTATACTAACCAAAATAAAACTGCAACTGACTTACATAACTTTTGATTGGAAAATATTAGGTTTGTTGGACAACAAATTATTAATAATTGCAACACTCTTTTGACTCTTATCGGTGAAATATATATTGCAGTTTCCTTTTCCGCATTAAGAACAGTTTATAATCCTACTATAACTTTAAATTAAATAAAATTTATGAAAAATAAGCTTTTTCTTTCATACTTTAAATTAATGCACCAAGACGTTTTCTTTAAATATACAAAATTTAGTTTTGTGTTTACTCTACCATTGTTCTCAAATGAAAATACATTCCTATACAAATTTTATCCAATTCCACAAAATAACCTTGCCTTAATTTCTTCCAAATGTATAATAATGCTTGGCGAGGGAAATCAGAAATATCTTGAAGAAGAGTGCACATTGGTAGAACAGTATTATATATGCAATGAAAAGCCAGAACCTGTCCAAGAATACTACCACCTTTGCCTAATCAAATTCATGCCTCAAATAAAACATCACATAGTCTAGAACTGTATGCAATACATTTCGAAGATATAAACAAACTGATTGAATCCAGCCAATTGACCATATCGACCACTTCCTGTTGATCAGTCCATTTCACTACGAATTATCCTAACTATTATTATCGTCGTTACTTGCCTTCTGTTCGTGTATACATGCTGTTAGAAGAAGATCCAGTTCATTATGTTGATGATTCCTCAAAGAAGAAGGAATTCCCAGAATTCTGTCGAAGATGTCTCAGTGGTACCGGCAGGTCCCCATGATCCGTTCTAAAGGAGGAGGGGAGTGTATCAACTCCAGATAAAATTAATGTGTAGTCAGCTATTGTCAGTTCTTAAAATAATGATATTTAACCTTGCTATTCAGTGATAACATATTCCTGAGCCGCATTTAATCTTGTACTTGCGCTTAAATAAAATATTTGTGCTATTAATCCGATTAATTAATTCCGTAAATAAAACTCTCCAACCGATTAAAATAAACCAATCACATTTCATTACATAAATAGTGAAATAAAATCCAAAATACTAAAGTTAAATTATTAAAAGGGGCTGAAACGTTTTTTGTATTTAAATATAGACAGTAATAAAAAAACCTCGTGCTGTTAACAAAAAACAGTCCGAGATATACCTTCATTCAGTGATTAGCAATCTGGAAATCCGAGTCTTGACCTACTGTATTTAGGTCAATAATCTTGTTTTTAATGTTTACTCAATGACAAGAGCTGCACAACTGCAGAACTGCTAAATAATAACACAAACAAACAATAATTAAATATAAATTTTTAAAAACTTCCGGTGTCATCAATAGGAAATCACGAAAATTAACAAATGCCAACCGCAGTAATCAGCGCCGACATCCGTTAGGCTGTAATTGACATACCCAGCATAGCTAAAAAGTTGGCAGTTCAATTCCCATTTAATACGTTACCGGCGGAATAAGTCGAATATCGTTCGGGTCCTTTTTCCTATACAGGTGCGCGCTGCCTGATTTTTCTTCCTTCTAGAGGTGAATTTCGTGTGTTTGTGTCGGCAGTTTATAATTATTAATAAAATTTGCCTAAATAAAAATGCATTTCAAGTTGGGTTAAGTGAAGTAGTGAAAGACCGCAGTTGTCTGTGCCGTAGAGAACAGAACCGTAGAAAAAAATATAAGATATTTTAATAGACATTTGCGTTTGTGTTTTCCGTGTGCGTCTGTGTTATTCAATACCTACCGATCATGAGTAATGGATTTAATTCTGATTCATATTCATAATTAAATGCGATTTGCATTATTTGACGTTACGTACATACGTAACTCAACTTGATTCTACTTTGAATAACAAAGGTGACAAAAAATAGGGATGTTTTAAATGTTTTATCCAAAATTATTTTGTATGTTTTGTTGTATTGTATAAAATTTTGCGAAGATTTTGAACTTACATTGCAAGGGCATGATTAACGAATTTTACGTCAGAACTTGAAAATGCAACATTATTTAAAGGTACGTCAGAGAAGAAGCATACAAAATGTTCTAGATTGCAAATAAGAAGTTTGTTATTAGAAAAAATCTATCACTGCAGTACCAAACATGCTGTTATTATATGTATCTGGTCCGGTCTGGTCTGAGCAACGCTGCTAAACTTCTGTACAGCTTCAATACTGTTACGCGTCATCAGAATTTGTAACGTACCAGAAGTGTTGTGTTATTGATTATTACGGGGCGATTGATTTATCTTTTGATCTTTTGAAAGGCCGAGTAAACAAATTTTTTTCGATTTTCTGTATTAGGCCTTCTGAATAAGTATGACTGAATCACTCTGTATATATGTAGTAGGGGTCCCCTTTTGAGGAGTAGTAGTACGTGTTCCCTAGATTGTTAATCTGAAATTAGTTTTTTTAAGTTAAATATATAACCGAGTCATAATTAATTTTTTAATCTGTGCCCAAATTGCTATCCAAGTCGCTTCTGAACAGCGTGCGAGTTTCACTGCAGGACCATGTGTGCAGTGTTACCAGTTTTGAACACGTATATAAGTAACAAAGGAGGAAAAACTGCAATGAATAATCTTGTATAATCGCCGCTATAATTCAGACGTCTTATGTCACGGCTGACCTTATGCAATTGTTTTTATTGTTAACATAATTTTTGATAATTGGTCACGTGAAAAACAATCATTTTTTGCAATTTAGTGCACTATATAATGCAAACATTTAGTGTAGTATACAGGGTGAACCTTGAATAAGTACAAATGAAAATGTGGAAAATCGAAAATTCAACCACAATAGAAGAGATCTGACCTATTTCTGCATTTTTAGGATTACGTCTTTAAGTTGAGTCAAACATCTAACTATAAAAATTACTATACCAATAAATTAAAATTATTTGAAATTAAATATCGACAATGTCAAAAGTAATTAACCTGTCAATGAATTTAAGCATGATAACGATCTACTTAATTTAAATCAAAATTTTAGTCTTTATGTAATCGTTTTTTATATATTTTTAGGTACTAACAATATTATGTGAAACTAACTACTTTGTGGACTAAAACCCCAACCAGTGTTGAATTACACCCACAAAAGTGAAATTAGATATTTATAGAATGTTTTCATTAAACCAGGTTAGTAAATTTAGCTAGTTTAATTTTTTTTAGATAATTATTGAATAGAGCTTTGTCTGTGGAATTGTTCATTATCATACCTAAATGTTTGGTATCAGAGAGCATATATATGACTTCATTGATAGGAATTGTAGGAGATTTTATTTAAGGGACATTGCAATAGTGTTTTTACTGTATTAGACAGGTATTTTAAGCTAATATAAATCAAATCTCCTACAATTCCTATCAATGAAGTCATATGTATGTTCTCTGATACCAAACATCTAGGTATGCTAATGAACAATTCCACAGACAAAGCTCTATTCAATAATTATCTAAAGAAATCTAAATCTAAAAATCTAAATCTAAATCTATCTAAATTTACTAACCTTGCTTTAATGAAACGGGCTATAAATATCTAACATCACTTTTGGCAGTTGAAACACGACAATAATTCAACCACAATAGATGAGATCTGACCTATTTCTGCATTTTTAGGATTGCTTCTTCAGGTGGCCTCCTTTAAGTTGAGTTAAATATCTAACTATAAAATTTTTTATAAAAATTAAAATTATTTGAAGTTAAATATCGACAATGACAAAAGTGACAGCCTGTCAATGAATTAAATATGACATTACCTACTTGAATAATGTTTAGATACCCTTTATGTAAAAGTTTTTTTTTTTTAGGTATTAATAATATTGTGTGAAACTAACTACTCTGTGGACAAAAGATATTGTGGGTGTAATTCAACGCTGGTTGGGGCTTTTGTCCACAGAGCAGTTAGTTTCACACAATATTATTAATACTTAAAAATATAAAAAAACTATTGCAATAGTGCTTAAAAATGGTAACAAATACTTTCTATTAGAAACGGTTATTTAAAACATATTTTAAAGCTATCAGATTAATAATTTACTTATTTTTAATTATGTACATTTTATAAAACAACAAAAATAATTTTAAAATATTAAACTCTGTTGGAAATAATTAGTAGGTAACGTGTAAAAATCTAGCTAGCAATATTATTATTTAATAATAATAATTAGTCAATTCATGTGTCAAATTTTTTATATTTTTTACGTACTTTTACTC
Source organism: Monochamus alternatus (assembly GCA_037114965.1). Taxonomy (NCBI): domain Eukaryota; kingdom Metazoa; phylum Arthropoda; class Insecta; order Coleoptera; family Cerambycidae; genus Monochamus; species Monochamus alternatus. The sequence continues at coordinate 36,720,887 of CM073429.1, read as the reverse complement.
TACATTTTTACAACACTAGAAAATTGTTTTTATGATCCATCCTTCATCAGGATAAATAAAAATAATGGTAAGTCACAATGTCATAAAAAGCAGTATATTAGTCGCGGCAAGAATTCAGACGATTTACGTCATACGAACAAATGAATAATTCATTATATTTTTATAAAAATATTTAAGAAACTGCAACTGAGAATAAACTATACAGGGTAAACCTTTAAATAAGTACAAATATTTTAACCAGCAGTGCAGTTGACTATGTAGAATACATAATTAATAGTTGTTTTACAAAAGAATCAGGAATAAAAAAGTCAAATTTTAAATAAATTTCTTTATTTTTCAATAGAAAACTTGTTGAGGACCGCTGATCCGGGAGTCATGGTGGATGTGAATTCCACAGCGTTGCCAGTGTTACACTAATAGGCTCCAATAGTTAAATAGAATTTTTAGACATGTCAAAGAATGATTGAAATATGTTTATTTATGAAAATATTTGCCATTCCTATACCTAACCAAGAAATTGAAAATATAAACCAGATTCTCTACTGACAATCATAGTTATCTAGAATTTGTTCATTATCCATTTTTGCTACACTCCAACTGATCGTTATCGTTATCACTATCACTGATTATCACTACTTGACAAATATGCTTTTAACATGTCAACCTTTTCACTCTTTGAATAATGCGCCATATTTTAATTAATTAATTATTAATTAATAAATTAACTAATTAATTAGTATTTCACAAAAAATATTAATTAAATACATTAGAGAAAACACTGCCCGTGAAAATAATAAGATGATTTCAATACGTTTTATACGTTTGTACCGCATCTCTTAAAACAGAGGCGTCAAGCAGTGTATTAGTTTAGTTCGGTTTCAAACGATGCAAAAGTTTCTCATATTAACTTTCAATCTACGTGTATTGAAATTATCAAGTCCCTTTCCACAAATATTGTGTGAAGGGTATTGATAGTATCGAACTTGTGGAAAGTCATATTTTAATCGTTTATTATAATTTTACTTTACTTATTGTTAAAAACAATTGTTTTTAAATTAGAAACAACCATAAAAATTAAATTTACGTTAAACAATTTACCTTACACACAATATGGTAACCTCGCCTTCAGTAAATCATATGCTTTATTTTATTATAATACGTCAGTGATCTCTCTGGTCAGCGGTCCTCAAAATATGGGTATTTTTAAAAACAAATAATATCCGTATATATTTAAAATTTTTAAAATTGACACTACACTTATTTATAAAATCAAATATTTGTACTTATTCAAGGTTCACCCTGTATACTACACTAAATGTTTGCATTATATAGTGCACTATAAATTGGTATAGTAATTTTTATAGTTAGATGTTTGACTCAACTTAAAGACGTAATCCTAAAAATGCAGAAATAGGTCAGATCTCATCTATTGTGGTTGAATTTTCGATTTTCCACATTTTCAAAAGTGAAATTAGATATTTATAGAATGTTTTCATTAAACCAGGTTAGTAAATTTAACTAGATTATTTTTTTTAGATAATTATTGAATAAAGCTTTGTCTGTGGAATTGTTCAATAGCATACCTAGATGTTTGGTATCAGTCCCTTAAATAATCCTGACATTGACCTAGTTTATAACATACCGCATAAATACTGCACAGAATACATCAAACAAGACAAGAATGGATATTATATGTCGGATACCTTCTAAAGGGTCTCACAGACGGCACTTACGTTCGATCAAAATTCACCTTGCTGCAAATTTTCGGTATTTATTACTTTTAAAACTATTGTTCATTTCTTCTATACAAATTGTGCTCAACAATGGTCAAAATCAAATTTTCACTTCTGTTTCCCATTCTATTGTGCAGAATTATTTATATCCAATTTTGTGTATAGTTCCTGAACATGTCTGCAATTATATTAAACAAAATAAGTGTCGTTTTATGTAAAAAGATACATATATGAGAAAGAGAGATGAAAATATAGGTTAAAATTTGAAGTATAACTTGAAATGTCACTGTTAACACGCACCTGCTAGAATGATAACCGTCAACGGACAGTACCAAAGTGGAAATATCGTAAAATAACAAATGGCCAGTGAGCCAAATATGTCACAGTTCCATTTTGATTTTGACTTAGAGTTAGTTTCTCTTTTGTCGCATAAGGAGGACGTTTTAATAGGGTAGATAATTTCACAAGTTTTCGGCGTGAGTTTTTGCAGAAATCGATTTTCTTTAGTGCAGTGTTGTGTTTTGAAAAGTTTAATTTCGTAATAATTTAAAGTAGTATTTCGTGAAATGTGTTATCATGTATAAGTGTATAATAACCTTATTAAGTTGTGTTTTTATTACCAAGTGTGTTTGATATTATGAAAAAACATGTATACGAATTAAGAAGGAACTAAAATATGGTTAAAGCTTCTTTTTTTTTAAAAAAAAACGACGTCGGCAAGAAGATGGTATCAGATGGATTATCCCGAACGACACATACCGTATAAGAAAATGTTTGTAAGATTGGTTCAACATTTAAGAGATTATGGGAGTTTTGAAAGCCAGAACGCTTATGTTGAACAAGAACAAATTCAAAGTAAGAATTTTGCACCAAACATTTTAAACGCCGTAGATGAGGACTCTAGTCCCGTAAGTCAAAAGAATTATGTATTTAGTTTTATTTATTTATTATTGAGGTTTCTGTTAGTTGAATTGTTGCTGTTTTATAGTGTATTATACGTAAAAGAATAATTTTTTGTTTATATGGGAAACTTATGCGTCAAAGTGCAGTATCTGCAGGTGACTTGGACATTTTCTTTCTAATAGAACGTATTCCCTCATCTTCCACTTCAATAACGAAATATAACAACAATGCTGTAAAAATCACGAAAAAATGTAACAAAAAAATCAGTTTTTGTGACGAAATTTAAGAAAACAAATTTATGATATGTGTTTGTAAAAGTCACAAGCGCCCCCCCTTTCCAAACCGGACCCCCATACACCGTATATATACTTATAAAACTTTCCACCTGAATATTTCGGTTAATATGAAGTTTTGAACAAATTACAAAAACACGTCGTTTTTAATTTGTAGGGGACATCAACTTACATCATTACTTATTTTATAGTTGTCATCATGTCATATCATTCGTAGATCAAGGTATCAACTTTGAAATTTCACTATGGCACTATAGGGCGTGTGATAAATACTGACTCCGAATCCGTAAAAGAATCATTATTTGTATTCAGGAAAAAAACGTTGAAATATAAATTTTAGAAATTTTGTATTTTTACATTCAAAACTGTTCCAACTTAATTTGTAGCATGTGTTAACCGCTGAAAATATTTTCATACATGAAAATAATTATTAAACTGCAAAAAGGTTTCTACGTCAGATGATAAAAATAATAATAAATGAAACTTAAGGAAGGATGAAGTTCATAATCATAATTTTTTATGAATTCCATTCCATTTTATCTTTTTGTTTGATATCACTTTATAGGAAATGTATTATTGTTGAAACCATTTTCAGTTGTATCAAATTTCATTATCGGCTTACAATCAAAGTGTAACTTTTATATTTATCATTTTTTCATTAGGGTTTGTTAGCTGAAAAAGTTGAAATAATTTTTCTTTATGGTAAACAAAATGAATGTGCTAGAGAAACTGCTCGAATTTTAAATGAATTGCATTCTGATCACCAAACAAATCATACGTGCGTGGGCCAGATTATTAAAACATTTCGAGAAACTGGGTCCGTAGCAAATCTAAAGAAAAACAGTCCTCATACTGACAACTGACCAATCGGAGTGATTATCGGAGAGCGTCCACAGGATCCTTAAGTCGAACGTTCACCGGATTTTGCAAAAACATAAGTGGCATCCGTAAAAAATACATATTGTGCATTGTTTGAACGAGAATGATCCGGATCGTAGAATAGAATTTTGTGATATCATGTCTAACAGAATTACAGAAAATCAAAATATACTTTACAATATTTGCTTCACGTTTTTTTTTCAATGGTACAGCGAAGAGGCATAATATTCGTTATTGCCAGGTGAAAACCTGCATTGTATTGGGAAATCGCACACCAGATGCAGAAAAGCTGAACGTCTGGGCATGAATATTGGGTAATCACATAGTTGGACCATTTTTTTTTAGAATGGAGTCAGCTATTTACGTTTGTTGTATATTGATCCCATATAATGCAAACAATAACAGTGATTCTAACAGAAACTGCACTATAAAGGAGAAAGATATGTCGAAGGCTGTGCAACAAGTCGAGAATCAAATGAAGTTTGATAAATATATCAATTTAAGTAAAGACACTATAAACGAATCACCCCAGTCAACCCTACGAAATGATAATGAATGGATTCAGGTCGTTAATAATAAGAAGAAAGCTAATAACCATCGTTTAATAAAGGTTGTTGGCAGCAATAAGGATACTTCTGTGTTAAAAGGAGTACCAAGATTGACAGACCTACATATATACAGGTTGGATCCGAAAACGACATCAACTCAATTAGTGAATTTGTTAAAACCCAAATTTGCAGAAGTTAAGTGCGAGTCTTTGACACCTAAGTATCCTGAGTTATATGCCTCATTTAGGGTATCTATACTGGAGGAACATTTTAAAACAGCAATGGATCCAAAGTTATGGCCCTTTGGTACCTGCGTCAGCCGTTTTTTAATCATGCGCAAAAAGGAAAAGGTTCCGGTAAAGTAGTTTTTGATCCAAATATGCTCTTGTTGAATGTTAATGTCTTAAGCTTGGACAAAATTAACATGTTACAGGAAGATATTTCTGATTGTTCAAACTTGGATATTTTGTGTCTTGTAGAAATTGGCGCTAAAACAGAAGTTGTTGATAATATACATATTGATAATTATAAATTGATTAGTTCCTACTGTAGACCTTTATAAAAATGTGGGGGGGTCGGAATATGGTGTAAAAAGAACTTAGATGCTAGGAGAGTGTGAACATAAATATTTCTTGTGTTAAACAACATTTTGAGTGCTGTGTTGTTTCGCTGAAGCAACGCAATGAAAATATCATTATTGTTAACTGTTATACAGCTCCTTCTGGGGATGTAACTTTGTTTTTGGATAAAATTAATGTCGTTTTAAATGTTTTGTTTAAGCCTAATGTAAATTTTGTAGTTTGTGGTGATTTTAACTTTGATGCTTTTAGTGATACTGATTTTAGAAAATCGTGTACAATTCTTTCTTGCTTTGACTTAAAAGATGTGGTGGGGTGGTCTACTCGAGTGACTGACACCAGCTGTACCTTAATTGATAATATTTTCGTAAATTTTCATGACAATGGAACATGTTGTGTTCTGGATAATAGTTTCTCTGGCCATAGAACAATACTTTTTGAATTAGATTGCTATGTCTCAACTTCTTGTAATAAAACCTTTATTAGAAGAAATTATAATAAAAATAACTTGGTTCAATTTGAAAACTCCTTATATAAAGGAGATTGGCACTGTCTCTACCGACTCTCTGACACAAATAAGGCCTTTGATTACTTCAATAGTGTCTTTATATTATTTTAACAGTTTCTTTCCAGCACGCAGGCATCACTTTAATATGAACAACCTAGGCAAACAATGGGTAAATGATGAAGTTAAAAAATCTAGTTCTAATCTTAAAATACTTTTTCATTTAAAAAAAAATTACGCTGACTTAGCTCCGTTTTATAAAGCAGCTAAAAATAAGCATATATCTACAATTAGAGAAACAAAACAAAAATATTACCAAAATAAAATTAATAATTCTGATGATCCAGCGAAAGCAGCTTGGAATATAGTGAATGAAATTTCTAATAAAGGGAGAGATAGGTGTAATATGTCGATAAAAAATAATGGAGTAATAATAGAGGACCCTGTTGAGGTTGCTTCAACCTTTAATAGTTTTTTCATTGATACACCAAAAAATATTGTTGAGAAAATATCTGCTGTTAACGTTTATAATGAAGTTTGTGTTAATAATATAGTGAATCATACTTTATTTTTAAACCCTTTCTCTGAAGGTGAACTATTAAATTTATTGAGAAATAAATTAAAGAATAAGAAATCGGCAGGATCAGACGATGTTCCTATGTTTTTATTAAAACGTGTTTTAAAAATGATAATGCAGCCTCTAACGTATTTAGTAAATCTTTCCTTTCAAAATGGTGTTTTTCCCCACACTTTAAAGGTTGGAAAAATATTACCCGTCTTTAAAAAAAATGACCGTTTTTCATTAGAAAACTACAGACCAGTTACTCTTCCTCTCACCTTTTCAAAGATTTTTAAATATGCTTACTTAGAACGATTGACGAATTTCTTAAATAAAACAAAAATTTTATCTAATAACCAACACGAGTTTCGTTCAGGTTTATCTACTATAACTGCTACACACTCTTTTTATGAAGAGATCATTAGATGCATTGACGCGGGCGAATGCCCTGTTCGAATTTTTTGTGATCTGAGCAGGGCGTTTGACTGCGTCAGTCACGATAATTTACTTTCCAAACTTTATGATTACGGCATAAGAGGTGTTCCGTTCGAATGGTTACAATGCTTTTTGAAATTCCGAAGACAATATGTCTCTATACAACATAGTATATAGTTTGGTCGAAATTGAGGTATCGCAAGTCCCTATTCTGGGACCTGTGCTTTTGATGATTTGTCTTTGATCATTTCAAGTAACTTCTATAGTGATCTTAATATCCATATTGATCAAAGTATTAAAAGCATATGTACATGGTTCAATCAGAATTATTTGTATTTAAACGCAAATAAAACGCAGGTTATAAGATTTGATAATAGACAGAAAAAATGTGATGACCTATCAATAAAAATTAATGACTGTGTCATTGAGAGTGATGTTTCAGGCAGTGCTAAATTCCTAGGAATTTACTTTGATGAAACTCTCAACTGGAAAGTGCACTGAAATCACCTTGTTTCCATCTTGAGTTCCGTAAATTTTTTATTTAAAAATATGAAAACAATTTTGGTAAAAAATCAACTAATTAATTTGTATTATGCACAAGTAGAATCGCGTCTTCGTTATGGTGTCTGTTTCTAGGGTGATTCCACCCTGTCACATTCTATTTTTATTTCACAGAAGCGTATCTTGCGTAACATTACTGTAGGGATATTTTTAAGCAATACAAAATTTTAATTCTGAGTTCGTTATTTATATTTGATATGTGTGTGTATGTTTTTAAAAATAAGCAAAAATTCAATTTGAGCAGGGACATACATTCTGTAAATACTAGGAATAAGAATAATATTCGAGTACCTTTTTCTAAATTGTCAGTTTCTAACAAGTCACCAAATTATTTGGGACCTAAATTATTTAATAAATTACCTCCCGAATTAAGACAAGATAATATATCTTTTTATCAATTTAAAGCAAAACTAAAACTATTCTTAGTGACCAGATGTTTTTATTCCTTAAGTGAGTTTTTTGCTTCTTAGGTTAAATTGTATGTGTTTTTGCTTTAAGTATTTTATACGCACCACTGACTATTGTTATACAATTTGTAATTGTCCCGAAACAAAATAAATTATTATTAATATTATTATTATGATTACAGAAATTCTGGAGAATAATGATCAGCTGGATGAAATTGCAGTAAAAGTATAAGCAGTGTGTATCCTTAATGTAAGTAACATGACGCACTTCTGATTGTGGCATGAGCCGTCTGTTTGTGTGGCTTCTTCTATATATATTGTAGGATATTTTAATTACTATGTTGGTTTACCTGGTTTGGGAGAAAAGTAGTTTTTGTAGGAAATAACTAAGGTGTTGGGACATTTAGGTGGGGAGATTGATAACGAGTAGTAGCGATGGAGTCCGATTATATTGTTAAAATATATTTATATACTGTTGCAAATCCAGTGTTCGATTTGTGTGTCTACTTCATCACAGGCTTCATCACCTCCCTGAAGCGAACCAACGTACTGTGAGAAATAGTAAAAAGTAGTGATTGAAATCCACGTGGAGGTAACAGCAAACATGGCGGAAGCAGTTCCAGTGATGATGGGAAAACTGCATGAATTTTCCTTACAGGACGCAGATTGGAGCATTTTTAAGGCGAGAATGCTTCATCGCAAATAAAATAGAAGATGTTCAAGTAAAGAGGGCTCTACTTCTGAACACGTGAGACGAAAATGCGTATAGGCTCATTCATAGTTTATGCCTGCCAAGGCCTGTAGGAAAAAAACCTACATCGAATTGATAGAAGTGTGTGATACACATTTCAAGTCAACGGTGAGCGGTTTTGCGCAAAGGTTTAAATTTTATAGTGCTATAAAGAAACGAGACGAAACAATTCAACAGTGGGCGGCCAGAGTGAGAGGTCATAAAATGTGAATTCGGTGCAGAGTTAAACGTGGTGATGAAAGACAAATTTATTATGGGTCTAGAAAATCCACGTATTATGCAAAACATTTTTAAAGAGAAGACAACAGTGAACTTTGATCGAGTTACAGAATTGGCCAGTAGTCATGTAGAACCAATTATAAATGGAGGCGCGAAAATCAAAGAAGTTTTTTATCAGCGTGGTAGAAATTTCAGAAACGTGGCAGGGGCAGCAACAGAGCGCATGACCGGAACTTCAGGAACGTGGGCGGAGCAGTGGAAACAGCAGCAGACATCCGTCAGCGCCACCTGTCAACAATGCAAATGTCAGCTGTTCCGTGTGTGCAAAACGAAACCATCAAAAAGTAAGTGTTTTTATAAAAATTATTTTTCTAATCGTTGTAAATTAAAAGGTCATTTAGCAAATATGTGTACATGAAATAGAAATAATTTTTTAGCTGAAGCTGATGTCGATTTTGAAGAAGGAGAAGTATTGAATATTATGTTTAATTTAAATAAAGAAAGTAAACAAAACCCTATTACAGTTAATGTCATAATAGAAAACAAAACTTTTATATTTGAACTAAATACAGAGGCGTCAGTTTCAGTAATTTCACGTAAATTTTGGTAAACACAATTAAATCATCTAGAAATACAACTTACTAGCAAAACATTGGTTAATTATGATAGTTCAGTAATAAAACCTTTAGGATTTATTGAAATAAATTTAACATTTAAGCAAGTCATTAAATCAATTAAATTGTTTATAGTTAATCAAGGTGGACCCCCACTGTTGGGCCGTGATTTTTTAATTTTAATTTTTAATACACTTGACAATTTAAGAAGGAGTGAAGCCAATGTTTTTCAAAAATCGACCATTGCCTTTTGCGCTGGGTGAGGGGGTCAAACAAGAATTAAAAAGATTGGTTCAGGAAGGCATTCTCAGTCCAGCATCACACATCCAATGGGGAACACCAATAGTTCCAGTAATGAAGAGTACCGGAGGAATTAGAATTTGCGAAGATTTTAAAGTAACACAATCCAGGTGAACAAATATCCTTTACCTAGAATTGAAGAGATTTTTAGTAAATTAAAACGCGGTGTTGTATTCACTAAACTAGTTTTGACCAGTGCTTATCAACAAGTAGAGTTAAGATATTGTCTGAAGCTATTTATTTGTGGCATAATTTTAGTTTTTCTTAAGTTTTATTGGGTTTTTGCCACACTTCTGAAAAATAATAAAAATTAATTAAATAAGCCCTTGCGCCAAACGGAACAGTCAAGGGTTATTTTTGAAACTAAGTTTGCCTAACCAAAAAATCTCACACTGAAAAAAGCAGATAAGTAAAAAATAACAAAAATCACATCACTATCACGCACTTCCATAATATTGACGTTTCGAAAAACTCTCTGTTTTCGTTTTCAAAATAGTAGTAAAATATTAAACCGTTTGTCAAGTTTGACAGTTTAAAATTTGTTTATCTGCTTCCATAGAGATGTTAAATGATTTTTATTTTATTTTTGCTTACTTCTTCTTGATACAACTGTAGCCAACAATGATCGATGTTTACTGAACAGTTTGACACACACTTATCTCCGTTCAACAAAATAATCGCGGTCTCTTTTAATTTTCTTTTTGTCGCGTTATCTTCCTTCTCTAAAATTTTTGCCGAATCCCATTGAATCACATGACTGTTTTCCCAAGCGTGTTCGCAAATTTTGGATTTTTCAAATTCCCGTCTTTTTATATAATTTTTATGTTCCTCAACTCTAACATTCATAGGCCGAGACGTTTCTCCGACATAATGTTTATTGCATTCACAAGGTATACTGTAGATGCAATTTTTTGAATTTTGTATATCATTTTTTTTTTTTTTTTGGACGCGTTTTTGACAAAAATGATCGTAAGGTATTAGTTGTCTGAAAAACTGTTCGAATATTAAATTTATTACCGATTCTTCTTAACTTTTCTGATAATATAGGAATGTATGGAATTTTTATTGTATGATTAATTTCTTTTATTTGTCTTAAAGTGTTAGTTTTATCTGCAATATTTTTTAATGCTCTATCAACAAAATTTGGAGGGTATTCATTATTTATTAAAACATTTTTAATAAATTTTAGTTCGTTGTTAAAGATATCATTGTTTGATGAAATTAATTTTGCTCTATCATATAAACATTTAACAACACCTTTCTTAATATCGATGTGATGGTGATTTAAAATTTAAATATCTATTGTGAGTTTGTTTTCTATAAACACTTGTTTCTACAGAATTATCGTGTTTTTTAATTAAAACATCTAAAAATGGTAGTGTAACGATACGCCACTGCGTATGTAGGGATTGGGCCGGCGCGCACCACTGGTAGTGTGGAATGCCGACCAAGCGAGAACACCGAGAGCGGCAGTCTGAGATCGGCCGTTCTACAGTTAACACTGACGCGCTATACTATTCACTTATTATATTCTATCTAAATGTTTTGTATATTTTCCTAATACCTAATAAATTAGTTTGTCGTGACCCATGCGTTATAAAAAAGCCCTGAGATAAGAATAACACCGTTAAAGTAGCATATTATTATTTTCTATTTCCAAAGTGAATTTTATTGTTGGTTCTTTATTGTTAATATCATTTAAAAATTCATTTAATTCTGTAACAGTAAAAGGCCAAATTGCAAAAATGTCATCTACATATCTCCACCAGATAGTTGGTTTTTTATTTATATTTTGAATATAATTTTCTTCAAAAAAATCCATAAAAATATTACTTAAAATTGGTGATAATGATGAGCCCATTGCCATTCCGAAATTTTGTTGATAAAATTCATTATTTATTTGAAAATATGTTGTTTTTATACATAGACTTAGTAATTCCATTATACATCCTACATTTAATTTTGTTCTGTTTGCCAAATTGATATCATTTTCCAGTTTATTTTTAATGATATTCAGTGTCTTGTCTACTGGTACGTTAGTGAATAAACTAACTACGTCAAAACTCACCATTAAATGATTATTATTAAAATTATTTGAGGAAGAAATCTTTTCTAAAAGATGTTTGCTATTTTTAATATAAGAATCGGATTGTCCAAATAAAGGTTTAATAATTTGTAACAAATATTTTGCTAATTTGTTGCGAATTTATAGAACTAACTATTGGTCTTAGAGGTACATCACATTTATGAATCTTTGGTAAACCATAAAAATGTGGTGGTTTACTATAATGTGGGTTTAAAATTTTTCTTTCAATATCTGAAAATTCTCGTTTGTATTTATATAATGTTCTATAAATTTTGTTTTCAATAGATTTTATTGGGTCTTTGTTTAATTTTGTATAATTTCCGTCATTAATTAAACTATTTATTTTTTCATCATAAGTTGTTATATCTAATATAACTGTGGCATTACCTTTATCAGCTGGTAAAATTTTAATATTATTATCATTTCTAAGTGATGATATAGATTTCCTCTCCTCTAATGATAAATTACTTTTAATTACATATTTTTTCTCAATTTCAATTTTTGACCTGATCCTATACTCATTAGCAATATTTAATGGTAACTTTTGAGCAATTTGTTCTATTGTTGTTATTATATCAAATTTAGGGATATCTTTTGGAGTTACAGAATAATTTAAACCTTTACTGAGAACTAGTTTTTCAGACGAACTAAGTTGTCGATTTGACAAATTTATGACAGTTTTATTTATAAATGGATTGTCATTTAAATTTAATTCGGAATTTTGTCTTTCTTGTTTTAAAAGGCAAAAAAAGTAGAGTTAGATGCACAGTTAAAATTGTTAACAACTATTAATACCCATAAATGTTTATTCATTTATACTCGATTGGCGTATGGTATAGCCAGTGCTCCTGCCATATTTCAAGACATAATGGAGACAGTGTTAGCTGGATTAGAGGAAGTAGAGTGTTTCTTAGATGACATATTAATTACAGGCCATACGCCGTCTGAGCACATAGCAAGGGTTAAAGAAGTTTTACAAAGATTTATTTAGGGTATATAATTGACAAGAATAGGTTACATACATATAGGGATAAAGTTAAAGCTATTTTGGATGCACCCGTGCCACAAAATGTCACTCAATTGAAATCATTTTTAGGTTTAGCAAATTTTTATAATAAATTTATACCTAATATTTCTAGTGTCCTTCAGCCAGTGTATTATTTATTAAAGAAAAATGTAAAACTTGTTTGGAATGCAGAGTGTTTTAAAACCTTCGAAACCATAAAAAGAATTCTGTCAACTTCTCGAGTTCTAGTACATTACGATTCAGAGTTACCAATAATATTAACTACTGACCGTTCATTTTATGGTGTCGGAGATGATGAGAGACCCATTGCATTTACTTCTCAGACGTTAACAAAAAGTCAACAAAACTATTCTCAAATTGTTAAAGAAGCATTAGCAATAATAGTCAGTATAAAAAAAATTTTCCAGTACCTCTATGGAAGAAAATTTATAATAAGAACGGATGCAAAATGTTTATTAACTTTGTTTGGAAATAAAAAGGGGTTGCCAATTTTGGCAGCCCATAGACTTCAACGTTGGGCTTTGTATCTATCAAATTTTAATTATGAAATCGAATATATTAAATCTAATACTAGCCCTGCGGATTTGTTTTCTAGACTACCCCTAAACGAATATTTTCCTAAAAAGGAAGATGAAAATCCGTATATAGGTTCCATTGCATTCAGTAATGATTTACCGGTTGATTGGAATCAAATAAAAAAAGAAAGTAAAAATGATTTAGAAATTCAGGAGGTTTGTGAGTTTGTAGGACTGGGTTGGCCTAAATCAATTAAATCTTCTTTAAAACCATCTGTTGGGAAAAAACTGCTTAAATCAGAAAGAAACCGCGGCGATTTGTCCCCTCTCTCGCTCGGTCCATCTATTGCGCGCGCTCAACCAGCGCCTGCTTCATCTGCTTGAAAAAGCCAAGACGACGACACTCAGTGCCTACTCAGAGATATAGTTGCAAAACGCTGAACTCTATACTTCGTTCACCAAAAATAACTTAAGTTTAACATTATTATATATTGTATGGTTTAATATTATGTACCTATATGTAGTTACGTGTGTGTGTGTGTGCAAACAATACAATAAATTACCCAGACAGCACACTTTGTCTTAAAGACGTCGTTTTTAAGTCCGCATTATGTCTGAATGCCTAAAGACTTAAAAAAGACATCTGCAAGATGTTATTTTTAAGATATCTTATGAATAATTTCCATCAACATCTTTAAGACAGCTTTCTAATGCCTTTAATGTAAACCTAATTTTCTTCTATAATTCGTATAATTTCGTTTAAATTTTTGCCTTTTTCCAACCTATTGTTCATAATTATTATGATAGGTATGCATAACAATTTTTTTAAATTTATTCTGCTGAAAAAACATACCTATTATAATTATTGTTCCCTTTTTACCCCTACTATATTTATTATATGAATAATTTTATAGGCCTACGTGCCTACTATTACCACTTACAAACAATATACATATTTTATTTATGTAATGCCATCTTTGTTTGACACACACGACAGACGACACACAACCGGTTGGAGTATTATCTCTTTCTCTCTCGTTTGCCCATCTTGTTCGTGTTCCGCCTGCCGCCTGCTCTAGCGTGTTCGGTGATTGTGATGTGCCTTGTGCAGTGTGCACAGGTCGTAGTGAAACAATAAGGTTAATATAATAGAGAAGATTTGTTATTGGCGTAAGTATTATATATTTGTCTACTTTTAGGTATAACAATCAGTTATCGATATGAAACGCACGGCTATAAATAAATATTATATGAGAGCCAAAAGAGCTACAGAAAATATGGCGCCTGAAATAGTTTTCAATGACGCCTTAGGTGAAGCTGGATCAGAACCTATAACTCGCAATTATTGCTTTGCATCAACATCAATAAGGCCTGAACCAAGTCAGCCCGACATTCATTTAAGTTATGAAAATAATGTTTACGAATGCTCCAACAAGACAACACGAGACATCTTTGAAGACCCTGAGATTTATTCTTATGATGAAAATTATTTGACGTGGAAATGCAGAGAATGAACAGAATTGACAAAGTTTTGGAAAAAGAAGAGAATAATTTTTCATCTAAATTGGCCGAGTGGACAATAAAGCATAACAAATCATATACTGCAGTAAATGACTTACTAAGTTTGTTAAAATCTTTATCTGTAAATGAACAGTTACCGTTGAATGCAAGAACTGTACTAAAGACTGTTAGAACTGTAGAACTGAAATCAGTCACACCATTAAAAATATGACAATATGCTCACTTTGGTTTGCAAAATTGTATTAAAAATATTTTTAAGTCTTTGAATCAGGAATCAATTAGAAAAATCAAAGTTCATATATACCTAGTTATCTACTTCCAATGTATAAATCTACAACCCAGCGCAGGCCTGCCATCTGTGTAGAATAAGCTAAAGTTTAAGCCGCTGCATATATTCTAGATGGCAGTCGAATGAATTCTCTTGGTTTCAGTCATTCATAAACAGAATGTGTACAGTATGAATGGAGTGATTCACTCCCCACTCCACGCCACCCCTCTTCTAACCAAATTGACAGTATGATACATGGTGTCCAGTTTAAATGTTATAGGGTGCACCCGATAAATTTAGAAATTTAGTATAAACTTAATTAGGTATTTTATCGAATAGTGACAATGGTTTCACATGGATTTCCCTATACTGTTGGTTGTAAAGGTAATGTTCAGAATTATAATGTTTGATATTTTATTTGCCATAACACCAGAATGGTAAAATAATTAAATTTGTTAATGATAAAAATAATATAATATTACATCAATAATTGTATCAAACTGATTACCAAAATTTACTAAAAGATGAAGGAAATAGTACCGGATAGTATATTGAGTAGATACGTCTGCATAAATATTTCTCAAAATAGTCATACGACACATTTTTAGAATACTTACTGTAAGCGATCTAAAGCACTGAGAAGTCATTTGACACTTTGACAATGGCTCCAAAAAATCTTTCAAAATATATGTACAATATCTTTAGAAAATGTAATTTAAATAATTTTTGGGTTTATCATGCGCATATGATACAGTATATAAAAATAATTTTCAGATAAAAAGGTTTGAACCCACACATGCCTTAATTTCTCATATAAATAATCTGTATCCTTATTTACAAGAGTCAGAATTTATTAGACCCTTACATTTTCTAATATGGAAATAAAATCTCAGGAGTTGTGTAAAAGAAAATCCTAAATTACACTTTTACATATCTTTTGGGGATATGTTTCAAGAAATTTATTTGTCAAAGGCTATGTGGCTGTATCTAGAAAAACTCATAATTCGGCACGTGAATGTCCAGACCAGAACAAGCTCCGCCTTCAATCTCACTCTCTCACTCTTAAAGCCATACTTTATTACTCTACTTCCTCTACTCTAACTTACTATAGCAGTTTCTCGTCCAACGTGCTTTTACACACATCGATTTTGTCGTCCTTTCAGAGGACGGTAAAATAATGTACGAGAGTGGATAACTAGGTATATATGAACTTTGGAAAAATGAAAAATGTAATATCACTTCATATAAATATAGATGGCCTACCTCTTTGCAAAAGTTCAAGTAGCCAGGTGTATCCTATCTTGGCAAACATTGTCGGTTACAGGGAAATCGTGCACATGGTTGGTATATATCATGGATATGAGAAGCCACATGATTCTAATGATTTTTTGTCAGAATTTATTCAGGATGTAACTGATATAATAACAAATGGCTTCAATTACCATTCACTTATCTTCACAGTAGAAATAAAGGAAATAAAGAAATAAATATATGTGATGCACCTGCTAAATCTTTTATTAAATGTGTAAAAGGCCATAGTGACTATGCTTCGTGTATGTTATACTGAAGGAGAATATTCCAACAAAATTTATTTTCCCGAAATTAGAAATTTGCGTGTTCGAAAATATGCTGAGTTCAGGAGTCGGGTGCAAGAATTGGTGAGTCGCTTTTGGAAAAAATTCCCAAAATAGACATGATTAGCAATTTTCCACTGAACTATATGCATTTAGTTTGCCTGGGTGTTACTAAAAAATTGTTATATCTCTGGTGTTATGGTAAACCGTCAACAAAAATATCATTTTCCAAAGTATCTAGCATATCAAAATCGTTGGTTGATATTTCACATCAAATGCTATTGGAATTTAATAGAAAACCTCCTAGTTTAGATGATTTAAAGAGATGGAAAGCTACGGAGTTTAGGAAATTTTTATTTTATACCGGTGCTGTAGTTTTACAGAAAAAATTGAGTTATGGCCGGTACATAAATTTTTTATCGCTTCATGTTGCAATGACTATTTTCAAGTTCTAAATATGTTTATCTTGAAGATGTGAGATATCATGGCCCTGTAGACGAATTTAGCGCCTTTCCTTTTGAAAATTTTTTACCAAATATACTAAAATTTGTTCGTAAAAGTGAAAGACCGTTGCAACAAATCGTGAAAAGATAAGATTTCAACAATGTCAGTGTTTCAGAAAATTATCCAATTTTTAAACATCAGCATGTTGATTCACTAGTTAATAATGTAAAATTATCTAAACAATATAAGACAGCTGTTTTTCCTACATTTTCATTAAAAATTGAACCTCCTAATAACACTTGTGTTATGAAAACTGGCGACATTATACAAATTATTAATTTTGGAGTTTCTGGTGATGATTCTTACATCTTTGGTAGAAGATATTCCAAAAAGATATTATCTTTTTATTCTTCCCCTTGTGAGTCATAAGAACTGAGTATATTTAGAAAAAATTGTAATAATTTAAGTGATACTATTGAAATATTTGACATAAAAAATGTTGGGTATAAATGTATATACATTAAACATATGTTTAAATTCTGAGGAAGGGTGTGTGATGTTCCCATTGTTGCATTGTTCATAAGCTAGATTGTAATAGAATTGATATTCTGTTGGATCCATAATTAACTAAGTAAAATTTTTATCGAATTTATAAATTTATAATATTAGATGGTGGTGTGGTGGTTATTTCTATTATTTTTTGTTATTTTCTTTGCATGTATGTAGATATATTAATAGAATGTATTTAATTAACAAAATGTTAAATTAATTACAGATTGATTGGTTATGTATTTTATATAATGTTTGCTTATATTTTATAGTCATTTGCAATGTTTATTAATTATATCGAGACGTCAGTAGTATAGGAGAGGGTATGGTTTTCATTCTGTATACTTATTTTTTTTTATTTATCAGCTGCTGCTTGTATACGTTTTGTATATTCAGAAATAAAGATTGACAATGGATGACCAACGTGGACTGTTCTTCAATTTGTAGATGATGGCACTGTGGAAGCAGTACCATCAATATGGATACAAGGTTACTTCTGTCACTGGCCATCGTTTCCACAGTCAAAAATGATCACTGCCATAAGAAAATGTGAGCCACTAAACAGCTGCTGGCCAACACATAAAGTAAAAATTTTCCAGAATGCTACTTAAAGTAAGTAAATATTTAATCCTTCCAAAAAATATATTGCCTAGAGGATGTTTTATTCAAAGGGGTAAAATGACAATGTAATATTTTTTAAGATCAAAAAATGTAAAAGAAAATTGGTAAATACTGACGTAGTATTTATTTTTTCTGAGAAATATTGCAAACATGCTAGGTTCATTTATTGGTTTTCTAGGTAACTATACGATTTTGAGAAACAAGGCTAAAATTGCAGAGGAAACTAGTGATCTTAATGCACCTGACGAAGATGATGCCGAAAGAAAACGAATTCAAAAACTCTTATCCAGCAGTGATGATTCTTTGAATGAAAGTATCTTATCTCCTCCTTCTAAAATTAAAAGGTTTAAAAAAAATTGGTAAGTTTTAAATAATATACACTTTTTTACCATGTAAGAAGCCTCAGCTTTTTAAAATTTCAGCATAGGGTATAAAGTTAGAAACATATTCTGTATGTCAATTTACTTAATATGGCTTCTGGTATTGTCACTGTAATTTGTATCTAATATCACTGTAAATTTATTTAGAGAAACAAGAAAATGAACAAAAGAGGAATTCC
This sequence comes from Monochamus alternatus, assembly GCA_037114965.1. Lineage (NCBI taxonomy): Eukaryota > Metazoa > Arthropoda > Insecta > Coleoptera > Cerambycidae > Monochamus > Monochamus alternatus. The sequence goes on along the minus strand of CM073429.1, from coordinate 36,702,438 downwards.
ATCAACGTGGTGGCAGATATGTTTGAAGAATTTAGAGGAAACGAATCTTGTGTAGTAGATAATGGCGAACAGCCTACAACTAGTAACACAGGCATAGAGAGAAATACGGAATACAAAAGTTGCAAAGAAAAAAGTATTATGAGGTCTATTTTATAAATAAATAACATTGTTTTGACATGCAAAGTATTTAAAATAATATATCAATCGCTTTAGTATATGTGGTCCATTCTTTTATATTTTCAGATAAGCATTATAAAACATTAATTCAGCAAAATCATATTTTAAGAGGCCTTCTAACAGACATACTCACTGAGGTTAAGGAGATAAAAAACACAAGACACGTTGCAGAGAATCAAGATAATGCTGAGCATAGATTTTTCAAGACGCCAGGAATTAACTTTCCAATTGATACTGATGAGGAGTTTCAACATTTAGAACAAGTATTGGAAAATGAGAATTTGAAAATGCTGTAAGTATTCTTTATCTTCAACTAAAAGGGATATCCTATAAAAAAGCTGCAGCCAAATCATTTTCCTATATTTAAAAAACTAAATTTATCTGATTTTAACTCATGTCTCTGGATGACACTATACTATAGGATGTCGTTTTTATTTTGAGATTGGTTATGTGGGAAATCTTGCGCAGTAACTGCACATTAATTAAATTTTCACATTTTACAATATAGTGTGACAAGTGTACTCATACAATAAAGTACATAGGAGGTTCCTTGAGAACACTGCCTTTGAAACCTGCGTAAAGTACGTCCTTAAATTATCATACAGTATTTACAATAAAAACTATGTTCTAAATGTTTGCATACTGTGTTTTCATGTGATTTTGGTTTTAGACATCTGTAGAATTGTTTAGTATTTAAGCATGATCAAACTTTGGAAATTACATATTATTAGACTATTATTCAAACAAAAAAATGGGCCATAACAATATTTTATGGTATCTTCTGTTGAGAAAATTGAGGAATTACAAACCTGCCTTAGTTCATCCCTGTATATTAGGCAGAAAAAAATATGCAAATTTTAATGTTAGACTTAATAAAATAAACAGTGTACTTATAAAAATAATGGTATAATTTTGATTTACTATTTTTTTAAGGTTAAGGAGCTGCATAAATTAGGAGGATCCGCTGCTTATGATCATGTGAAAAGAGTGCTCAATTTAATTTTAACAAACAGCCAAACCCTGAAATATAGCTGGTTGGGAAGAAAAGGGAAGAGGCCATTCCACACTTTAAAGCTTGCCAATCTATTGATAAGTATGAGATTTTTTTTTTATAATTTTAGAATCTGGAGTTAAATTCATCTCAAATTCCATAGCAACCTTTGATTTTAAAAATATCAGTATTTGATGCCTCCAAGATTTTAAATCATCTTGTTTTTTTTGTCTGTTGAATGATACTTTTTTAAATTGAAAATATATTTGACATTTACGCTATATACTGATCACTATTAGGTATATAAATTATATTAATTATACAAAGGAAAGGATTCGTAGGGCTAATGTATCAAACAAGAAAACAGAAATAGTGTCTGCCCTAAAAAGAAATGATGAAGTAGCTACAGACATCGGTCTTTCGGAGGTTTTGTTCCTCATCAATGTAGCGTAGCTGATAACTAGGATCTAGGATAGTACAGATCTGGATCATTAAGTTTTTATTCCATATTTGTACGATCCTAGATCCTAGTTATCGGCTACGCTACACTGATGAGGAACAAAACCTCCGAAAGATCGATGTCTGTAGCTGCTTCGTCATTTTTTCTAGGGTATAGGCACTATTTCTGGTTTCTTGTTATATTAATTGTATATAAAAATTATTTTAGGATCTGTTGAACTGGCTGGCATGGGAAAATCGCAAAAGGAAACAGAATGTGCCAAGCTTGACTTCGGAGGGCGTCCGACAGGAGGGCATCCTGCTTAAAAAAAATTAAATCAAAATAAATAGGTGTATCAGAAAACAGAATTTTATTTTAATTTATATCCCTCTTCCAATATGTCTTAAATATGTCTTAATAAAGATATCTTAAAAATGCAGTGGAAAAGATGTCTTAAAGATTGTGAGTTTTGTAATATTGTACGTCTTAAAGACGTCTTTAAAATGAACTAATGGCGACAATGGACATCCATAAGATGTCTGACACATGTTGATCTGACATCTTTCCGACATCTTTGAGACGTCTCCGTGCTGTCTGGATAGTTGTTATGCCTTCGGACGTCTGCCCTTTATTTTGATAAAACAACAAAGGAATAAAACACAGCTACAGTCCATGATTATTAATTTCCCAAAACTAAGGGGAACCAACCGTAGAGAATTCATTCCCCATCATAGTTTGGTTCTTGAGTCGGATGAAATTGTTGGTTTGTCACGGATAAATTGCAGATTTTTGCTGAACGAAAATGGCAACAGAAATTAGTGCTTTAATTAAAAAAAGAGGAAGGTACAAGGGGCATATCACAAGAATTGAAAATTCTATAAAGGACATGAAACCTGATTTGGTTGACATAGATGAACTATCAATAAGGAAAAGGTTGTTAACAAAATATTATAATGAGTATGATAAAATTCAGGAAACAATTGAGGATTTAATTGACGAGTCCAATCATGATGACGTCACAGCGCAATCGGCGGGGAGAGAGAGAGAGAGAGTGGAAAAAAGATACATTGTATGTTTAAGCAAAATTAAGGCTCTTATTAAAAAAGGTTCTCAAACAGATTCTGCCAACGGTGAAATAGGTAACTCAAATATACATTGTGTACAAATTTCTCAAACTAGGGTGACTAGGGATATTGCTTTACCAGTAATAAATGTTCCTAAATTTGGAGGCGATTATGGTGAGTGGCGTACATTTGTTAGTATGTATACAGCATCAGTACATAATGATACCAAATTAACAAAGGCTCAGAAATACATATACTTACAGTCATTTTTAGTTGATAAACCCCTCTCTTTAATATGTGATTTGGATATTAGTGACGACAATTATAATAAGGCTTTTAATATTTTAAAATCAAATTATGACAAAAAGATGTCAATTATTAATTATCATATTAATGGACTTTTACAGGCAACGGTAGCCAAGGGTCCCAATGGTATCCGTGAATTTACACGGCAAATTAAAAAGCACATAAATTAGATGCTTTAGGTATTCAGGTTAAGAGCAGTTGGGATTTACTTTTAATAAATATACTGTTGTTTGGGTGACTAGGGATATTGCTTTACCAGTAATAAATGTTCCTAAATTTGGAGGCGATTATGGTGAGTGGCGTACATTTGTTAGTATGTATTCAGCATCAGTACATAATGATACCAAATTAACAAAGGCTCAGAAATACATATACTTACAGTCATTTTTAGTTGATAAACCCCTCTCTTTAATATGTGATTTGGATATTAGTGACGACAATTATAATAAGGCTTTTAATATTTTAAAATCAAATTATGACAAAAAGATGTCAATTATTAATTATCATATTAATGGACTTTTACAGGCAACGGTAGCCAAGGGTCCCAATGGTATCCGTGAATTTACACGGCAAATTAAAAAGCACATAAATTAGATGCTTTAGGTATTCAGGTTAAGAGCAGTTGGGATTTACTTTTAATAAATATACTGAGTAATCATTTGTATAAACATTTGCGTAGTAGCTTTGACTTGGAAAGGGATCAAAATACTTTACCAACACTGTTTGCTGTTTTTAGAAAGACGTATTTCAGCTTGGGAAAGCTCTTCTAAATTTTATGATGCAAAACATATGTCAGAGAAGGTGCAAAACGGAAATACGGTGTCGCACACTCAAGTGATAAATTCTTCAGAGTTAACCTCAGCTCAGTACATTGTTTATACTGCAAAATCACAAATCATAACATTTATAAACATCAAAAATTCGGATCATTGTCAATTCATTCAAAAAGAGATTTTGTTTTCAAAAACAAATTATGCTTTAATTGTTTAGGAACCAAACATTCGGTTAATCAGTGTACAAGAGAAAAATGTAGAGTATGCTCAGGGAAACATCATAGTTTGTTACACGAGGATAGGGAAACAAAGTCAAGTTCGTCAAAAGGTAATGGCAATGAGGCTGCGGTAAAAGATACACAAAAACAAGATCTCACAACTAAAGTTACGTCTCAATCTCACTCTGCAACACAAACATCAACTAATTGTAGTACACAGTGTCACACTTATGTATCAACAGGTTATGTGCCACAGCAAAACTAATATTACGTCACAAAACGGACAAAGGTTTCAGGTTAGAGCTTTATTAGATTCAGCTTCTCAAACATCATTCATCACGTCGGATATTGTCAAAAAATTGAAAATAAAAAGTGATAAGGTTAATTTACAAATTTCAGGCATTTCTCAAACTCAAAAAAAAGGTAACGGAAGTAGTTAATTTAATTATTGAGCCAAGACATTCTAGTAATACAAAACTAAACGTTTCATGTGGTATAGTAATGAGTTTAATATTCCTAATAAAATTCATGTTAATTGGCGCAGACCTTTATTACGATATTATGGAACCAGGTTTTGTTCGTCATGTGGTATAGTAGATAACATCACATGTGAACTCCCACAAATTGAAATAAATACTTCTCAGCTCTCCATTCCAAACAATATTTTACTAGCGGATGATGAGTTTAATATTCCTAATAAAATTCATGTTAATTGGCGCAGACCTTTATTACGATATTATGGAACCAGGTTTTGTTCGTCTAAATGAAAACTACGAGGAAAATTCATTAACTTTAGTTAACAGTAAACTAGGATGGGTTCTAGGAGGAAAAATAAACATTAATTTTGAATCAAGGTCAATCAGCTCAAATCAAAATGTAACACTCTTTACTCAGGTATTAAATGATGATGATGAAACGATCTTATACTCAGGTTTTGGCAAATGGAAGAGTTATCCTCGAAGAAAAATCTTTCTCCTACAGATAAAATATGTGAAAATATTTTTTCGTGTTCTACTGAACGATTATTTCAAGGTAGGTCTACTGTACAGTTACCGCTCAAACATGACGTAACTGATATGAAGTTAGGTGATTCATTCGAGCTAGCTAAACGGCGATTTTTAGGTTTAGAAAAAAGATTAATAAACAACAAACATCTGTATGCAGAATATAAGACCTTCATAAAGGAGTATGTAGATTTGGGTCACGGAAATTATGTTCCCCTTTCTCTTTCAACAAAAGATTTGCTTAATAAATATTTCTTACCTCACCATTGTGGGATTAAGGAGGAAAGCGTCAGTACTAAACTGAGGGTTGTATTCGATGCGTCAATGCAATCGACGTCAGGTTTATCACTCAATGACGAAATGTACAAAGGTCCCACTGTACAGCCAGAACTATTTGATATCGTGTGTAGGTTCCGAACTTTTAAATATGTCATGATCACTAATATAATTAAAATGTACCGACAGGTTTTGATTGCTCCCGAACATAGACATTTGCAAAACATTTTGTGGTGTGACAGTCCTAGTGAAAATTTAAAATGCATCGAGCTGCAGACAGTCACTTATGGAACAAACTCGGCTCCATTTCTGACAAGATGCTTGGTACAACTCGCTACCGAAAATGTCAACTTGTATCCTCCAGCTTCTCGCATTCTATTAGAACAACGCTATGTCGATGATATTTTATTCGGGGCAAATAATTTAGAGAATCTCATTAGGTCATGTGACGAGTTAGTAAATCTATTGGGTTCAGCAGGATTCAAATTGCACAAATGGATCTCAAACGTTTCCAATATCATTGAATCTCAAGATCTTCCATCCATACTTCGAAAGGTACCAAATACTTCGGACAAGTCGGAATTAATTAAAATTCTTCAAAGTATTACCTCATCCCAAACATCTATTCACATTGATGAACACTTAAGTAAGGTTTTAGGCATTAGATGGCAACCTTTGGCTGATTATTTTCAAATTTGCGGATTATCTCAAAGAAACACTCTCGTTTCAACCAAAAGAAATGTATTAGCAGAAATAGCAAGTTTATTTGATCCATTGGGATTCATAGGTCCTGTAGTCACAACCGGGAAAATTATTATGCAACAAATATATGTTAACAAATTAGACTGGGATGATGAATTGCCCTCACAACTTTCGTCAGAATGGAATAAATTTTCTAAGGAAATTTCTCACTTGTCTAAATTAAAAATTCCTAGATTACTTGCATGGATTTTCCGATGCCTCAATTAAAGCATATGGGACATGTTTCTGCATTAGAACTGTTTCATTCACAGGAGAAGTATCTTGTCGATTAATAGCCTCCACGTCAAGGGTAACACCTTTAAAAGTTATCAGTCTACCAAGATTAGAGTTATGTGGTTTTTTTATTATGGCAAGGATGTGTCATAGAATGGTATTCTTCAGTTTTAAATTTTGAACAGTTATCTACACTACTATGCCAAATTGAGGCAATATTGAACTCAAGACCGCTATCGCCCATTTCAACCGATCCAAATGATTATACAAGCTTAACGCCAAGGCATTTTCTAATTGGTGACGTTCTGACGTCTTTACCTGAATATGATTTATCTCAATGCCCTGATAATAAATTAACACTTTGGCAACATTGCCAAAAAATGAGACAAATTTTTTGGAAAAGATGGTTGGTAGAATTTTTAAATAGACTTCAACATCGACCCAAATCGCCGCGGTTTCTTTCTGATTTAAGCAGCTGTTTCCCAACATCCTCTCCCGCGAGTGAAATAGGAAAACCGTTGGAGTGTGAAAATGGCAGTGGGCATAGTTTTGTTGTTATAATAAGCTGTGGTTTAGTAATAGGACGTACATATTCACTCTTTTGAGTGCGAAGCTTTACTACGCGAACATTGCCATCTTGACCTTTAATGCTATCCAAAATTCTAGCAATATTCCATTCAAGTGACGGCAAATTGTCTTTAATTAACAAAATGTCATTGACATTGAGATTTGGACGTAGTTTATAAAGCATGATTGTGTTAAGTGTATATATTAGTTTAAGCGAGAGAAGTATAGGATATTTTGTTTACTATGTTGGTTTACCTGGTTTGGGAGGAAAGTAGTTTTTGTAGGAAATAACTAAGGTGTTGGTACATTCAGGTGGGGTCGAGAGGAGTGATAGCGAGTAATAGCGATCAATGGACTCCGATTTATATATATATATATATATATATATATATATATATATATATATATATATATATATATATATATATATTTTATGAAGTCCGCTGAAGTGTGAAGGTGTAGTACTGTAGTGTTAGGTTGTTTTATTGAAAGAAGAACAGTTAACATAAATACGAGCACAAAAAGTATACAAGACATAATGACCTAACAGTGAAAATGCACTGGACAGTCTTATATTTAAATCTATATTATAGGAAATAGTTAATTATTTCTTCTGTAATTAATAAAACAAAACGAAATGAGCAATGAGTGAAATAAAAAAAGATATCTCTAGCGAGGACATCTATAAATTGCTCCAAGCTGTGCAAAATCAAAATATCGAAATTAACACCAAATTAAATAAAATAGAGGAAATAAATTCAAAACTGGAAAACATTGAAAACATTTTAAGCAAGGAAGTGAATGAGTTAAAACAAAAAACGTGCTATTTAGATAAAGAAAATATTAAGTTAAAGGAAGATTTACTCGTCATACGAAAGCAAAATAAGAGATACAACATTATAGATCATGGAATTGAAAACCGAACCAATATAGAAGAAACTATACACCAGATTTTCAGTGGAAATCTTGGAATACCTCTTGCAAATTTCCGTGACGTTTTTAGAATCGGAAAGAAGTGCATCATAAAACAAGACCAGTGTTAGTTGAATTATTATCATATAAAAATAAGTGTGACATACTTAAAAATAAAAAGAAGTTAAAGGGTACTAATATATATATATATATATATATATATTACCTCTGATTTAACTCAAGAAGAAATTGAAGAACAAAATATTTTACGTCATTATTTTAAAATTGCTAAATCGCAAGAACTTTCTGTAAAAATACTGAAAAATAAATTGGTTGTAAATGGTAAAATATATGGAGTACAAGAATTAAAACAAGATCCAGTCCAGTTTACACCCTCCTCAACAGCTTCGTTAAGTAGTCCCAAATTAGGAACAAGTACAAATCGGTGTGGTACACAAGATATTTGTCCACCCACAAAGATACTTTAGATCAAGAGAAAGAAAATAGCAAACAAGAAGGATCCATAGCGGAATGTTTAGCTAAGAAAAAAAAGAAGTAGGAGCAGCACTACATCATATAAAATGTTTCTTTTCTATATAGGTATTTATTTTATAGTTTCATTGTGTATTTTTTAAAAAAATTTCTGTGTATTTGTATCTACATTTTTCATATTTTTACTAAGCAATGGACCCATGTATTAGAGATTTTGAATATCTACAGTTTGACACTAATGTAATAAAAACAATACAAGAATATCGTAATTTTCGTATAAAAAACCATTTTTATCTCTATTTCACAATAACGTCCGCAATATCGGAAAGAATTTTCCTGAGCTTCAGGTTTACCTGTCGAATTTTGATATTTTTGACTGTGTTTGTCTAACAGAAACCTGGAAAGTAGAAAATATAAATGATTTTCATTTAGATAATTATAACATATATTATAACTATGGTGATATAAATCAAAACGATGGGGTGATTACGTATATTAAAAAAACTTATATATATTTGGGTATAATAAAATCAATTCAATGTCATATAGAAATAGAAAATAAAATTATAACCATTATAGGAATTTACCGTCCTCCTGGTCTGAATATTGAGGATTTCTTAAATGCATTAAGAATCTTCATCAATAATTTAGAAAATACCAGTGAAATGATAACAACTGGTGACATGAACATAGATATTTTGAGTAATGAACAAATTTCAAATGAATATTTAAATATTTTATATCAAGCAGGTTTCTATTCATTAATTAATAAACACACTCGAGTTCAAAATAATAGTAAAAGTTGTATAGACCATATTTTCTTGAAAAGTATAGTAATATATCCCAACTGTCAATAACACCAGCAATTCTTCTTTCAAACATGACGGATCATTATGCTACTTTAATATTTTTAGAAAACTCAAAAATTGATATTAAAGAAAATGAATTAAAAAATTAAAGTCTTATACAAAAAATTAGATAGTAAAACAATATTTAAATAAGATAAATTGGTTAGAATTTTATCAAACGAATAATGCAAACATAGCCAGTAATCTGTTAGTTGATCATATACAAGAAGCAATGAAAAGAGGAACAAAGGTGATTAAGATTCGATATAAACGTAAGCGTAAATCTTGGATATCGCAAGGGTTAGTAAAATCAACCGAAAATAGGGATAATATGTATCAAATGTCATTAAACCAACCAAACAATACAGAATTAAAAAACGAATATAAAAAATACAGAAATAAAGTAAACTCGCTAATAAAAAAACAAAAACAAAATTTCTATCAATCAAAATTAGAAAAGAATGCAAACAGTAGCAAGGCATCATGGAAAGTAATTAATGAAATAGTAAATGAAAAGCCGAAGTATGTTAATATTAAGGAAATAAAATTACCTAATAATAGAAAATTATCTAATGAATTAGAGATTGCCAATGAATTTGTTACTTACTATACCGAATTAGGACCAAAGCTAGCAAATTCAATACAAAAACCTGATAAAAATCTTCCTGTCGCCAAAATAACTAAGTCATTTTTCCTTTCGCCTGTAGATGAACAAGAAATTAAAAGTTACATTAGCGAATTAAAAAACAACAAAATACCTGGTCCTGATAATATAAAATCTGAATTATTAAAAGAAATAGCGAATGTTATATCTCCACTACTTGTGTCGCTTATAAGTAAAATATTCGAAACTGGATTCTGTCCCGATAATTTTAAAAAAGCAATAATAAAACCACTGCATAAGAAAGGATCTATAGATTTGCAAGAGAATTATAGACCCATATCACATCAAATATATCAAAAATTTTTGAAAAATCTATAAAATCCAGATCAGTAAAGTATTTAACAAAATATGATCTACTTTCAAAAAATCTATTTGGATTTCGGGATAAATTATCAACAAATGATGCCATTGCATATCTGATTAAAAATATATATAGAGCAATAGATAGTTCTAAACCCTCTCTATGTGTATTTATTGATTTGGCTAAGGCCTTTGACACCATAAATCACAAAAATTTACTCGATAATTTTGGAATTAGAGGGCAGTGTCACAATCTTTTCAGGAGTTATCTAGAAAATCGGTGTCAACAAGTAAAAATAAGCAACACATTTAGTGACTCAAAAATTATTAAGTGTGGTTTGCCACAGGGTACGGTGTTGGCTCCTGTTATGTTTATAATATATCTCAATGATATGCTCATCTTAAAACTTAAAGGAGATATAATATCATTCGCGGATGATACAGCTGTGTTCTTTTCTGGTCTCTCCTGGAATGAAATTAGAGACACTGTAAAAAAAGAATTAAAAATTATAAAAGATTGGTTAGATACAAATTTATTAACTATAAATATATCGAAAACTAATTTCCTACCTTTTTGCTCGTATAAGAACTCTTTACCCTTCTTTGCAAAAATTAATATAGAACATACAAACCTCAAAATTCTATATATAGGTATGATAGAATCAATATTGAGATACGGTATTATAGGTTGGAGTGCTGCTAATAAGACAGATCTTAAACCGCTACTGACAATACAAAAACGTTTTTTTAAAGTAATTTATAATAGAAATTTCTATTATCCTTCTAGGTCACTCTATCAAGAATCGGAATTTTTTACCATAAGGTAGCTATATTGTCAAAGCATATTTCATTACAATTTTAAATATAGAAATGAATGGATCATGACCATAGTACTAGATCCTGAAACAATTTAAATGTAAAGACTAAGCCCGCTGTTAAAACCAAAGGCATGAGGTATTTTTCTTATTTATGTCCCTGTCTGTATAATGTGCTACCAAATTGCATAAAAGAAATAAATTATTTTAAAAAATTTAAAGTTGAAATAAAAAAATGGTTATTTAGTATTGATAGTTTTATAGAAACTGGAAATTTTAAGCAAATTTAAAAAAAACTAATATGTGCTTTACTTGTATGATTATAATGAATTGTTATTTGTGACATTATATACGTGTGGTTTTTATCTTGTATGTGCCTTATATTATATTTTATGTGTAAATTTATTTATACTACATGTTCAAGAGTGAATTTTTCAAGGCATACAAATCAATATAGACTTAAGCTTAGTGAAAATTCACTTCTTACATCTTCAAATTTTCTTTCTTCTTTATTGAATAGCTTTGTCTTATTATGTATTAGTATATTAATATATGTGTTATATATGTATTATTTAAAAAAATGTACGTAAGATCGTGTAAAATGTATGTTATATTTGTGATATTTTTTACTCACGCACAAGTTTACACTTTTGTGAGTTAAATGTTTATTTACTATTATACTTAAATTTTATTAATATTGTTATGGTATATTGTAAATAAGAGTAAATAAACCGATTTGTTATTATTATTATTTATTATATATATAATAAATAATAATATAAACAGGCCGTATCACATAAGAGGGCCACTCCCATGTATCTCGCTTAATATGCGAGATACGTCAAAAATCTTAAATTGTTTTTTGTTGCATTTTTGGAGGCCTTTATGCTCGTAAAAACAAATTTGAGATCCATGGCCAACTTTATGAGTAATAACAAAATAACCTATAAAGTGCCCAAACTTTAAGGCTGTCTAACTTTTTTATTTTAAGAGAGAGAAAACTTATTGGTAATAAATTTTTATTGCAAAATTGATACCTTCCACCTAATATAAACAGATTTTTGAAATATCGTATGTGGTTTGCTGCGCCCTCTAGGCGGATAAAATATTTTTTTTGAAGCAGGCTATGGCCACAAAACATTGCCTGTTTTTTCGTCTTTCATGCAATATACTACATGTTGCCCTTATCTTTTGTATTTATTACATTTTTTTCCATTTTAGTTTAAAAAATGTACCTAAATATTTTCGTGTTGCTCAAGATAATGTAGAACCTGTTTTAAAGACGTCAACTGTAAAAAAATTATAAACAGAATGGACTTTTATATGCAAAATATAGATTTTCTTATATTCTTCTTCTTTATTGCTTTTCACATTAGAAGCAATTGGGTCTTTAAAATTATTTTGACACAGGCAATGTGTACAATATATATATATGGTTGTAAAATTTCTCCGGGTTCCTCTCCGCGATGAATCTGCATGGTCTTCAAAAGAACCATTTGTTTGACAACGTTTCGGTAAAATCTCATTTACCATCTTCAGGTCTTCTTACTTCTGCTTCTGCTTACTGCCGAACAGTAAGCCGAACGTAGTAACGCGAAGCAGAAGTAAGAAGACCTGAAGATGGTAAATGAGATTTTACCGAAACGTTGTCAAACAAATGGTTCTTTTGAAGACCATGCAGATTCATCGCGGAGAGGAACCCGGAGAAATTTTACAACCACATATAACACCCGCGGAAGCCTACGAATTAACATATATATATATATATATATATATATACAGGGTGAATCTTAAATAAGTACAAATATTTTAACTGCTGGTGTAGTTCGTCATTTAAATCAGTCTAGTGAAAGCCATTTTTAAAAATTTCTAATATTTACGGAGATATTAATTTTTTAAAAAAATACCCACATTTTGAGGACCGCTGGCTGATTTTTCATCCAACAACTTAATGAAACATATGTTTTGTTGCGGGGTTGCCATATCTCCTCCAATATAAATATTACGTTTCCTTTAACGTAATAGTTCTATTTTAAAAATACTTGTTTTAAGCATAAGTACAGTAAAATTGGGTATGTAGTATGATACGCAGCAATATTAACATAAATTTTAACATCTGAACTAACCTTACTATACTTCAACGATTAAAAATGAATTTCCGCAAGTTCAATACTACCGTAAAATATTTAGGAAGATATTACGTGATATTACTATGTCCAATGTTCAAAAATTATACATAAACGTGCACACAAGCTTACCTGTTTGTTAAAAAATTAACTATTTAATCAGTAATCCACATTTCACAAGTTAAATGTCATTGTACACTGTTAGAAAGGGACACAAAACACAATTTCCTTAAGTTATTTTATGAAGAATAACGAAAAACTATGCACGCGTTTTTCATTTAAAATGGAAAAAATGTCAACTTTTAGCAAATTTTATTGCTATTTTCATGCATTATGTGGGGTTAACAAGTTTGACTTGGGCTTCCGATAATCTGTTATGACAGTCAATGACAGTTTGATAATAAAAAATAATATAAAATGTTACACTTGACAAAATTCGCTAAAAGTTGAGATTTTTTCTTCCTTGAAGCAAAGACATTTGTGTAATACTGGCAACACTGTGAACCACACGTTCAGTCTGCAGCACTATGACTCATAAAAGTGTGAAGGGTCGGTCTAGGCCAGCGGTCCTCAACAAGTTTTCTACTGAAAAATTACGAAATTTATTTAAAATTTCACTTTTTTATTTCTGATTTTTTTGTAAAAAAAACTATTAATTATGTGTTCTACACACAAAACTATACTGCTGGTTAAAATATTTGTACTTATTTAAGATTCACCCTGTATATATATATATATATATATATATATATATATATATATATATATTGTAATAAAATTTAATTTTAAAAACAGATAAATAATAATGAAAATTTTCACACCTTGTAAAAACATGTTAAAAAATTTTTAAAATAATTACTGTTAGTACAAATATATATATATATACAATAATTAAATAGAACATATCATAAGAATCACATAATTAAAATTTAATAATTTCAATTTTTAAAAGTTAATACCAGATAAATTAGTAAAAATATCAGTACATAGACTTATAGAAATGACAAGTACATAGTAAAAATCAAAAATTAACCCAGAGCTAGACATATCAACCGATAGCTAATGAAATAAGGGTGACACTAATGTACATATCGTTCAAATCAATAAAATAAATAGAATCCAAACATCGGATTTTAAAATTTCTCATAAATAATATTTATTAATTGACACCTGTCAAAAGTAAAGATGTATACACATGGACAAGACAGCCATACCTTAAAAAAAGATAATTAATTAATATTTCCCATTAAAATAAAGAAATTTGTTAATTGAAAAACATGGACAATATGTAAATGTGTAATTAGTAATAAGAAGTGCAGTGAAGTGCGTGAATAAAACTCAAAAACGATATGTAAAAATATTGTGAAGGTGACTTAATACAAAAACCAAAAATCTAGAATCCATACAAGCAAAGAAAATGTGGGTTGTCTAAGCTTAAATATAGGATATATGAATAAATTAATTAATAAAGACAAACCATAAAAATTTTTTGGATATACCATTATTTCTGTAGTTTAAAAATTAGATAAACAAAAGCCCATGTTTTTTTTTCAGAGTTGTTTTTAATGTGAAATATGATTATAATTTTCAGTTAATTAGAAAAAATTGTTTTTTTTTTTCTAAAAAATAAAATATAAGATAAAAAACAAATTTAACATTTTATTCTGTGTTTTGTATAAGCTGTAGTTTAGACAATAATTAAATAAAATATATATAAAAAAAACATTCAAATAAATAAATAAAAGGAAGTTTTCTCTCTATAAAGAACCGACTATGAGTAGATTCAAAGCTAGCCAGGGTAGAAGATTAAAAAAAAATAAAAGGTAAGAAAAGAATTTGAAAGCGCCGTAAAAATTTTAATCACAAAGACTCACATATACATTCACACATATTACATAATAAAGATCACACACACAAATTAAAATTAATAATACATATATATATATGTATGTATGTATATATTAGTATATATTAACAATAATCGGAGTCCATTGATCGCTATTACTCGCTATCAATCTCCCCACCTGAATATCCCAACACCTTAGTTATTTCCTACAAAAACTACTTTCCTCCCAAACCACGTAAACCAACATAGTAAAGAAAATATCCTATACTTCTCTCCCCTTAAACTAATATATACACTAAGACCTACATCAGACATATTTGAATTTTCCATATTACAATCAAATTGTTTCTCACTTTGAGTATTTGTTACATTCTTATGAATAGAAAAATTGTGATCTACAATTTGGTTAACATGTCTACGCCAAACTTTTTCTAAACTAGGAATATATACAAAGTAGCTGCGAGGACCTATTCTTTTTTAAATTATACCTTTAATACAGCTTATCTTATTTGGTTCTCCATTAGTCACTCACATCTACAAATTCATCTACCCTAAACTGCCTACTTCTCCTCCCTTTAAAATTCTCAATTTGGCTTGCTTGAGCCTTATTTACTTTACTAAATACATGATTATGTGACTTATTATTTACAATTTTTTTGACAAAATCTAATACAGTCCTGGGATTACGATTCAGCATTAATTGTGCTGGAGTTTCTCCAGTAGTGCAATGTGGAGTTACTCTGTATGAAAGTAAAAAATTATTGAGTGCAAATTTTAATTCCTGCTTAGTGCCATGGCTTACGTATTGCATTTTTTAATGTTTTCACTGTATTTTCAGCCTATCCATTTGATGCTGGATGAAATGGGGCAATTTATTTGAAAATATTTGATATTTATTTAAAAAACTGAAATTTACCTGATTTGAAATATTTTGCATTATCGGAAACAAGACTGAGGGGTAAACCAAACCTGGCAAAAATGTCTCTCAATATAGATATAGTTTCAATGGAACTCGTATTTGTAGTAACTACCGCCCCTAAAATAAAAGGCAGACGTCCGAAGGCACAACAACTAATTTATTGTATTGTTTGCACACACACACGTAACTACATATAGGAACATAATATTAAACCATACAATATACAATAATGTTAAACTTAAGTTATTTTTGCTGAACGAAGTTTAGAGTTATGATATGTTCTATTTAATTATTGTATATACTAATATTTTCAATATTATACCTTTTTTGTACTAACAATAATTATTTTAAATTTTTGTTAACATGTTAACATGTTTTTACAAGGTGTGATAATTTTCATTACTATTTTATCTGGTTTTAAAATTTAATTTTATTACAATATATGTATATATATATACTGTTGGAAATCCAATGTTTAATTTATGTGTCTACCGCAACACCTCATATATATATATATATATATATATATATAGGGTCGGAAAACGCTGATGGTCTATCTGAGTTTACATGAGAGCGACAAAGTAAAGTATAGAAATCCGTGCGATAGACAAGGATGACTATATTGACGACGTTTTAAAATCTAAATAGTCACCGCCCACTTCGTCATTCAACAAATAAAATCCACTCCCACTTATATCACAGCGACCAATCGCCATCTTTGCCTTTAGTTTTCGCAAGAGATGTCGCTACTTGTGCAACTCCAACTCCGGTATTCTGATATTTTACCAGCGGTCGAAATTGTGGACAGTGACTAATCGCTAGCTTGTTGACCAGCGCGACGGGCGAAGCGTGCGGGGAGCAAGATTTCATAGGCGAGTTTTATTTATGAAATTAATAATCTGATTAATAGCACAAATAGTTTATTGAAGAAAGTACAAGATTACGGCTCAAAGAATATGTTATAACTGACTAGCAAGGTTAAAGTATTATAATTTATATGAATTGCAAAAGCTGACTAAACATTAATTTTATCTGAGGTTGATACTACGGATTCTTAATAACTAAGTTATGAACTGGGTATTATTTAATAAGCAAAAATATAAATATACAGGGGACATCACTCCTCCCCATTTAGAACGGACCATAGGGACCTAATGGTACCGCTGGGACGTCTTCGACAGGATTCTGGGAATTTCTTCTTCTCTCAGGAATCCTCAGAATAATGAACTGGATCTTCTTCTGACAGCATGTACAGATGGACAGAAGGCAGGTAATGATGATGATAATGGTTAAGACAATCCATAACGAATTGGATTGATTCTCAGGAAGTGGCTCGATATGGTCAATTGATGACATGTGATGGCTGGATTCAATGATTCTATTGATATCTTCAAAATGGATTGCATTCAATTTTAGATTACGTGATATGTTATTTGAGACATCGATTTCATTAGGCAAGGGTGGTAGTAGGATCCCTGTTCCTACATTTGTTGTTGGATCGGTAGATAACAGAAACAACTCCTCATTAATCCAAATTTGGCATGGAGTGGTAATAGTGATCAGCGTTGGAGATCTTCTCCTCTCAGCTCCATTAGTATCACATTGGAATCTGATATTGACATCTTTTTGAGGAATCAGAAGTATTTGATTTAAGGCAACTTGTGTTGTTATGGTTTGTATGATGCTGATTTTTCTGAATTCGCAATTAGAGGGTTGTCGACCTTGGATAGTTGTGGCAATGCAGTCTTCTTGGACAGGATCTGGCTTTTCGTTGCATATGTAATACTGTTCTACCAACGGACACTCTTTTTCAAGATATTTTTGATTTCCTTCGCCAAGCATTATTAAAGGTTTGGGAGGAATTAAGGTATGGTTGTTTTGTGGAATTGGATAAAGTTTATATAGGAATATATTTTCATTCGAGAACAATGGTAAAGTAATTACAAAATTAAATTTTGGATATTTAAAGAAAACGTCTTGATGCATTAATTTAAAATATGAAAGGTCGCTTTCTAGATTTAGTAACTCAGACTTATCGTAGAGTCGGAAAAGTGTATTTTTCATAAATTTTACTTCATTAAAAGTTATAGTAGGATTATAAACTGTTCTTAATGCGGAAAACGAAATTGCAATATATATTTCGTCAATAAGGGTTAAAAGAGTGTTGCAATTATTAATAATTTGTTGTCCAACAAACCTAATATTTTCCAATCGAAAGTCATCTCTTAAGTTTTTTATGTCAGTTGCAATTTTATTTTGGTTAGTATACAAAGTTGAAATTGTTTCGTTAAAAGTTTTCAAAAGTGGTTGTAAAACGGATAGTTGCAAATCTATTTGAGTTGCAATATTATGTTCGTTTTTATTTAAAGTTTTTAACTGATTCATTATTTCTAATTTATCATCTTCTGTTAGAGTTCCGAAGAGATATTTGGATATTTTGCCTATGCCATCTATTAAACCTCTTTTACTATTTTTACTTAGCATTAAAGGATCTAATTTTTGAGCAACTTTACTTAATGTATAATTCACTTGAGAAAAAGATTCATCGTTGGTTGTTTGCTTAAGGTTTTCAAAGGACTGATATAATTTTATCAAATAATCTGAAAGTAATGAGATGTCTATTTGATATACAAATTTATGGGTCGATTTAATTTGTTTCACCGGTCCTAGTTGGATGTTTAAGATGGGGTTCGTTATTGTCTGGAACGTGGGGCTGTTCGCCTGGTTCAGTCTCAGGGACAGGTTGAATACGGTAAGCAGTAATATAGTCTTCAAAGTCATCTTCGTCTGGAACCTGTGACGGAGAAGAATCTTTTAGTTTCTTTCTAGGTTTTTTGATTAGATTTTTATGATAAGTTCCTAATTTTGTTGTCGCTAAATGGTCTTTGTCAGCAACGATTTGTGTTTCTTTGAATATAGGCTTAGTTTTTGAGGTAAATTTGTCTTTTGTCTTTAAATAAACAGTATCGTCAGTCTGGCATTTTACTGGTTCGTCACGTTTTTCGTTTAGTTTAGAAATTGTTTTGTCTTTATTGTTAGAAATTTGTTGTTCTAGATTGTTATATAATTTTTTAGAAATATCTTTTTGTTCACTGATGTAGTCATTTAAAATTTCAGTTTCATTAATATCGAATGGAATTTTTCTTCCGTTAACAAATACAATTTCAAATGGTGTTAATTTTGTGACTGAATGAATGGCATTATTATAACCTATAATTGCTAACTTCATAATCTGAGTCAGATCTTTATTAGGATATTCTAATTTAGTACAACGTATTAAGTCTAAAAGTGTAGAATGAAAACGTTCTACAGGTGCGTTGGAATTTGAATTTTTTGGTGTAGTGATATGAAAATCAATTTGATGTAAATTACAAAATTCTTTAAAAAGGTTATTGTTAAATTCTTTGCCGTTATCTGTTATTATTTTATTCGGAATATCATAGTGAGAAATAAAAGTTAATAAAGCTTCGTAAGTATCGATTGAATTCTTTGTTTTAATATTATATGCTTGACCTAATTTTGAGAAAGGATCTAATATTGTTAAGAATATTTTTGATTCTGCGAAAAACAAGTCCATATGAATTATTTCAAATGGTCTTTTGGGAGTTGGTGTTATTTGAAATTTAATATGTTGAGGATGTCTTCCATATTTTGCCTTTTGACATATTTTACATGAATTGATATAGTTTGTAACATCATTAACTAAATTTGGCCAATAATATCGTTTAAGAAGTGAGGTTTTAACTTCGGTAATGCCTCTATGACTGGTTTTACCTTCATGATAGTATTTAAGTTTTTCATTTTGCTCCTCATTATTTTCTACATCTTCAAGTAGTTTTCGAGAAATACATAATTTTAAATTAGTGAAATTTTGTTGAAGAATGCGAATAATTTTCTTTTCTATCTCTGGTGTTTTGAAATATAAACAGTAAGTGAATTTGGGAGAAATTAAAGATTTTAGTAGTTTAGTAACGTCATCGTCGGATGCTGTCGTTCTAAAAGTTACTAGATGTCTGATTTTTGTTTTAAATGGATTTTCGGATGTTGATGAGTTAATAATGGTATTATTTGATTCCTGAATAATAATTTGGTGATTGTATTGGTTAAAACAATTTTCTGTGTAGGGTATTTCTTGTATAGGATTTTCATTTGCGGTATGTTGTGTTTCTACGTCATCTTGTGGAACTTGTGGGGGTGGTTGGTCTGTTTCAATTTCTTCAAATATTTGTTCAATTGTTGGGGTGTCAATTAGTCTTTCTCCAATTTGATCGCCTATTTCTGATATAAAATCGTCTATGTCTGTAATTTTGTCTCCGGGATTAGTATTTAAATCAATTGGGTTTGCGTCAATTTTTATTCTAGATAGACAGTCTGCGTTAGTGTTTTGTTTACCTTTTTTATACTTAATTTCGTAGTCATACTCTTCAAGTCGGAGTCACCATCTAACAAGTCTACTGTTTGGTTCTTTCAAATTAAATAACCATTGTAATGGCTTATGATCAGTTTGAATAATAAATTTTCTACCAAAAATGTAAGGTCGAAAATATTTACATGCCCATACGATCGCGAGCAATTCTTTTTCGATAGTACTATAATTTATTTATGCCGGATTCAATGTTCTTGATGCGTAACTGATTGGGTGATCGTCTTGACTAAGCACGGCGCCTATAGCGAAATTTGAGGCGTCAGTTGTAATAGTAAACTGTTTTTCAAAGTCGGGAAATGCTAATATTGGATCGTTACATAAAAGTGTTTTACAATATTCAAATGTGTTAATGAACTCGGGGGTGTGAACTACTTTTTCTCCTTTCTTGAGACATTTAGTAAAGGGTTTAGTAATTTTGGAAAAGTTTTTAATGAAACGTCTATAATAACCTAAAAGACCTAAAAAGCTTTTGATGTCGCGGTGTGTTTGTGGTATCGGAAAATTTTTGATAACTTCAATCTTTTTTGGATTAGGTTTTACACCATTTGGAGTGATAACATGTCCGAGAAATTCGACAGATTTTGACAAAAATTCAGATTTATCAAGTTGAATTTTGAGGTTATGTGTTCTAAAAGCTTAGAATACTTTATGGAGATTTAGAATATGTTCCTGTAATGAGGTCGAAAAAATAATTACATCATCCATATACACTAAACAAATTTTATTTTGCAAGTCTTTCAAAACATTATCCATAACTCTTTGGAATGTACTAGGGGCATTCTTTAAACCAAAAGGCATTCTTAAAAATTCGTAATGACCTTGTTCAACACTAAAAGCGGTTTTCTCTACAGAATTTGGATGTACCTCAATTTGATGAAATCCACTAGCTAAGTCTAGTGTAGTGAAATAGTTACAACGTCCTAGTTTATCTAGTATGTCTGTAATGTTTGGTAAGGGGTAACGGTCTTCTATAGTCTTGTCATTTAGTTTTCGATAGTCTACCACGAGTCGCCATTTTTGAATTCCAGAAGCATCTTTTTTCTTGGGGACTACCCAAATTGGTGAGGACCATGGACTTATACTTGGGCGCACTATATTTTCTTGCAGCATTTTCGTGATTTGATTATGTACTTCTTGTTTATGAACGTGTGGGAATCTATAGGATTTGGTATATATAGGATTTTCGTCTTTTGTTCTAATTTCGTGCTTGACAGAATTATGAAAGGTTAAAAGATCGCCTGGTTTTAGAAACATATCCTGAAATTTATTACATACGTTTAAAAGAGCTTTTTTCTCTTCTGAATTTAAATGATCTAGACGAAGCAAATTTTCGATGTTGCCTTTATTATTTTCTACCATGGGAGATTTTATGTTATAATCAAAAGAATCATAATTTTCTAAAAATGGCTCAACGGAAAGAGGTTGTTCGAATTCAGCGAACTGGGCTTCTTCAGACATATTGTAAATTTCTACAGTAGCATAACCATTATGGCATGTACTTATGGAAGCTGGTATGAAAAGATCATATGTTGATTGATGAGGAATGTAAATGTCACCATCTGGAGCGTCAACGGGAATTTCTTTAATTAAAATTTCATGGGCATTTATTGAATAACGTTTAGTAGTACCATTTGGATTTCTATAATAAATTGGAATATTTATTGATTTATTAGGGTTGCATAAAGATTGTTCAGAAAAATTTATTGATAATTGTAAATTTTGCAAGTCATTAAAACCTATTCGACCATCGTAATATTCATGAAAATCATGGAGAATAACTGTTATGAATTTATCAGAATTGAATTCTTCGAAAATTGGGATATCAGCTTTGCAACGTGCATTTGCTGTTCCAACACAAGTTTTTAATTCAGTTTTATCAAAATAAATACAAGAAGGATAATATTTTTCTACTAAAGAAGGACGAATAATTGATGATGCGCAACCGGTATCGATTAACAATTTCATGGGAGGATTTTGGATAACAATATAAGGTAAAGGACAGGCTTGTTTAAGGGCATTTATTTCGTTAGGGTATGATTCATCTTCTTCATATTCTATGTAGGGTTCTTCTGATTCATAGCCATAGGAAAATTTATATCTTCTTCTGGAGTTTCTTCGGTATATTGTTCTTGAACTGACTGATCATGTTCTTCATAAGGAAATTGGTTCATTTCTTCAAATTGTTGGTCTTGATAATATTCTTCTTGGGATGTCATGTCTTCCACATTGTGTAATTCTTCAGAGATCCAATTTTTTGGTCCTGTAGACTGGAAATGGTTGTAGGGTCTTGGTACAGTTGCCTTAGATGTTATTGACATTGGTGTGGGTTTATACGAAGGGGTTACATTCGTAGGTTTAAAAACATTTTGTGTCGGTGGTGGTTTTCCGAAAATTTTATTGTTTGTATGGAATTTTTGTTGGGGCATTTGTCTAGGTTGTATATTAATCGGTTGTGACGGGAAATTTGGTTTTTGCATTTGAGATTGGAAATTTTGATTTTTAAATTGATTTGGAATTTGAGAAAAATTTGGACTATAACCTACAGTTTGTCGTGGCATAAAACTATATTGTGGTTGCTTAATTTGTGGTGATGGTAATATTGGTTTTTGGTAATCTGATCTACCTGCTATATTTGAATTTTGAAAAGATTTACTATAATTAGAAAAATTTTCTTCTTCATGAATTTTGCTTATAGCAGTTTCTAATGTATCAACTTGCTGGACTCTAACCATAAATTGTAACATAGGATTTAAAGATCTAGTAAATGTATCTAATGCCAATTGTTCATAATGCTTAGCATAAAATTCCTTTTCACTGTGTGTCTTTTTTGAATGTATTAATTTACTAATTAATAAACTACGCAATTCTTGACATCTTAAACCAAAACTATGATAATTTTCATTTTTAGAAATTCTCAGATTTAATAGATCATGTTCTAGGCATTTTATATCTCTTTGGTCACCAAAATTTAATCTTAAAATATCTCTTATTTGCAACCAATTTTGAATTTCTATGCGAGAGCCTACTAGCATTTGAGCTTTGCCTACTAATTTTCCTAAAATAGCTTGATGTATGAACGAATTTAGTGCTTCCCTGTCTGCATGAAAGAAATTATTTATCAAATTGTCACATGAACTAATAAATGTATTTAATCCAAAAGGATTTCCATCGTATTTAGGGATATTGTCAATATATAAACGCAACAGTTGATAATCCACTTGTGGAGCATTTGGTACTCTACTTGTAGCCATTTTATTTGATTTAGAAATTTTTAAATTACTCAAAGAGTTTACTAAATTTGATATATTCGAAATTTTGAAAAATAAAAGTAAAAAATAAGATCCAAAACTGTATGTGACTAGATTCTAACTAACACTTAAAATTAAGATTGATTTGACTGAGCTGAATTTGATTTGGTGAAATTTTTTCTTAACCTACGTATTCACAATGAATAGCGAGCCTATTGTTCTCAAAAGAATTTTTCAGAGAGAATAGGTTTTGAGTTATAACAAGGTTCAGAGAGGAAATAATGCTTGACTTACTTTTGTGTTGCCTCGTATATTCTCCTCAACAATTCTTCAGTTGGTAGAATAGCCTCGGCCGTGATTTCTTGTCTTCGAAGATCAGCTTCTGATTAGTGGTCACCTTTGCACTAATTGACAGTCTATCACTTTTTTGTTTCGCGGGCACAGAGTCTTCAACTTTGAAAAGTTTATTCGAATCACTCAACTTTTTTCAGAGGTTCAAACGACACTGTATCCCATCCTCGTCGCCAGTTTTATTTATGAAATTAATAATCTGATTAATAGCACAAATAGTTTATTGAAGAAAGTACAAGATTACGGCTCAAAGAATATGTTATAACTGACTAGCAAGGTTAAAGTATTATAATTTATATGAATTGCAAAAGCTGACTAAACATTAATTTTATCTGAGGTTGATACTACGGATTCTTAATAACTAAGTTATGAACTGGGTATTATTTAATAAGCAAAAATATAAATATACAGGGGACATCACTGGCGTACTAAATTTGAATGCGATTAGATATAAGAAATATATAAAAATGACAAAAATAGTTCCATTACATAACATCCACTATTTTTAGAGTAGAAACAGTGATATAACAGTTTTTACCAATTTCGAGGCGATAGATAATAAAAATTATAAGAATTATTTCAAAATTTAAAGTTTTTATCTTGTCAATTGCCTAAGGTCGAAAATAATAGAAAGTGACTAACTCACAACACAGAGATGAGTACGGAAGGGTAAGGGTGGTATGATTACCTAAGCGTGCCACTTGAGAAGAGTTAAAGCACACAAAATTATCAAAAATAAGTTGACGTCGGCTGAACCTAGCACATTAACAATTTACTTTAAATGTGTCCCTGTTCTTATGGACGGTGATTGCCCACTACCACCCATTTACACTTACCTGATGCGCACTCCGCAGATAACACACTTAAACCTTGTGCTCATGGACGCGAAATTCACGGATTTTTGTACGAATTTTGCAACTTCTGCTTTAATTATTTACGACGGCAAAATCTCCACTTTTCACAATTGCAATTTGCGATACTGTCAAACACTACAAATATTAATGCCCCTTTCATTATTATGTGGTGTTAATAAGTTTGTTTCGAACTTCTGATAATATACCATGGCAGTTACATGATGAAAATGGTAGAAAATGTTATAGGTAGTTGACAACATTTGTTACAAATAGAGATTTTTCCACCGTTAAATAAATCGCGCAAATATTTGCGAATTCCGCATTGCAAAGGACAAAAGAATACATACACACTATTTACTATTGGTTACTAGCACTGTCACTATAACGGTCACACATTAACACTTATTATATCGTACCGCTTTCCGTATGACCTTCATACGCCCATGTTTCGTCAAAATTTAATATATTCTTCGATCCAGATTCTTATTTTTTAATATTTATTTTAATTAGTTTCTTCGCCATATCACTATTTCGTCCTTTCTATCCGTATACTCTTTTCGATTTCATTTATACGGACTAAGTTTCATCTTGTAAGATATAGCAATAGAATTTTTATTTGGAAAACTCATTTTAAAAATACAATCTTCCTTCCGCGAGTTTCCATTACTTTCCGTTTCACAGTTGTACTTCTTTACCAGTTCGAGCATTAAATATCAACTTTGAGGAAGTGTGGTTTCAACAAGACGGTTGTCCCGCTCATAATGCACGTCGAGTAACAGCATATTTAGAAACCACATTCTCTCAGTATCTTATTAGTACAAGAGGCACTATTCCATGGCCCCCCAGATCGCCAGATTTATCGCCCAACGACTTCTTTCTTTGGGGACATTTAAAATAGGTCATTTACGGACATTCACATGATAGGCCACGTAATTTAGTCAGTTTACAGGCCCGAATTGAAGACGTCCTACATAATATTTTCTCTGAAATGCTAGAACACGTAAGAACCGAATTCTATGACAGATTAGGGTATTGCGAGGCACAAAGGGGGGGCATTTTTGAACAACTTATTAGTTAAACATCAACATTAATTTTTTTATTTCGTTTTTACTGCAATAAGTTTTAAGTTTATTTATGTTTTAGAGTTTTAGTATTACTTTCTGCCAGAGCGGCTATTAAATAAATACAAAAGCGGAAAATAATAATTGCAATTATTTTCATACACCGTTAGGTGGTAGGTTTATGAAATAATTCTAAATGGTTAAAAGTACGTAAGAATTTGCTTTGTTTTAAGCAAATGCGTCCTACTCCCCACATAGAAACATCGGCACTGAAGCTGCCAGCTGCCTGAAGTCTGAAGCTGATAGAAGCCTGCCAAACCTTCCGGCCAATCGGATGCGCTCGGTTAGAAGTGGGAGCGACTGCTCAGATGTTATTCTAATTTATAAAACGTGTCAATATAGTCATCCTTGCCTATCGCACGGATTTCTATACTTTACTTTGTCGCTCTCGTGTAAACTCAGATAGACCATCAGCGTTTCCGACCCTGTATATATATATATATGGTTGTAAAATTTCTCCGGGTTCCTCTCCGCGATGAATCTGCATGGTCTTCAAAAGAACCATTTGTTTGACAACGTTTCGGTAAAATCTCATTTACCATCTTCAGGTCTTCTTACTTCTGCTTCGCGTTACTACGTTCGGCTTACTGGACGCGAAGCAGAAGTAAGAAGACCTGAAGATGGTAAATGAGATTTTACCGAAACGTTGTCAAACAAATGGTTCTTTTGAAGACCATGCAGATTCATCGCGGAGAGGAACCCGGAGAAATTTTACAACCACATATAACACCCGCGGAAGCCTACGAATTAACATATATATATATATATATATATAGTCTATAGTCGACTAACGTATATTGTGACATCCCTATTCATTACTGTGTATATAAGGAAATAAAAATATGCATTATTAAAAATGAAAGACAGATGCTCCTTCTATAAAAAATATCAACAATACACGAAATAAAAATCCTAATCTTTGTGAACTGCAGAGTATACTGAATATATAGTTCATACTTAAATGTTTTTATGACATCCATAAAAATATTCCTTACTTTGAAGTATCCTTCCACAGTTACCAATTTTAATAGACTACTATTGGCTTCATCAAAGATGTTTTATAAAAGATCAAAATATTCATCTTCTTATGCGTCAAATTTGTTTCAAAAAAATTGTAATCAGAGTCACAGGAAAATGATATAATCGATGAAGGTGGCTGAATTATGGATAAAAGGTAAGGTAAAATAAAATCAATAATATACATTTTTTCTCTTACTTTTTACTAATATTTATTTACAATATACAAAGTGTGAGTGGATGCATTCGTGGCAGAAGTAATTTGTGTAGATAGTTTCCTATATACAGGGTGTTAAAATTTTATTTAAAAAATTTAATTTTATTGATATTGTAGAAACTGTACAAAATGAAACTTTACAGGTTTTTATGTTAACAACAATACATGTTTTACAATAAATAGTTATTTATGTATTAAGAGCGAAAAATTATATATCATTGCTCAAGAGTGACAGTAAACACGCGAGAGCAGTAATGTCACTTTTTACTCGTAATGCATACAATGTTTTATCTACAATCACTAAATAAAGTAAAACTGTTCAATTATTAGCTTTACTATGAGAACATTAATTACAACAAATACTTTGTTGCTATTGACAACGAGCGTTTGATATCACTCGGCAAGCAATAAAGTGACACTCATTTTTTTTAAATTTTAAATGACATGAAATACCGCTTCCTTTGACCCTACCCCGGCATTTAAGATGGCGATCCAAGATCTGCTATGATTTTTTTATACCCCCGAAATTCAATATTGTTCAATGTTTTTTTATTTAAAATCTGATAAGGTGGTGTTAATCGGGACCCCTGAAAACCTATATGTGTGAAATTTGAACAAAAACTACAAAACTACGGAGTGTTTTCTTCTACACGTTCTCAGTTTTATTTTTTTTTAAATTTGTAAAAACTTTGCAACTATTTTGCAAAATAACGTAACAACTATTTTTATATTTTAAATAGCATCGAAAACCACTTGTTCTGATTCTACTATGGCGACCCAATGTCTGCTATAATTTCTTATACCCCCAAAATAATATAAATGTTTAGCGAATTTTTGATTTACAATCTGATAAGATAGGGTTGATCACAACCCCCCTCAAAACAAAATACTGATTTTGAAAGGTGCTAGACAAATGAAGAGTGATCATGGAAATAAGTCAAAAAATATGAATCAAAATTGATTATTATTTTTGGGGGTACAATAAAAACTAAATTATTCCGAAATCGACCATTCAATATCGACGATTTACGCATAAGAATAACTAAAGCGTATCAGTTTATCAGTGCAGCCCAATTAAAGAAAGTTGAACAGCACAATAGGAAGCGTATTGAAAAATGTATTCTTTTAGAAGGTGGTTTGGTAGAAAAAGGCCCAATAAATGAAAAACTTATTTGTATTTATTTATTATGTTAATTAATAAATGTTTCATTTATTTTATTTGATTTTAGCTTCGACACAGTGTCGTTTATGTGAATTATTTTTTCATTGCATACCACATTAATTCAATTTTCATTCATGCTCTTTTGACATAATTCCTTGGCACACACTTGATTCGTCTTGCGCCTTTCAAATTCAGTATTTTGTTTAAAGGAGGTTTGTGATTTAGCCCACGTTCTCAGATTGTAAATCAAATATCGTTGAACGTTTATATTAAATTTCGTATGAGAAATTACAGCAGACCTTGGGTGTACTGTGGCCATATAGACAACTTTTTTAGAAGGAGAACCTTTTTGCAGTTTTGAAAAAAGTTAAAAAAAATTGCTGCCTCACCTAGGCATTTCGAAATCGGTTCTTTAATTTTAGTGAAATATTTATTTTTTAATTTTATTAAAAACTAACGAACTAATAAGTTTTAAATAAAATTTTAAATAACTCGACAAAGTTACATTTAATATGTGAAAAAATATATTTCAAAAAGATTAAAGACGCTAATTGGAAATTCCTAGATGAGGCAGCGAATTTTTTTTTTTCGCAAACTGTAAAAAGGTTTTTCTAAAAAAGTTGTCTATATTGCCACAGTACATATATCCTAATATATGGTTTGGGTTCCATGTCTGGTTATTGATATATGACATACCAGAAGTCTCACCGGACGTCGCTGCTGGATATTTTTAAAGAAAAAAATGATCCAACACTGATTTTTATTAAAATAAAAGTTATTTTCTAATTCATTGTTTAATTTAGAAGTGAAAAGGTCTCTCGACTTTTTTCTTACGACACCATTTTCTAGGAAAAAATTATAATCAATTTATAATCCGATTTCAAAATTGATTATTATTTTAAAAATAGCAGAAATTATGCACTTAGTTATAATTATGACTTAGTAAGTTAGTAATTATGTATGCTGCGAGTAGTAATTGTTTGTAATAAAATTGGTACAAAAAAACTAAGTGCATAATTTCTGGTATTTTTCAAATCATTGAAACAGGACTTCCATGCCATGCAATAAATCAAATATATTTTTTTTACTCGAAAATGGTGAGTCGTAAGAAAAAAAGGAGACCAGTTATGTTCCAAATTGAACAAGAAATTCGAAAATAATTTTATCATAAGAAAAATCAGTGACGGATTATTTTTTCTTTAAAAATATCCAGAGACGTCCCTGCCGGCATACGCCATACGTACTGGTGAAACTGAAAACAATATTTTTGTTGTAAAACATGTATTGTAGGTAACTGTCACATCCTCCAAAATTTCATTAAAATATTGCGAGCGGTTTCAGCAATATTAATAAATTTGCATTTTTTATTTAAACTTTTAACACCCTGTAGATCGATAAGTAAGTTTTTTTTTGAATATGGTATATTAAGGAAATATATCAAATTACTTGTACTATAACCTTAATGTACAATTGAACAAAAAAATATTAAAAGTATACAGTTGGTACTTTGAGTATATTAAAAAGAAACATAACATTGACGACCATTAAATATGTTCTTACTATTTTAAATATATTAGCGTTGTCAAATCACAGTGCACTATGGAAAGGATGTGGATGTCACAAGCGCGATAGAAAGCGTAAGTTACATATGTATATTGCAAGATGTCACAATAACCACATCATATATTGTGGGGTATAATGCTGCCCTCTGTGTAATATATTGCGGAAGTATAAAA
Organism: Monochamus alternatus; assembly: GCA_037114965.1. Taxonomy (NCBI): domain Eukaryota; kingdom Metazoa; phylum Arthropoda; class Insecta; order Coleoptera; family Cerambycidae; genus Monochamus; species Monochamus alternatus. The sequence goes on along the minus strand of CM073429.1, from coordinate 36,672,594 downwards.
AAAACGTTAAAACTTACACATGATTTTTGCTATAACTTATTTAAAACAATGTAGAGGTCAGTATAAGCAAGTATACGATGAAAGTTCTTGTGACATCCGATTTCGGATTTTCGGATTTCGCCAGAGAATGTCAAAGATTCTTATGAAATGATGTTACAAAGTATGTTGGATAAAACTATTTATATATATAAACGGCACATTGTCACCTAGAAAATAGGTACAAACTATACTCTGTTACTTAATATACAACGGTGTCACCTCAAAATGATGAGGTGACAACGTATTCCCTTAGTTTCTTGCTAAATCGAATTCAGATGGCGTTATGACAGCCTTATACATTGAAACATTTTGTTTTTAGTTCGAGAGTATATCACTAGAGCCACTGGCGTACACATGGGTTTATAAGTATAGGTACAGTATGTACGAAATCATCTATACTGATATATAGCGAAATTTTTTAGCGGAGTCACCTCATGAAAACTTATTTTAATAGTTTCGAGTTTAGATCAAGAGGTGAACACGTTGTGCTTGATGAAGCTGTTAGGGGTTGGTATGGTAAAATATATATAGCGATTTAGTGAAATAGGCAATATTTAGAGGATGAATTTGATATTTTTGATTATGGCAATGAAAGTGGATTATCTCAAAGTACGGATTGTTATAAAGAAGAAGGAGTTGCAAAGCAAGACATTTTGGACAAAAATAAGTATTTATCTAGAAATAAAACTATTGTATGTGCTTTCCAACGGAGTTCCAATCAACATCCTATACGAGAAAGCACAACAATGTAATACATCTTGTAGTAACTGTTATGCAGAAAATTTCTAGATTTAGGGTTTTGCTAGGAAATCTGAAAAAAATATTTTTGAACATTTTTCTCTATAAGTGCTTTATTTTGTTTATTATCAGTCAGAAAATAGATAAAATTACTGTTGATCAAACGGTTTTTTTATTATTTTGATCTGTTAAAAATTACCCTGCAAATTTTGACTTGCTTTTAAAATTAATGTCACAATTTATTTCCTTTAAGTTTTTCGGTTATTTTATAGACAAATATTACTAAGAAGTAGGTACCTAAGTACCTCTTATATATATTTTTAAAATTAATTAAGACTTTTTTCGCTTCCAAAAGGTAAGTGTCACAGACTTCAGGTTACTGTACTCCAAATTTTCACGTTGCCAGTTAAGGCTTAGTTGTTCTCAATATTGTGCCGTTTAAAAAAAATTGATATCTGCCTCTGTTTTTCCGGAAAATCCGGAAATTTGGGCGTGAAATTAGCCTGCCATTTTTACCGAAAATTAAAAAACGTGATTTTGCTGAATTATACTAGTAGTAAGGATTGGAGAGATGAGCGCGAGAAGGAGCCGGAGCCGGAGGAGGAGCAAGGTCAATGAACTGAAATATGATGAAATATGACGAAATATGATATCAAATGTAGGTCAATGAACTGAAATGTGACACCTTATGCTGTCTAGACGAAATATGATACCGAATGTAGGTCAATGAACTGAAACATGATACCGAATGCTAGCATCAGCTGTTTTTATTTATAGACTAAGGTTAATAACCTGTAACAGACGGTGACCTTGAAGATGACACCGGCTACTGTCCAGACATCACGTGGTATCTATTTTTAAACATGATCAACGACATCGGATGCTATCTAGACGAAACTTGACACTTTATTTCCTATAAAAGGTTATTATTTGATAAATTATTTTTTTTGAAATCGTCATATCAGCTAAAACTGGAATGTAACTTGATACCTATGTGAAGGTCACAGGATAACGACTGTATTACATCCGATCAATACCGGAATGCAGGTGTTTAGAAATGATGCAATCATCATTTCTAAACACCTGCATTTGTTCTGTCAGCAAAAATTTTATTTCATAATTAGCGTTATCTTTTCTTAATTTTGAAGGTATTATATAATACCATGTTAGTAATAAGTATATAATTTCTAAAAAATAAAATTCTCCTCTACCTATTTAAAGTGGTGGGGGTTACTCCATAAAATAATGTTAGGAAAAATTTGAGAAAACAGTCGAAAACAAGCTGTATTGTGATAAATTTTTACGACTGTGCTGTAGTTTAATTATTTTGATGTGATTATTCTAATATGCCCGTCCCAGTGAAATATAAATGTATCAAATGTGGTGGTGAAACCAAACTACCAAACACTAAATGTATTCCATGCCAAAGTACGAACTTTTTTTACAGATATGGGATTACTTGGGATTCGAAACAATCTGTAGACTTTGGGAAATATTATCACTTATAAAATATCAAATTGGAATATTGAGAAGTCATCAGTTTGATATATATTTCAAGGTACTGACGGATGGTTTAAGAAAACAAGAGAGGAATGTTTTTTCCAATGCTTTAAATATAATACAACCACATCAATACAGCAACAGTGAAAATATTGCTATGGTGTTGGAACTATTGTATATTTATCCAGAAATATTTGAAACTGAATGTGTCAGCAAGAAAGATAGCTCGAACTGAATTCAAGCAAAATATTTCTGTATTAGGTGTGCAACATAATAGATGTAAAAATATATAATGATATATTTGTGTAACATATTTTTTTTATAAAATAAAAATACATATTATAAATACAGTGTTTTATTTAAACTTAAAAATTAATTATAACAATTGGTTTTTAGTAATCCAAGAATTGTATTTTTTATTTAGACCAAGCCACTTAATGAACAGTTTATTCCCCTTTTTGAGAAGAACTTTTTCTACCAGATAGATATTTGGGTGTTGGGCTTTCTGCAATTCTTCCGAGTAAAACGCACCTTGAATGTGTCCCTTGTTTTGATCTTCCAAGAGATAAGTTGTTGGATTAGTAGCGTTAACTTTTCTTATTTTAAAGATTTTGTTACTCCAAGAAGGGACATATCCTTTGGTGAATGCTTCTCTGTATTTAGATATTCTAATATGGTCACCTTTTTTAAACTTTGGTGGTGAAGGATCCACTTTTTTTATGTGACTGTAAACTGTTTGTAATAATATTTTTGCGTTTCTACTATTTACTTGTGAAGGTTTCAGACCGTGAATGTTATGGGGAGTGTTGTTGTACTGACTTACGATCTTGTAAGATGGGTAACCATTTGTAAGTTCCTTGTAGACTAAACCTTTTCCACATTATGTTTTTAAAGGTACGATTAACTCTTTCCACTATACTAGCTTTTAAACTAGAGTAGGTACTGTAATGGTTAACTTTAAATTTTTTCATCAACTCCTGGAACTCTTTGTTATAAAATTCCTTGCCCATATCCATTTGACAATTTTGAGGCTTAATCTTCATTTGCAAGAGAATCTTCAACATACCATTTGCCACTTCTTTTGCAGTTTTTCGTTTAACTGGTTCTACCCATACAAACTTGGTAAATACATTTATAACTACAAGTAAGTATCGATATCCTCTGTTTATTTTAGCATATGGTATTAACTCCAATAAGTCCGCCTGTATCAGGTCATTTAGTCATTAGTCCCTTGACAATAACACGTCGTCTTCGAAATTTCTTTCTAGCTGGTCTATGTATTTCATTTACTATCTGTTCTTTTACACTAGTCATTTTTTGCTATAGCACACTGAAAAACGATTTCTGCGTACAAAGATAGTTGTCCTGCTACAGTTGTAAAGTGTAGTTTGTCTCCTTTATTTATAGTATGTCCAACAAGATCACTCGACTTAATAGCCTTACCAAAATTAAGAAACACTTCACAGTCTGCTGGTAAAATGTCTAGATGTTCTACTTTTCCAGATACGGGGAAGGTGTACTCGTCTTTTTGATTTTCCAAAATATAACACATTTTTGATTTTTTCATAGAACCAGTTATTTTTATAATACATTTACTGTGATGTGACGAAAGTTCACAAATGTAAAATGGAAATGACTTCGGGGAGATGTTAAAGTTGATGAATCATAAGACGTAGGCCTATTCCTTAACATATGTCGACCAAATTTATCAATAGGCATGTTTTTCAAACAATAGTTTACAACTGAATGAGGTTTAATTTAGTATAATCTCTACTTTATTACTTTCAATTCTCTTAACTGTTGAAAAATTGATTGTATTTCATTAGTATGTGAATTATTTCCAGCCATTTGTGAAGCTATTAGCAAACGTAATCTATCAATTAACTCATTAAGGTCGTCAAAGTAGACATAATCAATTTTGTTATTACTTAAATCTAATAGTCCTCCTTTGGTGTACTGTTTCAATGACTGTGTTTTGCGCAATGGTCTTGCAGGAGGGGGAGGCTTAGCGAATGGTTTTGAATTAGAAGACATATTAGTCTTTAATATTCCTTTCCTAATCAAATAGGGTTTGATTATATTTCTATATTTGTCACTTTGCGATCCTTGTATTTGTTCTTCAGAGTTAAAGTGTCTTCGATAAGCATTGGACCGATTTAAAATATCCATATAATTATCCAAATCAGATTGTTTGTATCCCACAGGCTCTTTTTTAAAGAGTAACTCGTAAAGACCTGGTGTTCCAATATACGTTAAATCATTTACTTTAATATCATTTCCCACAATCTCTAAATTAGACCCTCCACTTTTAAATTTTTCCGTATCTATATCGTGCCTTACTACATATTGTCTATCATTCTCAGTTTCATAACCTCTCACAGATAAATCAATATATTGTCTCGGTAAAGGATCGTATGAATCTAAATAATCTTCATAGGCTTTGGTTTTTGAAAGCTCTTGAAGAAAAACTCGACTTCTTTCAACCTCCTCATCAATAAGACTATGACTGCTTTGCTCACTAGACTCGTCAGTTCTCGGTTCGTGCTGGAAAGTATCTTCCAAGAAACTAGGCTTGTCATGGACAATGAAGGTAAATATTTACCATATGGATTAATGTTCGACCTTTTTGGTGTAGAAGTTGGCGTGGAAGATGGTGTTTCGGATTTGATTTCAGTCGGTTCTTGTTTAACCACCACATCCGTTTTAATGGTGGACAATAATTTTTGCAACGGTTTCGTTATAAGTTTGTAACCCTTTTCCAGTTGAGACTGTGATTGAGCTAGATCGGATTTTAGACTTTGGTATTTTTGTCTAACGGATTTTCTGGTTTTCACCAGTTGTTTTGCCAATTCTTTATTCATGGTTGGTATACTAATGAGGTGCATGATTATTTATACTCTAAGGAATGATGAAAGTGTCAAATCCTTTTCTATAACGTCCAGATGTTACAGAACAATCTTTATCGATAACGAGGAATCCATATTTATCTTTCCAACACTCATTATATATAACCTTTAATTGCTGAAAAGACATCGAATTGTCTCTTATTAATTGTTTTGGAATCGAGGAATATGTTTGACATAAATAGAAGTAATCGGTGTATCTATGTCGCCTGAAGCAAAAATAATCTCATAATACTCTAACTGCTGCAAACGACATCGTCAAAAATTATAACGGAATTGGGTTTTATCTCACTTGGAGGAATTACATCATTGCCATTTGGTACTCAAAATATCCAATCTCTTTTATAAGTTCCAAAAGCTGTTTTAAATATTCGTATTTAGGCTAATACAAGGATTTTGAGTACAAATAAACATTTTCAAATCGCAAACCATTGGGATGTCCAAGTAAAGTTATTAATACTGTCACGGGTTTCCTACCCGATTTTTACTTACTGCCAGAAAAACAATCCGTTAATTAATTACTTCTTTATTAACTGCTCAGTACACTACTGAACACTAATTAGAACTCAACTAAACACTTATTTAATTAATCGCTATCAAAATCGCTTTGATCTCTCTAACTAAACACTTGAATTCAACACTGTAATACAAGACTTCTACAAGACTAACTTAATCGGCCGTTTATTTTTCTTTTATAGACCCAACGAATATTTCAGGTATATTCTAGTATCTCCAGATTCATCTTCCCGAACGACTCGAATGCTTCTTGTCGATTCCCCAATCTTCTAGTCCCGTCTCGATCCACGGCTTTTTGTTTGTTTAACAGAATTGTGTAGGGGCGATCGGGGCAATCTTAGCAATTCGCGGTACCAAAGTCGTCGGTTTGAGTGTGAGTGGGGCAAATTCCGTGACACTGCCCCCTCCCTAGGACCGATCGTCCCGATCGGATACACCTCTATACGGGGACAGACGCTCCAGATGGACGACCTTCATCTTACTCCTAGGAGTCCTCTGTATCCGGTAGACGACATCTGTAGCTTAGGCGATTTTCCTTTCTTCCGCGTGGGGTTGTACAGCCACACCAGGTCACCTTGTTGGAATCCGACTGTATTGGCCCGGACGTTGTATCGAGTCTTTATGCTATCGCTCTCTAGTCGCATTCGAGATCTGACTTGGTCGTGTACGGCTGCTAGTCTTTGTTCTAGGTCATGGATATAAGTGTCTGGATCTGTGAGCTGTTCCGCAGAACGACCAGATACCAAATCTGCTCGAAGGCAAAGCTCTCTTCCAAAGATGATACTTGCGGGAGTCTTCCCAGTAGTTTCATGGACAGCTGAGCGGTAAGCTAACAGGAAGAGTGGAATGAGATTGTCCCAGTCTGTCTGGTTTTCGTTCACAAACATCCTTAGATTGGTTTCTAGTGTGGCGTTGAAGCGGTCCACTATACCATCTGACTGGGGATGCAGTGGGGTGGTCCTGGTTTTTCGGATTCCCATAAGCTCACAGACCTTTCGGAACACACCTGATTCGAAATTTCGGCCCTGATCTGAATGTAGTTCCATGGGTACACCAAATCTGCAGAACAGGTTGTTGACTAGCGCTTCTGCTACGGTTGTGGTCTCTTGATTGGGAAGAGGGTATACTTCCGGCCATTTGCTGAAGTAGTCCATTGCTACTAGCAGATATCGGTTCCCACTTTGGGTTTTCGGAAAGGGGCCAGCGATATCAATGGCAATCCTCAAACGGTGCTCCTACGACGCATTTTGCCTCTGGAACGGGTCTTCGGTCCCTTGCTGGCTGCACATATGTCACATTTTCGGTACCAATCTTCTACATCCGTCCTACAGCTCAACCAGTAGAAACGTTCCCTAATCTTCTGTAGAGTCCTATTGATATCGAAATGTCCACCCCCAGTACCTCCATGTACTTCCTGCAGCACTTCCTTGACCCAGGACCTCGGGAGTAGTACTTGTTTCTTGACCTCCGTTCCGTCATTATTCTCCCATGCTCTTTTTAGGACACCATCTTCCAATACCAGAGAATTCCATTGAGCACAATAGCTCTTTAATGTTGGGCTTTTACTACTAACTTCTGCCCAAGAGGGTCGGTTGTTGGCTTCTTTCCAGTCTATTAAAGGCTTGATGTCACAGTCAGCTTGCTGGTCTTCCCGAATCGCCGCTGAACTCCATCGGTCTTCAGGTTGGGCTGCTATCACCTTACAAGGAACTGATGAGATGTTCTCTTTCCTTTCAAGACTACTACAGTGTTTGCAGTTGACAGGACATGGTCTCCTAGAAAGGGCATCTGCATTTCCATGTTTCCTGCCGGCTCGATGTTCTACAACAAAGTGATATTCTTGCAGCCGTCCCAGCCATCTAGCCATCTGTCCTTCAGGGTTCTTAAACTGTAGCAGCCATTTAAGGGAAGCGTGATTCGTTCTTAGGAGGAATTCTTGGCCATACAGATATTTGTGAAAGTGTTCTAGACTTTTGACGATGGCAAGCAATTCTTTCCAAGTCACACAATAGTTCTTTTCAGCTTTCGATAGAACTTTGCTGAAGTAGCCCACTACTCGCTCTTGGCCATCTTGTACTTGAGAAAGAACTCCGCCAATTCCAATGTTGCTTGCGTCTGTGTCCACTATAAATGGTTGTCCAGGTATTGGGTATGTCAAAATCGGGGTAGTGCAGAGAGCCTCTTTCAGCGTCTCAAAGGCTTGCTGGCATCTCGGAGTCCATTCGAACGGGATGTTCTCTTCTGTCAGTTTATGAAGAGGCTTGGCAATATCAGAGAATCCTTGGACAAACCGTCGGTAGTATGTGCATAGGCCGAGAAAACTTCGAACCTAATGTTTGTCTTTAGGAATCGGCCAGTTCTTTATGCACTCTGTCTTCTTCGGATCTGTTTTCACACCGTTTGGAGTAATAATGTGGCCTAGGTATCTAACCTCCTTTTGGAACAGACTGCACTTCTTCGGGTTCAACTTCAGATTCGCTGCTTTCAGCTTCTTGAACACTTCGGACACGTTCTTCAGGTGCTCCTGGAAAGAGCGTCCCAGCACCATCACGTCGTCCAAGTAAATCAACCAGGTCTCCCAATGCAGGCCATGAAGTACAGTTTCCATCAGTCGTTCAAAAGTGGCAGGGGCATACACCAAATGGCATTACATTGAACTGCCACAATCCATTTCCGGTAGTGAAGGCTGTCTTTTCCTTGTCTTCTGGGCTGACCTCGACTTGCCAATATCCACTCTTTAAATCCAAAGTGGAAAACCATTGCGCCCCAGCCAAGGTGTCCAGAGTATCGTCAATTCTTGGTAGTGGGTAACTGTCTTTCTTGGTGACGTCATTTAATTTTCTGTAGTCCACATAAAATCGGGTGGAGCCGTCTTTCTTCTTGACCAGGACTACAGGAGAAGCCCAAGGACTCTGAGATGGCTCTATGGTGCCTTGGTTTTGCATCTCACTTAACATCTTGTTAACTTCTTCTCGCTTGGCTAGGGGAAGTCCTCGTGGTGGCTGCTTTATAGAAGACGATTAACCAGTATCGATTCGATGCTTCACTACATTGGTTCTCCCAAAGTCGTCTGGTTTAAGTGCAAACACATCTTCATTTTCACTTAGCAACTCTTCCAGTTGTTCCACCTCCATCTCTGTTAATCTGTCCTTGACCCTATCCACGATGTCCCTTAGACACTCTGGTAGACTGGTCTTATTTGGTTTCTTCTCTGTTTCGTTGATTTCGTTGAGTGCTCTCACGATGGTTACAGGTTCACAGACTCCTACTTCAGTTCCCTTTGTAATTTTCTGTGGAAAGATTTTCAGGTTAACTACCCGTACTATTGTCGTTTTTTCAGGTTTAATCAGGGTACGGCCGGTGACTATAGATTTATTGAACAAATCCGGATTACTGGGTTCCACCACTCCTACACTGCAAGACATTTCCCCATCCATTACAGTGGCAACCAAGGTTTCGGTCTGAGCAGGTAGTACCACATCTTCTTTAACAACGAGTCTCCGTACAGCGTTATTCTCAGTGGTGGTCGTTAGCACTACTTCCTCACCCATTATCCGTAGCGTGCCAGCATTCAAATCTAAGTTCACCCCCTTTGCTCGTAATAAGTCTAGTCTGAGTATGACATTGTCCGATATATCTGCTACCAGGGCTCTGTGTTTGAACTTGACGTCTCCTAATTCTACTTCAAGCTCGCATTCCCCCTTGACTGGCAGTTGTTGTCCATTGGCTGTTGTAAGGATATAACGTTTGGCAGGGTTTTTAATACGCCAAGCATGAATAATATCTGGCCGAACAATAGTTCTTGCCGCTCCAGTATCGATTAACATAGGGAAAGTACGACCAAAAATACTGCCTTCTACTAGCAAGGAGTCGGAGTCCTGGAGACGTGACAACGTAATTTCTTCTCGTGGGGCATGGTAGGAGGACGCGGCCGGCTTTTGCCCCGTCAAGCAGGCTGAACCTAGTTTTCCTGCGCAGCCTGGGAGTCGCGCTTTTGCTGATCTGCGTCTGGGGCCCTACACTGTCTCTTCAGATGTCCCGTCTGCCCACAGTTCCAGCATTTAAGAAGGCGATCCCTTCGACTATCAGATTGTTCTTTCTTTGGTCTGGTAGCTGGGCTGAGTTTATCAATGACCTCCTTCAGTGTCTTAATTATGTCTCCATTTCCCATATTATCGCTGTTATCACTGATGGTCCGAACTTTAACATATCTACCGGATGCCATCTTTGCTGCCTCGAATTCCAGTGCATGCGAGAGGGCGTCATTCAAAGTTTTAGGTCTAGCTAATCGCAGTGCCTGCTGGGTTTCACAATCTCTTAGACCATCAGTAAAAACTTGGATGGAGAGCTGGTCTAAGAATTCGGACGGAGCTGTCGGATAAGCCAATCGAACCAGTCGGGCAACATCGGTCTCAAAATGTTGTAAATTCTCTCCACTCTGCTGGTGACGATTTTTCAATTGTGCCTGGTACACTTGCTGCAGGTGCTTATTCCCATATCTCATTTCCATATGCTGTTTCAGAAGGTCATAGTTACTCTGCTGCCCAGCAGAACTCCTTGTAAGAAGTCAAGAGCTTCCCCTCGTAGAGCAACTATCAGAGCAGTAGCTTTCTCACAATCAGGCCATTCGTTTGCGGCAGCTGCTGCTTCAAACTGACGCAAATAGACATTCCAGGAGACCTTGCCGTCGAATTCAGGAGGCTTCGTTTTCTGAGTTCGGATAACAGGTCCTTCTGATTTGTTTACGTCCTTTCTTATTTTGTCCAGTTTATGTCGAAGCTCTTCACAGGTTCTTCTAACCAAGTTTATTTCTTCGTCAATTTCTTTTCTTTGTTCTAACAGTTTGTCCTCTACTATATTTTCTAATTTTTCTAACTTCGCCTGCATTTCGGTCGTCTGAGCTCTCATTTCCTGTTGTATTATCTGCATCTGATCTTCTAATTTCTTTTCTAATTTCTCTTGCATTATTTGGGTCTGATCTTTAATTTTATGCCCTTGTTCTTCGAATTTTTCTTGCATTGTCTTCGTCTGGTCTTCCATTTTATGCCCTTGTTCTTCTAATTTCTCTTGCATCGTCTTCGTCTGGTCTTTTATTTCCTGTTGCATTGTCTGCATCATTTCTAACAGTTTCGCCAGTTGTGCATCCATATTGACTTGGCTTCTAGTTACAGGCATTCACTTTATTTTCTTTAGAATGTTCTAGAAAGTCCAGGAATGTGTTTGTAAATGTCACCGTTGACTTCCTTACAATGAAACGAGTGCAGTGATATGCCACACTTGGGTCTTTGTCTCACTTCGGTATAAAGTTCTAGAATGTTCGAGAATGTCCTTCGCAAATACCACCGTTCACTTCCTTGAATCACGACGAGTGCGGCGATATGTCACACTTGGGTCTTTGTCTTACTCTCGTACAAAGTTCTAGAATGTTCGAGAATGTCCTTCGCAAATAGCACCGTTCACTTCCTTAAGTCACGACGAGTGCGGTGATATGTCACAGAATGTTCGAGAATGTCCTTCGCAAATACCACCGTTCACTTCCTTGAGTCACGACTAGTGCGGTGATATGTCACACTTGGGTCCTTGTCTTACTCTCGTACAAAGTTCTAGAATGTTCGAGAATATCCTTCGCAAATAGCACCGTTCACTTCCTTATGTCACGACGAGTGCGGTGATATGTCACACTTGGGTCTTTGTCTCACTCCCGTACAAAGTTCTAGAATGTTCAAGAATGTCCTTCGCAAATACCACCGTTCACTTCCTTGAGCCACAACGAGTGCGGTGATATGTCACACTTGGGTCTTTGTCTCACTCCCGTACAAAGTTCTGGAATGTTTGAGATTGTCCTTCACGAATATCACCGTTCACCTCCTTAAGTCACGACGAGTGCGGTGATATGTCACACTTGGGTCTTTATTCCACCCACGCACAGGGTTCCAGAAAGTTATTCAAACTTCCACTTAAATCCCACTTACGCACAGGGTTCCAGAACGTTCTTCAAACTTCCACTTAAATCCCATTTTGTGGACAGGGTTCCAGAAAGTTCTTTAAAACTTCCAGTTAAATCCACTTCCGACACCAAATTGTCACGGGTTTCCTACCCGACTTTTACTTACTGCCAGAAAAACAATCCGTTAATTAATTACTTCTTTATTAACTGCTCAGTACACTACTGAACACTAATTAGAACTCCACTAAACACTTATTTAACTAACTAACTAACTAACTAACTAACTTACTAACTTAATCGGCCGTTTATTTTTCTTTTATAGACCCAACGAATATTCCAGGTATATTCTAGTATCTCTAGAATGCTCGAATGCTTCTCGTCGATTCCCCAATTTTCTAGTCCCGTCTCAATCCACGGCTTTTTGTTTGTTTAACAGAATCGTGTAGGGGCGATCGGGGCAATCTTAGCAATTCGCGGTACCAAAGTCGTCGGTTTGGGTGTGAGTGGGGCAAATTCCGTGACAATACATTAGTCTTCCCGCAACCAGAAGCACCGACTATCAGCCCTCGTTTAGATAGACCTCCAAGAAGTGGACCGTGTTTTTGAAATGTATCGACTAAAACATCATCATGATTAACAACAGGTAGTGAAATGTTCTGTTTTTCGATCCTCATGCTTACAACAAATTTGAAGAAGTACTATGAGCTGAAACGTCCGCAAAGTATTTATATGAAGAAGAATTGACAAATAATTTAGTTATACTGAGACGTCACATCAGAACATATATAAATGTTTGTACACAATTCATCTGTAGTTAATCGAAATCGAAAAGGTGTAAAGAAAGGTTCTGGGATTTTGAACACAGCAATAAATAAGCTACCTTTCGAACTACACATTCCAGGCTACAGTTTTTGTGGACCCGGCACAAAACTGGAAAAAAGACTTGCCAGAGGTGATCAAGGAATTAATCCTCTCGATAGAGTTTGTCTTTCCCATGATAAGGTGTATCATCAGCATACCGATTTAGAACATCGACACGAGGCAGATAAGGAATTGGCGGAAAAGGCATATCAACGGTTCAAAGCTTCCGACGCAACACTTGGAGAAAAAATTGCTGCGTTAGGTGTTACAGCAACCATGAAAGCTAAAACTAAGCTAGGAATGGGGTTGCGACAAAAAAGGGCAACTAAACGCAAACGAGGTCAGGGTCTCCGGAAAGGTCCTCTCAGTTTTAATCAAGCAGTGCAAAGAGCTCGACAAGGAATACGAAATAAACCACATGTTAACCTTATTGACATGGCAAAGCAGGCTCTGACACCAATCGGTACCAAAAATATATCTAACCCTAAAAAATGAGCAATTCCAATCCCCAAAACTGGTGGATTTCTTCCTCTTATCCTCCTATTCGCCGCATTAGGTGCACTGGGAAGCATAGGAGGTGGAGCAGCAGGAATAGTGAAAGCTGTGAATGATGCTAAAGCTGCCAAAGAAATATTAGAAGAGAAAAACGACATAACTTAGCATTGGAACAAACCGCTATTGGAAAAGGATTGTATTTGCGTCCTTACAAAAAGGGGATGGGATTGTGCCTGATGACAAAAAACTTCCAGTAAGGCTACCTCGCCGCGCATTGACTAACATAGATCTGATGAAATATGCCCAAAAACTACATATTCCAAATTTCCGAGGAGTGTTTATGAAAGATAATTTACCATAAAAAATTCGAAAAAAAGAATGTGGTACTGTCAATTTAAATATTCTGGACCAGGTACTCACTGGACGGCAGCAGCATTGTATATTTTGATAGTTATGGAAACTTGAGACCTCCGAATGCTCTGACAAAATATTTCTATAGCGATGGTAGTTTAAACAAAATAAGTTATAATCATGACAAATATAAGCGAGACAATGCGGTAAACTGTGGACAGCTCTCGTTGAAATTTTTATATAATATGTGCATCTAACGAAAAAGTTACTTATGGTAAAGAAAGTTTTAAACCGTGTAACATGTTTTTGACATTTTCACTATCTGGGAATACGTCCATTTTAAGCTCAGACTTCAATCCGCCTATATATCTAGATGAAGACAAATTTTGAAACCTTCAATGTTATCCCAAATATTGATGAAACAAACAACACATTCACATATGGTAATAGGACATTAACAATTCCTATTGGTGCTTATGAGATTACCGATCTAAATAGTTATATACAGGGAAACATACCAGCCACAAATCAAATTTGTATTGTCGCTAATCGAAATACCTCAACTGTTACAATTAGAACAAATATCGATATAGATTTTACATCTGATAACTCGATAGGATCTCTTCTAGGGTTTCATAAGGATTCTTGCCCACGTATCTGTTGGAATTCCTCAACAACTAGAGCTGACAAAAATTTTAGATGATAATCAGGACATATTGATACCGTTTAGAAGTTAGGAACTGGTAGAGTATCCTTCCCTTGCCGAAACTACCATGCATACTTGGCCTGTGAAAACTGCTACTAAACTCGAAACTCCACGCCATATAATTGTGGCTTTGCAAACAGATAAGAAAAACAAAGTTACATCTAATATGAGTAAATTTGATAATTGTAACCTTACGAATATACGGGTTTTTTTAAATTCTGAAAGACGTCCTTACAATGGCCTATTTCTTGATAAAATAATAAGTATGCAACATTATATGACATGTATGCAAAATTTCAACATTCTTATTATGAAACTGGAAATACACCAATATTTAATCCCGATGAATTCATGGCGATTGCGCCGACTGCTCACATCAAAAGGAAGCTATACAGTCATCATCTGCAGTAGTATGGCTCGAAATGGAAACAAGGTAAAATATACCCAAAGACACTGCAGCATATTGTTTAATTTTATATGACCGTTTGTTTCGATATAATCTCTTAACCAAAATTGTCAGACAGGTCAAAGCTATTTAAGAGCGTAAGACATATAAAAGCCGCTTAGTTTATCATGAAATCCAAGTACAGAAAGGCTTTGCAAAAACTTATAGTAAAACTCAGAAATTTAAGAAAAGTGATTGAAGCATACAGTTTAAGAATTAGTGTAACAGGAAAATTAGCAAACTTAAAAATATGCCATTAGTTATAAACATTTAAGGAATTAAGGTAGATAAACACAAGTTTATTGTTAAAGAGATGGCAGCGTATAATGGTTCCAAAATATCCCATTTTGTTTTTAAACCGCCATTTTCTAAAAAGCATCTACCACCAGACTTAGAGAAGCAAGCTACATGGCTAACTAATAACCATCATTGCATAAATTGAAATGAAGGATACATTCCATATTACAATTTTGCAAACATTATTCGGGAGCTAACTGCACATGAAGAGGCAATATACGTGAAAGGAGAAGAAAAGGCGGCATACATAAGAAAATATTCATCCAACCCTGTATATGAGCTGCAAGACCATCCACCAGTTCCATTTAAACCACAATGTTTTTACAATATAAAACCAAAGTCTATTTGTTCTCTTACCAATGTATATTTTCTTTATGAAAATTTTATGTTATAATGTTTTACAATAAAAAATGTTTTTAATGTGTTTTATTAACAGAACTTATTTAAACAAATCCCAGAAACCAGACCTCAACACAGGATATTGTTAGACGCCAGGTGGTTTTTATTTCTACACGGGGTCAATCACCCAATAACCTTGAACATAACACCGGATACTGTCTAGACACCAGGTGGTTTTTATTTCTACACAGGGTCAATCACCCAATAACCTTGAATATGCCACCGGAAGCTGTCTAGACGCCAGGTGGCTTTTACACAGGATGCTGTCTAGACGCCAGGTGTTTTCGATAGATGTTAACATTAGAAAAGGTGGGGGATAAAGTATAAAATTGACTTGATGTGTAGTTAAATATTATTTGTAACCTACAATGAAGTGCGAACATTGTGAAAAAAAACTTTGTCAATAAGCTTAACTTACTAAGGCATATTAGTAAGTCATGCCCAGTTCTTCAACAAAAAACTGTGCCTTCATCGAGCAAAAAACAGTGTGAATACTGCAAAAACAGCTTTTCTAAGAAAAACAATTTAGACCGTCATATTAAATTATGTCGAGTTCTTCAACAAAGAAATGTGCCTTCATCGACAAAAAACAGTGTGAATACTGCAAAAGCAGCTTTTCTAAAAAAAGCAATTTAGACCGTCATATTAAGTCATGTCTGAAGAGGAAAAGTGTTGATATGCCGGTAGCTCCCGGTCCATCCAAGAAACAAAAAGTGTCCATTGATAAAAAACGAATTGATCGGCCGCTTATTACTATGAGAGATGGTGTGTGTAAAGTCCATAGTGCTTTCGCCAGCAGAATAGCAAGTTTTCGGTTCACAAGCAACAGAGTTGCAAACAATGTTTGAAGAGTTTATAGAAGAAATGACATCTCAAGCATCCCAGTTTCAGGAGAGGCTTTCCGGATGGGCATTAAAGGAAATAACGTTTCTTGATGTGAACATAAACAAATATACACCGCTTTCGGCATCTTTCTATATTAAACTACCTACATACATTGCAAAGAAAAAAGGAGGTGTATTGAATATTGAAACAATGATAATGCTTGTTTTGCATGGTCCATTAATGCAGCAATATTTCCTCCACAAGGTGATCCAACAAAAACAAGTTGGTACCCACATTATGACATTTTATTAAATTTTAATGGTATGGAGTTTCCTATGGAGCTGAAGGACATTCCTAAATTTGAAAAGCTTAATAATATTTCCATCAATCTATTTGGAATTGAATCCGAATTTAGAGATGGTAAAATTCATACTGAGGTAGTTGGACCTTTACATTTTACTTCAAACCGACAAGCGACACATATCAATGTATTACTTTTATCTGATACAACTACAGGTATAAATCACTACTGACTAATAACCAACTTGTCAAAACTGGTATCAAAACAGAAATCAAGACGAAATGGTTGTGTGCATATCTGTGATGGGTGTTTTCAATCGTTTAGAACAATGCAGCAACTGAAAGCACATGAAGAAAACGATTGTAACCATGTTTGTACAAAGATACCAACAACCGATTTAAAAGTAAATAAGTATGGTGAATCCATTCCTGAAGATATCCTAAAATTCGAAAATTTTGAGAGACGACTACCAATACCATTCCTTATCTATGCCGATTTTGAGAGTTTGTTAAAACCCATCGATCATAATGAGCTTGCGATGACAAACCATTCACAGTTCAAACAAGTGAACATGTGCCATACTCTTTTGCTTTCTATGTGAAGTGTAATTTTGATGACCAGTACTCAAGGTTTGAAACGTACCGAGGGTTCAATGCTGCAGAAGTATTTATTGAAAAATTGGATAAAGTAGCTATGGAGTTATATAACAATCACTTAAGACATGTCAAAGAAATGCTGCCTCTTACCGATGAAGAGAAAATAGCTTATGATACAGCAACATACTGTCATATTTGCAATAAACCATTTATACCGTGATATAAAAGCTCGAGATCATTCCCATTTAACCGGAAAATTCAATTTTGCAACGCATTCTGTTTGTAACTTGAACTACAGTTCAAAAATTCATGCCAATTTTCTTCCACAACCTCAACTATGATTCCTCGCTTTTCATTAAGAAATTGGCTACCAAGAATGAAAACATTTCTGTTATTGCTCAAAACAAAGAAAAGTACATCTCATTTTCCAAGTCTATCCTTGTGGAGAAATCTGGAGATCCAAAGAAGCCAGATACATACTTGAGATTGAAATTTGTGGATTCTTTTCGATTTCTGTCCAAGTCCCTAGACAATTAAGCCAAACTCTGGAATCTTATCAGTGTGCTGAGACCCGAAGATATTTTCCAGACGAAGAGAAGTTCAAATTAATCCGGCGGAAAGGGGTCTTTCCTTACAGTTATGTGGCCTTCTTTGAAAAGTGGGAAGAAACTATATTACCTCCGAAAGAAAAATTTTATAATGATTTTGACTAATGAGGCTCTTTCTGATGAAGATTATAATAGAGCCAAAGATGTATGGACAATTTTCAATTGTAAAACTTTAGGAGAATATGCAGATCTTTATCTAAAATCAGATGTTCTGTTACTTGCTGATGTATTCGAGAATTTTAGAAAAGTGTGTTTGGAGCAATACAAATTGGATCCGGCTCATTACTTGACAGCACCTTCATTGAACTGGGATGCAATGCTGTTTTATACTGGAATTAGTTTAGAGCTCCTTACTGATATAGATACTTTACATTTCTTTCGGAAATCAATTCGTGGAGGTGTATCTCAATGTAGTAAGAGGAAATCCGAGGCAAATAATAAATTTTTGGCTAACTATGACCCTACAAAACCAACATCATATATTATGTATCTGGATGCTACCAACTTGTACGAAGCAGCCATGAAAAACTATCTACCTACTGGTGATTTCAGATGGATGGAGGTCAATGAAATTGAAAACTTTGATTTTTCCGCCATTGATGACCATTCAGCTATGTTTTAGAAGTAGACTTGGAATATCCATTAAACCTCCATGACAAACACAACGATCTACCTTTTTGTCCAGAACAAATGGTTCCACCAAAATCCAAAATTTCAAAATTAATACCTAACTTGTACGATAAACATAATTATGTTATACATTACAAACCCCTGAAACAGTGTTTAAAATATGGACTGAAATTGAGAAAAATACATAGGATCTTGGAATTTTCTCAATCAGCGTGGTTAGCCCCTTGCATAGATTTAAACACTAAACTTAGAAATTCTGGTAAGGGAGAATTTGAAAAGGACCTCTTCAAATTAACGGTAAATTCAATTTTTGGAAAAACGATGGAAAATGTTGATAAGAAACAAAATATTAAGATTTGCTCTTGATGGGAGAACAAGACTAAGCGATTGGGTGCGAGGGCCTTAATAGCTCTATCACATTTCAAAACATGCTTATATTTGATGAAAATCTGATAGCAGTACAGCTGGAGAAAGTTAAAACAGTATATGATAAACCACTTTATGTAGGCTTCTCAATTTTGGATATCTCAAAAACTATCATTTATGATTTTCTATATGGCTATGTCAAACCTAAATATGGAGATGGATGTTAAAGTTTTGTACACCGATACAGATTCCCTAATTTTGGAACTTTTCACGGACAACCCATATAATGACATCAAAAACAACATTCAATATTTTGACACCTCTAACTATACTATAGACAATATCCATAATATACCCAAGACGGAGTCAGTAGTTGGTAGATTTAAAGATAAATATGCTGGAAGGCCTATAGAGAGCTATTATGGTACAGGTGCCAAAGCATATTGTGTTAAAGCCGACGATGTAACGAAGAAGGCAAAGGGTATATCAAAAAGTGTTATCAAAAAAGAAATACATTTTTCGGATTATGCAGAAATCGTCGAAAAGGGTGGTAAAATATTCTGCAAAATGTATATATTTAAATCTACATTACACACCATTTACACTGAACTGAAGAACAAAGTTGCCCTTTCTTCAGATGATAACAAGATGTATGTTGAACCTAATGGGATAACGACCAGATCTTGGGGGCATTACCTTCTTAATGATGACGTCAATACAAATTTAAAACTTCTCATACAAGAAGCTGAAAAGTTATTAGATGCTCAAGATGATGAAGTGGAATGGGATTTTGATTTAAACTTAAATTTGTGAATTTGATGCAATCAAAAATTATAATAAAAGTTATATTTGTTTTAATTATTTCATCGGTTAGGTTGGCCGAGTGGTCTAAGGTGTTGAAATTAAGATCTATGCTTTAACAGATTCGTGAATTCAAGTCTCGTACCCTAACATTGTTTTTTTTTAATTCTGAACTATTTATAGTTTTGTTAAAATAAAAAAGCAGAAAATAATATTTCAAAAGTTTTATTGATTTATTTTACATATTTTATATATAATTAATATTGTTGAAGACTCCATTTACACATGTGATATTTGGATTGTGATGGTGCAGATCCATCGACGTGTGTATGCCATTCTGGACGGTTGTAGTGTATGAAACATGGTAGCTGTACTTGTAGGCTGAAATTTTCTCTATACTCTTTCGGAAGCTTGGATCATGAATGCAAAAGTTCAATGGGATGAGCCATTTCAATTAGATAGTGTAGTGGAAAATGTGTGAGCTCCTCTTCAGTAAAGTCATACAATGACTTACCGTTTTGATGTCTTTTTATCAATTCTCTACTAATACATTGCACACACCACAATTCTTCAGACATATTACTTGAAAATACGTAACAATGAGCAACAACGAAGAACAAATCGCTATATACCATATGAGAAAGGTATTTGCTCCGTATTCTCTTCCACACTCACTATTTATGGTATGACTAAAGTTATTAAAAGTGGGGGATTTACTGTAAAGCTCCAACCAATCAGAGTCTTGCATTACGTCATTACATCTTCTTATTCTCAACTTGTAGCTAGTAATGTTTGTAGGTATGGATGATTTGAACATTTCTTGATAATTATTTGTATCAGGTGCCCCATTTTGATCGAACAAATAAACACCTCTTTGGAGATATAAGGTCGCTGTATTATTAGCGAACTTTTCAAAATTGTTTGCAGAACTATTAATTGTGAAGCGTTCATTATTGCTTCTAAAGACAAACTGATTGTTTTTTTGGTAGTGATATATAATTTATAAGAAATAATAAAACCACTTTATGATAATAAAGTTTATTAAATATTGTACTAATACAGATTCATTGCTGACTCATTTCAACATTGCTTTCCTCTTGGCCATCAGATTCTTGTTCCCATTCGCGTTCAGGAATTTTATTGGCTAAATGGCTCTGCAGTAAATGTTTAATGTCATGAAGCATCTCTGTCATTCCCAAGTTAATAAAATCATTGAGAACATCATCTATGATACAGTGCTCGTTTAAATAATCTTCACACAATACTAACGCCTTTCCATATTTCTCAACTAATTCTTCACAGTATTCTGCTGAAAAAAAGTTTCCCATACTATAAATGGCTTCATGATCGGCATTAAACTTAAGATTTGAGACGGTCTGATGTAGATTTCGAATGCCACTGTCCAAGTCTTTTATTTCGATCTCTTTTACATAAGCTGCCCACATTATTCTGATTTCGTTTGGTTACACATTATAACTCAATATCATTTCACACAACACAGCTTGTTTTCGACTGTTTTCAAATATTTCCTAACATTATTTTATGGAGTAACCCCCACCACTTTAAATAGGTAGAGGAGAATTTTATTTTTTAGAAATTATATACTTATTACTAACATGGTATTATATAATACCTTCAAAATTAAGAAAAGATAACGCTAATTATGAAATAAAATTTTTGCTGACATAGAACAAATGCAGGTGTTTAGAAATGATGCAATACAGTCGTTAACCTGTGACCTTCACATAGGTATCAAGTTACATTGCAGTTTTAGCTGATATGGTGATTTCAAGGAAAATAATTTATCAAATAATAATCTTTACTACAGTGGAATTTTTATAGGAAATAAAGTGTCGAGTTCCGTCTAGATAGCATCCGATGTTGTTGATCATGTTTAAAAATAGATACCACGTGATGTCTGGACAGTATCCGGTGTCATCCTCAAGGTCACCCTCTGTTACAGGTTATTAACCTTAGTCTACAAATAAAAACAGCTGATGCTAACATCCGGTATCATGTTTCAGTTCATTGACCTACATTCGGTTTCATATTTCGTCTAGACAGCATCAGGTGTCACATTTCAGTTCATTGACCTACATTCGGTATCATATTTCGTCATATTTCATCATATTTCGTCATATTTCAGTTCATTGACCTTGCTCCTTCTCCGGCTCCGGCTCGCGTTCGTCTCTCCAATTCTTACTATTTATACTAGTTATTCTGAACATTGTGCCGTTTAAAGAAATTCGATACCTATATCCATTCTCCGGAAAAACAGGAAATTTTGACACAACCTTACTGTACCTCCTATTTTGTCTGAAAATTAAAAAAAGCGACTGTGCTGAATTGTGTAGTTGTGTTGAACCCGGTGCTGTTTAAAAAAATTTCATATCTATCTCCATTCTCCGGAAAAACCTAAAATTTTGACACGACTATGACCATGAATGTTTTTCCCAATTTTCCGGAGAACGGAAATAGATGTCATATTTCTTTAAACGGCAAAATGCTCAGGACAACTAGCACAATTCAGCACAATTGCGCTTTTCAATTTTCAGACAAAAGTGCAGTAAGGTTGTGTCAAAATTTCCGGTTTTTCCGGAAAACGTATATAGATATAGAATTTCTTAAAACGGCACAATGTTTAGAGCAATTAGCACAATTAAGCAAAGTCCCGTTTTTTAATTTTCGAAAAAAATAAGGGGCTAAGTTCACGCCCAAATTTCCGGTTTTTCCGGATTTTTCGGAGAACGGAAGCAGACATCAAATTTCTTTAAACGGCACAATGTTCAGGACAACTAGCACAATTGCGCATTTTAATTTTCAGGCAAAATGGGAGGTGCAGTAAGGTTCTGTCAAAATCTCCGGTTTTTCCGGATTTTCCGGAGAACGGATATAGATGTCGCATTTCTTTAAACGGCACAATGTTCAGGTCAATTAGCACAATGCACCACAGTCCCGTTTTTAATTTTCTAAAAAAATGGGGGGTAATTTCACGCTTAAATTTTCGGTTTTTCCGCATTTTCCGGACAACGGAGGCAGATATGAAAATTTTTTTAACGGTACAATGTTCAAAACAACTAGCACAAATAAGCACATTTAAGAAAAACACGATTTTCGCAAAGTATGGGGCACAGTAAGGTCACACTAAAATTTTCGATTTTTTGCATTTTCCGGAAAACGGAGACAGATATCAATTTCTTTTAAACGGCACAATATTCAGAACATCTAGCACAATTCAGCACATTGAAAGAAATTTAATTGTGATAAAATGGAGGCCTAGAAAATTCCTGGATTTTCTGGATTTTCCAGAGACAGATATCAAAATTTTTTAAACGGCACAGTGTTCAGAACATCTAGCACAATTAAGCACATCGAAAAAAATTGGATTGTGGTAAAGTGGGGGGGCTAGAAAATTCCGGATTTCCGGTGTCGATCAAATTTCTTTGAACGACACAATGTTCGGAACAACTAGCACAATATAGCACATTAAAGAAAAATACAATTTTCGCGGGGGGCTACGTGGAAAACACGATTTTTCATTTTCCAGGAAAATGGTTATTATTTAAAATTTTTATAGCACAATGTAGCACAAATGCGGCACAATTCAACACAATCTTTATTTGTCATTTTATTCAAAAGTGGGAAGCTAAGTTCACGCACATAAAAATTAGGCAGTTCTAAAGTTATGTTTATAAGTGTAGCAAACCATATAAATGCAATGAGAATGTATAGGGTGGTCACGCGAAAATTGCCCCCACTTTATCTCTGTTATTGATCAAGATACGAAAAAAATGTTAGAATGAAAGTTGTTGATAAGTTTAAATATTTTTTAACGCATATATCACAAAAACAATTGAATATCCGAGTCTAAAATTTGTTGTTTTAAATGGAATACCCTGTATATTGTTATGCCATTGGATGGACTGCCAAAAGAGATTTTCGCAAATATAATATAGGTACATGATACTTATCTTTCACGATTTTCGAAATATAATAAATTTATTGTTAATATGTAGCATCATCACTGTCATGAAAAATATATTTTTTAATAAAATGACTTTTTTAACAAATGTACTAAATACCCATAAGATATTAAACGAAAGATATGAAATAACCTAATATGAAAGACTTTTTTATTAGAAATATGATTTTTAACTAATACAAATACTTGAATTCGCTCAGACGTCGCTGTTGCGGGATCGAATTCTACGGAGATCAAATTTTTATAATTTTTTTCGTCCGTTTACTGAAGTTTTTCAATGTAAAATGTTGTATTGACTAACGAGATGCCATTTGCAGGGTGCTTCATAAAATTATATTTTGCTTATTGAATCTTTTTGGTGAAAAAAATTTTCTAAAATAGTAAATATCTAAAAGAATACAAAAGATAAATATAACGTATAATATATTTTTCGAAAGCTCATTTAACGGTATTTCTAATGACATCAAAATATTCTGGGTGTCCATTTAAAAAACGAAACTTAGGCTCGGAAATGCGATATTCAATAGTTTTTGTGATATATGTGTTAAAATATATTTAAAGTCTACAACTTTCAACATTTTTTATCTCGAACAATAACCGAGATAAAGTGGGGGGCACGTACAAAACTTTAAAACGTCACCAGGTCCCCTAAAGGCCATTCTGTATTAATGGGGCCCATTGTTTGAAAAAGATCAATATATATGTCAATGGACATATACCTTACTTACCTACCTCATAAATATGACAACATCGCATGAAGTAAGATCGCGCTGCTAGTATTTCACAGCGCGTATGTAGACAGAAGTAACAGCGCAATTATTATAATGCAAAATATTTATGAATTTTTTGTTCAATAAAGTTTTCCCCTCTCTTCAAATTCGTGTTAAGGCGACTCCCCTTAAAGAATATATTGCAAGATATATGAACAAAAATAATGCTAAATGTGTGAGGTTAGGTCGATATATATATATATATATATATATATATATATATATATATATATGCAATCGACCCCCAAACGGCGTGGTTGTCACACATAAAACTACTTCATAGTACATAGAGCGTTACTACCTATTCTAACAGCAACTGTCTTACAAACGCTAAGTTGTTAGTAGTATAATCCTTTCCAGAAGGAAGCCTAATGCCTGTGATTGTATCCTAAAACTATGTGCTTGTACTGTGCAACATACATGCAGTAAAGGTATAAGCAGTATGACGTTCAAACAAGACGGAGCACCACCCCATTTTGAGCGGCATGTTCGGGCTTATTTGGATCAGAATTTTTCAGGACGATGGATAGGTAGGCATGGGGCTATAGAATGGTTAACTTTTTTCTGTGAGCATCTCTAATCAGTGGTTTTTCCAAGTCAACTCGAAAATCTTGAAGATTTAAGACAACGTATTGTAAACGAATGTCGGAAATGAACTCTCTTAATTAATTGATCGAAGAGGTTTTTGCAAATGTAAGGAGATGTTTTGTAGACAAGCTCGCTCCATATTTGTCAAGAACAACGGGGTGTTCAATTTGAGCATCTATTGGATTAAGCAAATATATTACTCATTTGTATCATCTGGAGAAGTTTTGTTGCTGTAACTGCATTGGATTTGTTCTAATTTATACATTCATCATTAAAACACACTATATCGATATAACTTATTCAAATTATTTGAGGATGACACCAACTCAATTTGAAAAACTTGTTTGTAAATAAGGAAGATACCAAATTCAGAAAAATTATTAGCATAGCAGAAAAAGATTAGCTATATCTACCTATACCCAGTTAAACACTGATAATATATATAGAGGGTGTCTCACAATAAGCGTGCATTAGACGTATTTAGGAAACGATAGAAATCAGAATTTTTGTTTTTAGGAGTTTTTAATACTGCTAAGTTGAAATATAATATTTGTAATAACATGGCGGTAGTACCGGAAGTAGACGTCAACTCGTTAACTTTAAACGAAAAATAGTATTTTTATTTCATTTTCAGATTCTACGTGCAATTTTAAATCAACTTTATTAAATATACCATATCTCAATAGTTTTTAAATTATTTCGTTCCTTAATTTGCTTTTTTTTTCATCATGACTGAATTATTCAGTTTCTCAGGTAATTAACGACTTAAAAAGTAATAATTTTGTGAGTGAAATGACTTACATGTAGAATCTGAAAATTAAATAAAAAATACCTGTTCCATTAAAAATAAGCGAGTTGAGGTATAATGTAAATATTTTGCATCAATTCAGCAGTGTTGAAAGAAAAACAAAATCCTCTAAAAAAGAAATTTCAGATTTCTATCATTTACGGTTTCCTAAATACGTCTAATGCACACTTGTTGTAATACATCCTGTATATACATGTCTAGTTTTATTTGTGTACAAATCCTTAGAAACTTTATTCTTCAAGATAATCTAACAAATATTTTTTTTTGTTTTAAATGTCTTCAAAATCCGCTTCTTCTGATCCTACCATGGTTTTTAAGATGGCGACGCAAGGTCTGCTATCATTTTTTTATACCTTTGTATTTCAAAAAATATTTATACGTAATTCGTAAGCACCGCACCTTCCTACTTCAAAGATCTTTCTCTTATAATGCCGCTGTTCTTTATAATGAAATATCTCCTAGTATTAAATCATCCAAAACTGTACATCCCTTTAAAGCGCAGGTCAAAACCAGTCTATTTGCAAAACGCCCTCACTAATGTCTGTCTGTGCTGGAGTATTTAATATAAATAGTATATATTTTGTATATTTGATGCAATTCATTGGGTGGTTAGGTGGAAGAGCAACTTTGTTGAACCTCGCCATTCTTAATATTATTTTTGGGGTATATTTTCTTCTTTTGTAATAAAATTATTATTATTATTTTCAGTCACACCTTCCGAAGCTCCGACACTTTCAGAGATGTTCTGAAGAGTGAAACAATGACCACTCTCCACTAAGTGGTGTCAGTAATCATTGACAACTCAACAACAACTCATGCCGCTCTGGAGGCGCTTTACCAAAACATCGGCTAATGCAAGGGTCCAGACAAAGCCGGTTTTGTTCAGGAGGGGAGTGTTTCAGGGAGATTCTCTGAGTCCCCTTTTGTTTTGCATCTCACTGCTGCCATTATCCGTTGCACTTCGTCGTACCCGGGGTTATAACTGCGGTACCCCAGGAGACCGGAGGCATAAGGTCACCTATTTGTTCTATATGGATGACCTTAAACTCTATACCTCCGGAGAGAGGGATTTAAATCAGTCCCTCAGAGTGGTACAGGAGTACACGCAGGCAGTTGGAATTAAGTTCAGGCTGGACAAATGTGCACTGGTTCATCTCAAGAAAGGACGATGCGGTCCATACGGACAGGACGCCCAGCTCATAGACGGAAGCATCTTTCACCACCTAGATGCCGGAGAGTCGTATACCTATTTGGGTGTCCCACAGCGGGGCACTCATGAGGTGGCTACGATGAAAAACGCTCTCCGCGGCAGGTATCGGCAGATCTGGTCTTTGGAGTTGTCGCGTAAGAACAAGGTGAGTGCCACAAATATGCTTGCCGTTCCGATCCTTCTCTACTCCTTTGGAGTAACGATATGAACACAAGAAGAGCTGAGGCAACTCGATATAGGGACCCGCAAAATGATGCATCTCCATCGGAGTTTGCATCCAAGATCGTCCGTCCCGCGGTTATACTTCCCAAGAAATCGGGGAGGCCGTGGACTCTTGAGTTTGGAGTGTCTCCAGGGCAGAGTGGTTTTAGAGGAGGCCTCAGGAGCTCGGATCCCCTTCTCTGCATGGTCCAAGACCATGAAGCAGCAGGGATAGGAGCATTTGTGTATAAAGCAGCGAGTCAGATTCTGTTCAGTTAAAAGCCCAAATTAAAGCTGCAGAAACGCGTCATCTTCTGCAGTTACATAAGGATAAGCCAATGCATGGTCTCTTCTATCGTCATCTAGAGGGGTTTGGCTTATCTGAAAAGCTGACCTTCGCTTTTCTGAGGTCAGCGGGGCTGAACTCTGAGACCAAGGGGTTCATAATAGCTTGCCAAGATGGTGTAATTAACACTCTCGTCTATCGTGTCTTGGGTATCGAGGTTTCTGATACCAGCTGCAGGGCTTGCCCCAAGCGCATGAGGCTGATGCATCTCCTGTCGACCTGTCCAGTATATGCGGTCACAGCGTATATCCAAATACACGATCGATTCAGCCTTACGGGTGTTGTATTATCATTTACGACACTCGTATGAAGATAGGCGAGACGCCAGTGCTGCCTTATGCTCCGGGAGATATAGAATCCGTTGTGGGGAATGAGAAGTGCCGAATTTATTGGAACTATTCATTCCCCATCCTCAGGCAAATCGCTAATGTGGTGCTAATTATAGGCGTCCTGGATGGAATGAGACATACACTTCTTTCTGAATTAAAGCTCATACCGGCTTGCCGAAATTCGGCAGAGATCTTAGTCGGCAGAATGCAGAAGGCAATCGTCCTTGGTTCGCTACGTCTGCTCAGAACACACGATTTATGGCTCAATGATTATTATTATTGTTTCACATATTCTCTGAGTAGCTCAGGTAAGTGCTTTAGACACGGCTTGTGATGCAAGTGCCTAAATATTAAATTGTTTCTTTTCAGGTTTCCACATTCAAGACCTTACAAGCTATATGGAATTACGAGCTATATGGCATTTTCCAAGAATGAATAACTTCTGCTGTTCCAGGTATAATCTTGAAGGTAAATGTAAAGTTTCAATACTCTTATTTAATTTTAATGGTATTTCCCCTGTTGCCCCTACGACCACTGGTATAATGACTACTCTTTCTTGATTCCACTTGATTCCATATCGCCTTGATCTCGGTAGCTAATGGCAACATGTACTTCCGGACTTTCTCTACCTGCGTCTCTAGTATGTTATGGGCAGATGGTACAGCAATATCTACTAGGTAAGTAGTTTTATTAATTTTGTCCTGAACTACTATGCCTGGCCTATTGTGCTCTATTTGGTGATCCTTTTATACTGTTCGGTTCCAGTATATCTTATGAGCGTCGTTTTCTATGATTGGTTTGGGTGTATATGTATAATGTGGAAGGACTTCAGTCATTCAGCCCTCTGTCTCCGCGAACAAGCTACCTCTTTCCAGCCGAGCATTCGAGATTTCGGTGTCAATCTGGTCAAGGTCAAGTACTGCTGGGTATCGTCCGTGCAGTTCCTTCGATTTCCAGTTATGTATCTTTTGTTCCACAGACACGCTACTTTTTCTCCCTTTTCCAAATCCGAAATTCTCATGCTTGAATCTAATGAGCTTGATGCATATAATTTGCCATTGTTGCTTATAGCTACTGATAGAACACCCAAAGAGTGACCCTCACCTACTGTTACTATATAATCCAAAGGTGTTTCTTGGGATACTGAATCTCTAGAATTTTCATATTTACCATTCTGATCATGATCATCAGTATTTTAAAATATTTATATACAGAAAAAATGGTCGCAGATATAATGACAAAACCCTTACATGCTCCAATGATTAAACAGCATCTGGAACACTTGTCATTGTGTGAAAAATCTTAGTGTTAGACTTAAGTATGTTAGTAAATGTTTGTTTTTTTATATATGTTGTGTAAGTCTCGATTAAGGGCGGCTGTTGCAGTGTAAGCATATATTTTAAAATATTGTCACGGGTTTCCTACCCGAATTTTACTTACTGCCAGAAAAACAATCTGTTAATTAATTACTTCTTTATTAACTATACTCAGTACACTACTGAACACTAATTAAAAACTCAACTAAACACTTATTTAATTAATCGCTATCTAAATCACTTTAATCTCTCTAACTAAACACTTCAATTCAACACTGTAATACAAGACTTATATAAGACTAACTTAATCGGCCGTTTATTTTTCTTTTATAGACCCAACGAATATTCCAGGTATATTCTAGCATCTCTAGATCTATTTTCTAGCATCTCTCGAACGACTCGAACGCTTCTCGTCGTTTCTCTAATTTTCAAGTCCCGTCTCGATCCACGGCTTTTTGTTTGTTTAACAGAATCGTGTAGGGGCGATCGGGGCAATCTTAGTATTTCGCGATACCACAGTCGTCGGTTTGGGTGTGAGTGGGGCAAATTCCGTGACACTGCCCCCTCCTTAGGACCGATCGTCCCGATCAAATACACCTTTATACGGGGACAGACGCTCCAGATGGACGACCTTCATCTTACTCCTAGGAGTCCTCTGTATCCGGTAGACGACATCATTGATTCTTTTAATGACGGTGTAGGGGCCCTCCCAACGGTTCTGTAGCTTAGGCGATTTTCCTTTCTTCCGCGTGGGGTTGTACAGCCACACCAGGTCACCTCGTTGGAATCCGACTGTATTGGCCCGGACGTCGTATCGAGTCTTCATGCGATCGCTCTCTAGTCGCATTCGAGATCTGACTTGGTCGTGTACAGCTGCTAGTCTTTGTTCTAGGTCATGGATATAAGTGCCTGGATCTGTGGGCTGTTCCGCAGGACGACCAAATACCAAATCTGCTGGAAGGCGAAGCTCTCTTCCAAAGATGATCCTTGCGGGAGTCTTCCCAGTAGTTTCATGGACAGCTGAGCAGTAAGCTAACAGGAAGAGTGGAATGAGCTTGTCCCAGTCTGTCTGGTTCTCGTTCACAAAGATCCTCAGATTGGTTTCTAGTGTGGCGTTGAAGCGTTCCACTATACCATCTGACTAGGGATGCAGTGGGGTGGTCCTGGTTTTCCGGATTCCCATAAGCTCGCAGACCTTTCGAAACACACCTGATTCGAAATTTCTGCCCTGATCTGAATGTAGTTCCATGGGCACACCAAATCTGCAGAACAGGTTATTGACTAGCGCTTCTGTTACGGTTGTGGTCTCTTGATTGGGAAGGGGGTATACTTCCGGCCATTTGCTGAAGTAGTCCATGGCTACTAGCAGATATCGGTTTCCACTTTGGGTTTTCGGAAAGGGGCCAGCGATATCAATGGCAATCCTCTCAAACGGCGCTCCTACGATGTACTGGCGCATTTTGCCTCTGGAACGGGTCGTCGGTCCCTTGCTTGCTGCACATATGTCACATTTTCGGCACCAATCTTCTACATCCGTCCTACAGCTCAACCAGTAGAAACGCTCCCTAATCTTCTGTAGAGTCCTATTGATACCGAAATGTCCACCCCCAGTACCTCCATGTACTTCCTGCAGCACTTCCTTGACCCGGGACCTCGGGAGTAGTACTTGTTTCTTGACCTCCGTTCCGTCATTGTTCTTCCATGCTCTTTTTAGGACACCGTCTTCTAACACCAGGGAATGCCATTGAGCCCAATAGCTCTTTAATGCTGGACTTTTACTACTGACTTCTGCCCAAGAGGGTCGGTTGTTGGCTTCTTTCCAGTCTATTAAAGGCTTGATGTCACAGTCAGCTTGCTGGTCTTCTCGAATCGCCGCTGAAATCCATCGGTCTTCAGGTTGGGCTGCTACTACCTTGCAAGAAACTGATGAGATGTTCTCTTTCCTTTCAAGACTACTGCAGTGTTTGCAGTTGACAGGACAGGGTCTCCTAGAAAGGGCATCTGCATTTCCATGTTTCCTGCCGGCTCGATGTTCAACAACAAAGTGATATTCTTGCAGCCGTTCCAGCCATCTGGCCATCTGTCCTTCAGGGTTCTTAAACTGTAGCAGCCATTTGAGGGAAGCGTGATCCGTTCTTAGGAGGAATTCTTGGCCATACAAGTATTTATGAAAGTGTTCTAGACTCTTCACGATGGCAAGCAATTCTTTCCGAGTCACACAATAGTTCTTTTCGGCTTTTGATAAAACTTTGCTGAAGTAGCCCCCTGACCATCTTGTACTTGGGAAAGAACTCCGCCCATTCCAATGTTGCTTGCGTCCGTGTCCACTATAAATGGTTGTCCAGGTATTGGGTATGTCAAAATCGGGGTAGTGCAGAGAGCCTCTTTCAGCGTCTCAAAGGCTTTCTGGCATCTCGGAGTCCATTCGAATGGGATGTTGTCTTCAGTGAGTTTATGAAGAGGCTTGGCAATGTCCGAGAATCCTTGCACGAATCGTCGATAATATGTGCATAGACCGAGGAAACTTCGACCTTGATGTTTCTCTTTAGGAACCGGCCAATTCTTTATGCACTCTGTCTTCTCCGGATCTGTTTTCACACCGTTTGGAGTAATAATGTGGCCTAGGTACCTAACCTCCTTTTGGAACAGACTGCACTTCTTCGGGTTCAACTTCAGGTTCGCTGCTTTCAACTTCTTGAACACTTCGGACACGTTCTTCAGGTGCTCCTGGAAAGAGCGTCCCAGCACCACCACGTCGTCCAAGTAAATCAAGCAGGTCTCCCAATGCAGGCATGAAGTATAGTTTCCATCAATCGTTCAAAAGTGGCAGGGGCATTACATAGACCAAATGGCATTACATTGAACTGCCACAATCCATTTCCGGTAGTGAATGCTGTCTTTTCCTTGTCTTCTGGGCTGACCTTAACTTGCCAATATCCACTCTTTAAATCCAAAGTGGAAAACCATTGCGCACCAGCTAAGGTGTCCAGAGTATCTTCAATTCTTGGTAGTGGGTAACTGTCTTTCTTGGTGACGCCATTTAATTTTCTGTAGTCCACACAAAATCGGGTGGAGCCGTCTTTCTTCTTGATCAGAACTACAGGAGAAGTCCAAGGACTCTGAGATGGCTCTATGGTGCCTTGGTTTTGCATCTCAGTTAACATCTTGTTAACTTCGTCTCGCTTGGCTAGTGGAAGTCCTTGTGGTGGCTGCTTTATAGGAGACGATGAACCAGTATCGATTCGATGCTTTACTACATTGGTTCTCCCAAAATCGCCTGGTTTAAGTGCGAACACATTTTCATTTTCACTTAGCAGCTCTTCCAGTTGTTCCACCTCCACCTCTGTTAATCTTTCCTTGGCCTTATCCACGATGTCCCTTAGACACTCTGGTAGACTGGTCTTATTTGGTTTCTTCTCCGTTTCGTTAATTTCCTTGAGTGTTCTGACAATGGTAACAGGTTCACAAACTCCTACTTCAGTTCCCTTTGTAATTTTCTGTGGAAAGGTTTTCAGGTTCACTACCCGTACCATTGTAGTTTTCTCAGGTTTAATCAGGGTGCGGCCGGTGACTATAGATTTATTAAACAAATCCGGATTACTGGGTTCCACCACTCCTACACTGCAAGGCATTTCCCCATCCATTACAGTGGCAACCAAGGTTTCGGTCTGAGAAGGTAGTACCACATCTTCTTTAACAACGAGTCTCCGTACAGTGTTATTCTCAGTGGTGTTCGTTAGCACTACTTCCTCACCCATTATCCGTAGCGTGCCAGCATTCAAATCTAAGTTCACCCCCTTTGCTCGTAGTAAGTCTAGTCCGAGTATGATATTGTCCGATATATCTGCTACCAGGGCTCTGTTTGAATTTGATGTCTCCTAATTCTATTTCAAGCTCGCATTCCCCCTTGACTGGCAATTGTTGTCCATTGGCTGTTGTGAGAACATAACGTTTGACAGGGTTCTTAATACGCCAAGCACCAATAATACTCGGTCGTACAATAGTTCTTGCTGCTCCAGTATCGATTACCATAGGGAAAGTACGACCAAAAATACTGCCTTCTACTAGCAAGGAGTCAGAGTCCTGAAGACGTGACAACGTAATTTCTTCTCGTGGGGCATGATAGGGGGACGCAGCCGGCTTTTGCCCCGTCAAGCCGGCTGAACCTAGTTTTCCTGTGTAGCTGTCGCCTGGGAGTTGCGCTTTTGCTGATCCATGACTGGGGCCCTACACTGTCTTTTTAGATGTCCTGTCTGTCCACAGTTCCAGCATTTGAGAAGGCGATCCCTTCGACTATCAGATTGTTCCTTCTTTGTCCTAGTAGATGGACTGAGTTTATCAATAATCTCCTTTAGAGTCTTTATTAGGTCTCCATTTGCCATACTATCGCTGTTATCACTCATGGCCCGAACTTTAACATGCCTAACAGATGCCATCTTTGCTGCCTCGAATTCCAGTGCATGCGAAAGAGCGTCGTTCAACGTTTTAGGTCTGGCGAGTCGTAATGCCTGCTGGGTTTCGCAATCTCTTAGGCCAACGGTAAAAACTTGGATGGACAGCTGATCTACAAATTCAGACGGGGCTGTTGGATAAGCCAATCGAACCAGTCGGGCAACATCGGTCTCAAAATGCTGCAAATTCTCTCCATTCTGTTGGTGACGATTTTTCAATTGTGCCTGGTAAACTTGCTGCAGGTGCTTATCCCCATATCTCATTTCCATATGCTGTTTTAGAATGTCGTAGTTATTCTGCTGCCCCGCAGGTACTCCTTGTAAGACGTCAAGAGCTTCCCCTCGTAGAGCAACTATTAGAGCAGTAGCCTTTTCACAATCAGACCACTCGTTTGCCGCAGCTGCTGCTTCAAACTGACGCAGATAGACGTTTCAGGAGACCTTGCCGTCGAATTCAGGGGGTTTCGTTTTCTTAGTCGGATAAAAGGTCCTTCTGACTTGATTACGCCCTCCTTTCTTATTTTGTCCAGCTTATGTCGAAGCTCTTCGCAGGTTTCTCTAACCAAGTTTATTTCTTCATCCATTTTCATTTTTTGTGCTAAAAGTTTCTCTTCTACTCATGTTACTTTATGTGACTGCTCCTCTAGTTTTTCTTCTACTTGTGTCACTTTATGTGACTGCTCCTCTAGCTTTTCTTCCAGTGAATTCTCCAATTTTTCTAATTTTGTCTGCATTTCTTTCGTCTGATCCCTCATTTCTTGTTGTATTGCCTG
The DNA here is from genome assembly GCA_037114965.1 of Monochamus alternatus. Taxonomy (NCBI): domain Eukaryota; kingdom Metazoa; phylum Arthropoda; class Insecta; order Coleoptera; family Cerambycidae; genus Monochamus; species Monochamus alternatus. The sequence goes on along the minus strand of CM073429.1, from coordinate 36,638,496 downwards.
TATCTGATCTTTCATTTTATACCCTTGTTCTTCTAATTTCTGCTGCATCGTTTGGGACTGATCTTCGATTTTATGTCCTTGTTCTTCAAATTTTTCTTGCATCATCCGTCCCTATTCTTGCATCGTTTGTCCCTGTTCTTCTAATTTCTCTTGCATCATCCGTCCCTGTTCCTGCATCGTATGCATCATTTCTAACAGTTTCGCCAGTTGTGCATCCACTCTATTTGGAAAGTTCTAGAATGTCTACGAATGTATTTCTAGATATCACCGTTGCCTTCCTTACAATGAAACGAGTGCAGTGATATGCCACAATTGGGTATTTGTCTCACTTTGGTATAAAGTTCTAGAATGTTCGAGAATGTCCTTCGCGAATACCACTGCTCACTTCCTGAAGTCACGACGAGTGCGGTGATATGTCACACTTGGGTCTTTGTCTCACTCCCGTACAAAGTTCTAGAATGTTCGAGATTGTCCTTCACGAATATCACAGTTCACTTCCTTAAGTCACGACGAGTGCGGTGATATGTCACACTTGGATCTTTGTCTCACTCGCGTACAAAGTTCTAGAATGTTCGAGATTGTCCTTCGCGAATAGCACCGTTCACTTCCTTAAGTCACGACGAGTGCGGTGATATGTCACACTTGGGTCTTTGTTTCACTCCCGTACAAAGTTCTAGAGTGTTCGAGATTGTCCTTCGCGAATACCACCGTTCACTTTCTCAAGTCACAACGAGTGCGGTGATATGTCACACTTGGGTCTTTATTCCACCCACGCACAGGGTTCCAGAAAGTTCTTCCAACTTCCAATTAAACCCACTCACGCACAGGGTTCCAGAAAGCTCCTCAAACTTTCAGTTAAATCCCACTTTGTGGACAGGGTTCTAGAGAGCTCTTTAAAACTTCCAGTTAAATCCACTTCCGACACCAAATTGTCACGGGTTTCCTACCCGAATTTTACTTGCTGCCAGAAAAACAATCTGTTAATTAATTATTTCTTTATTGACTATACTCAGTGCACTACTGAACACTAATTAAAAACTCAACTAAACACTTATTTAATTAATCGCTATCTAAATCACTTTTATCTCTCTAACTAAACACTTCAATTCAACACTGTAATACAAGACTTATATAAGACTAACTTAATCGGCCGTTTATTTTTCTTTTATAGACCCAACGAATATTCCAGATATATTCTAGCATCTCTAGATCTATTTTCTAGCATCTCTCGAACGACTCGAACGCTTCTCCTCGTTTCTCTAATTGTCAAGTCCCGTCTCGATCCACGGCTTTTTGTTTGTTTAACAGAATCGTGTAGGGGCGATCGGGGCAATCTTAGCATTTCGCGATACCACCACAGTCGTCGGTTTGGGTGTGAGTGGGGCAAATTCCGTGACAATATGTATGTCATAATCCAGACTTTACATGTTGATAAAGTCAGTAGCAAGTAAGAGAATAATGTCAAGCTGATGTCAAGTCTTATAAAGTTCTGTTTTAATGCGAATAATCTGGTTGTTTAATAAAACTGAATACATATTTGATTTCACTGTGCTGTAATAATTATTCTGAACTCTGTTACCCCAAGATTTACTATGTCGAAAATTTAATTTTGTAAGTACACTAGGCTCCTCCATATTATACAATACTCGTGAGACAATTTTTAAACAAAACATTTCAAGAATGGACTAAGAAGAGGGCTTACTGCCTGATGTTCAACAGATTTGTCTCCGTTGAACTTTCTTCTATAAGGGACATTTAAATACTTTAACAATAATTAAGGATAATTTCTCAATTCAATTGTTTTAAAATTTTAAAGTTAAGGGTAGAAATTTCGAGATACATCCTTTATGGATGTATCTCGAAATGTACCGGGTGTTCCCTCTAAGACTTTCAGTGCCAATATCTCAGAAACCATCATAGCCAGTGTGACGAAATTTGGTATACAGACACTAGATGGCGTCTAGAATTCGATAATGGAATTAGTTTTTATACAGAGTGTTCAGTTTTGCAGAAAATGGATTTAATTTCGATTTTTTGGTAGTCAACCTCGGCAAAATTTGTATTTAAATTGAAATATCTTTTATTATGAACACATTCAGATCAAAAAAATCACGAAAAATTTTTGTCTTGTCATAAAAAAACTCCTATGAAAAGTCCGCAAATTTCATTGTTTTGTCATGCCAAATGTGAATAGCCATGAGTCCAATTTACACACACGCAACTATCGCATGCATAGACGTCAAAACGTAAAGTGACAGAAACTGTCAAAGCAAGTATGAGTATTTTTGTAGAAATTTTATTATAAATACGTAATACCACGAGGTACCTACAAGGAATGTGCGTACGTATTTGCAATAATGGTACAGTTTTGTTAAAAGAAAATGGAAGTTTGAGCAACCTTGCCTGTAATGAATACAACACAGAAAATTATGAAACATTATTATTATTATTATTTTTCACCATATCACTCTCAAACTAATAAATTACGTGCAAACATTAACAGCTGTAAAAAAAATATAATATTGTGGAAAATCATAAAAGCAATAGGGGACGATCCCTAAATCAGAAAGCAGAATTTATGAACATCCTCTCTCTTAGTTCGACTTGAAGCGCGCTGCGAGCTATCCACATATCTAAACTTGTGGTTACTTAACCTAGAATTAGAAATAATAATAACGTGCCGGCAACAAGTGGTAGAAAGGCTTTAAACTCTAGAAACAATCATAAATAATGATTTAATGGGTTCCTTGAGTGAATACTTCAGTTCCAGTAGCATAAATAAAAATTCACCTGCTTCAAAAACGATTCCACATTTATCAAATCTGAGTAGAATTTGGAAACCTATTCCTACACAAATTAAGTACATTAATACAATAAAAGATGATAACATAAGGTGTCTTTAAGTACAACCCAACGATTAATGGTAGCTTGCCTAAGGAAAACTATAAGAGGTAAGTACAAAGCAAGAATGTCAATGTTGTAGGTAATTGCAACTTGCATATTGCTTTTGACCTTTTGAACTGTAGGGTTATATTTATAAGAAACTGCTCATTTACCCATATACTAGAATTATTTTTACTTAATTGCTTTCAGATGGAAAAGTTATTGGGAAATTTCTGGCTTACTTTCAAGAGCAGGGATGAGAAGGTATTTTCCGATATTTGTAGAACAGAAAGAACAAACGTAAAAATATCCACAAAAATGTTATGTCACCAGCATATCTTCAATAGATAGGAACACAAAGTACTCTTATGGAAACAGGTTGACACACACTGTTACGTTATTCATTGGTTAAAAGATTCTATAAGATACTGAAGAAGCCAGATGCCAAGATTAGTTAATATTCGTACGACAGATAGATGAGAGACGAGGAAAATTTTGCTAGAAAACATTAGACTTTACGTTTTGCCATAAATAAGGACATACCTAACTTTCTGTGCTTGGTTTAATTATTTAATAAAATTAAAATGCATGGAATGTGTAAGTTAACGTGAAGAGTGATCTAAATAAAAAATGTAAATAATGCAAGTATGACGGAAATTAAAGTTTATTAAATTGTTTGTATTTATTATACACTACAGCAAATATTCCTTGTGTTTAATAATTCTATAACAAAATTAACATGTCTAAAACATAAATATCAGTGAGAACTGTTAATATTCAGTTCTTAAATAAGGTAGGTATAATTTTAAGCATGAAATGATAGATAATAATATAAAAAACTCACTTTGAAAAGTATTCTACAAGGAACACATTTTCAAGACTAAATGAATGATTTTTTGTATTTTATTTTAGTTATTATTCAGTTGTAATCAGCATAATTTCAATTAAAAAGTAATACATACCTACAATGGTTTATTTTTTTCATTAGTGGCTAAATTGATTAACTTGACCCTTCATCTTTAAGTATTCATTATTTCTTAAGCATCTGTGTCTAATAATTCAGGTAGAATAAAAAAAGGCAAATACAAATTTTAATTTATTAACAATAAAATAAAATTACAATAAATTAAAAGTATCTAAGTACTTACCATGGTCACCCAGATCACCGGACTTGACTCCATGCGATTTCTTTTTGTGGGGAGTCGTAAAGGAATAGGTATATCAAACTGCTCCTCAAAATCCGGATGATTTTTGTATTTAATGCAGTTAGTGAGAAAACTCTAAGAAACAGAATTTGTACGATGATTACGGATGTGTTGTAATGCAAATACCCCCTTTCAACATCTTTTATAAATTTACATTATCTAGGCTCACAAAAGTGGTAGAACATATCTTATAAACAATTCACTGATAGAATAAAGTTGAGAGGATATAAAAAATTAAGCATATCTGTTTATGTGGAATTGGAAACTAATAAATGAAAACTACAGATTAAAGAAGAGTGAAAATTAAAATTTGAAAATTGATATAAGAATATTTTTGAGTCATTATGTAAGAACTGAATATTAACAGTTTTCAGTAAAATTTATATTTTTGACTAGTTATTTTTCTTATAGACTTGTTAAATACAAGAAATATTTTCTGTAGTGTAGTAATATAAACAATAACAATTTAATAAACTTTAATTTCCATCATACTTGCATTATTTATATTTTTTATTTAGATCACTCTTCACGTTAACTTACACATTCCATGCACTTTAATTTTATTAAATAATTAAACCAAGTACAGAAAGTTAGGTATGTCCTTATTTATGGCAAAACGTAAAGTCTAATGTTTTCTAGCAAAATTTTCCTCGTCTCTCATCTATCTGTCGTACGAATATTAACTAATCTTGGCATCTGGCTTCTTCAGTATCTTATAGAATCTTTTAACCAATGAATAATGTAACTGTGTATGTCAACCTGTTTCCATAAGAGTACTTTGTGTTCCTATCTATTGAAGATATGCTAGTGACATAACATTTTTGTGGATATTTTTACGTTTGTTCTTTCTGTTCTACAAATATCGGAAAATACCTTCTCATCCCTGCTCTTGAAAGTAAGCCAGAAATTTCCCAATAACTTTTCCATCTGAAAGCAATTAAGTAAAAATAATTCTAGTATGTGGGTAAATGAGCAGTTTCTTATAATTATAACCCTACAGTTCAAAAGGTCAAAAGCAATATGCAAGTTGCAATTACCTACAACATTGACATTCTTGCTTTGTACTTACCTCTTATAGTTTTCCTTAGGCAAGCTACAATTAATCGTTGGGTTGTACTTAAAGACCTTATGTTATCATCTTTTATTGTATTAATGTACTTAATTTGTGTAGGAATAGGTTTCCAAATTCTACTCAGATTTGATAAATGTGGAATCGTTTTTGAAGCAGGTGAATTTTTATTTATGCTACTGGAACTGAAGTATTCACTCAAGGAACCCATTAAATCATTATTTATGATTGTTTCTAGAGTTTAAAGTCTTTCTACCACTTGTTGCCGGCACGTTATTATTATTTCTAATTCTAGGTTAAGTAACCACAAGTTTAGATACGTGGATAGCTCGCAGCGCGCTTCAAGTCGAACTAAGAGAGAAGATGTTCATAAATTCTGCTTTCTGATTTAGGGATCGTCCCCTATTGCTTTTATGATTTCCCACAATATTATATTTTTTTTACAGCTGTTAATGTTTGCACGTAATTTATTAGTTTGAGAGTGATATGGTGAAAAATAATAATAATAATGTTCCATAATTTTCTGTGTTCTGGGTATTCATTACAGGCAAGGTTGCTCAAACTTCCATTTTCTTTTAACAAAACTGTACCATTATTGCAAATACGTACGCACATTCCATGTAGGTACCTCGTGGTATCACGTATTTATAATAAAATTTCTACAAAAATACTCATACTTGCTTTGACAGTTTCTGTCACTTTACGTTTTGACGTCTATCCATGCGATAGTTGCGTGTGTGTAAATTGGACTCATGGCTATTCACATTTGGCATGATAAAACAATGAAATTTGGGGACTTTTCATAGGAGTTTTTTTTATGACAAGACAAAAATTTTTCGTGACTTTTTATCAGAATGTGTTCATAATTAAAGATATTTCAATTTAAATACAAATTTTGCCGAGGTTGACTACCAAAAAATCGAAATTAAATCCATTTTCTGCAAAACTGAAGACCCTGTATAAAAACTAATGCCATTATCGAATTCTACGCGCCATCTAGTGTCTGTATACCAAATTTCGTCACACTGGCTATGATGGTTTCTGAGATATTGGCACTGAAAGTCTTAGAGGGAACACCCGGTATATGATTCCCTCAAAACAAAAATTGGCATGCCCAAAAATGTTTAATTTTTGCATCAAAACGAAAAAATTTGAGTGAAAATTTGTCCGCACCTGTACCGCTCCGAAAACACAAGTTACCATAGTACCATAGTCCTGATTATATACACAGATAAAACAATTACGCACAATAGACCAGATATACCGTTTTAGGATAAAAAGAAAATATTACTTGATTGATTTGAAAACAAAAATGAGTGAACGTTATTTCATCTATATTTCAATCACAGACATTACTCGGACACTTTTTGCAAATCAATTTAGTTCAGAATATCATAGACATACAAAAAGAAGCTATAACATTTAAAAGAATACTTACAATAACCAGAACTTCTGTGGATTATGCATTTCTTCTTTTAAAATTATACTATTCACAGCTACCTCCAAAGCATCATTCTGCAAATAAATTTTGTGTTTTACATTCATCTGTCATAGAAGCAAAAAATAAATTGTATCAGATACTGAAAAAAATCTGTATGAATTGTATTTAAGTGATTGTTTTAAATATCTCCGACATTTATGAGTGTTTGTTAATACCTTGTGGCTGTAACTGCCCTATATGAGAATACGAAACTTGAGAATCATGGTCATGATTCTAATACGTGTTGCTGACATAGCTATAGAAGCGTCGAAACGGAGCTTAAGGCAGATATCGAAAGGGGTGTTGTCACGTACGGTAAAACGTTTTAAAAGATACACAACCTCACAAAAAGGATCTGGAGATCAGACCATGTTTACTATATCTTTTTAGGATCCCTGATGGGGGGGGTTCGTTTAACCTCATCACGTCATTGTTTTGTATTAACGTCTAAAAAACCAAATAAGTGCTTTTCAGCACTATTAAACGCATATAACCCTATAACTTATTACCCTTGTTTTAAAGAGTTAGGTAATAGGTGAACGGCAGCTACCATGTCGGAGGCATTAGGTCGGGGTTACCGGTTTGTGATTTAAGCAATCAGAAGAATCGAGTACTTGAGAGGCATTGAAGGAAGATAAATAAATTTAGATTTTAGTTTCAGAGCCAATCTATATAAAAACAATAAATTACTATCTGCATTAGTACCTCTGCCCTCTATATGTTGAGAATGGAGCAATTAAAGAAATTAATAAAATAAAATTCATTCGTTGGTGGTCACTGTCGCATTATTCGGTGACTTTTACCTCACCTCGCGTTAGGTTTATACGCATATAAATTGAAACGTGGACCGTAACTTACCATTGCTATCTGTACTACGACGTGGGTGGAGTTGCTGTCACATTATCCGATGATTTTACCTCACCACGTGTTTAGGTCATGTTGCTTGTTTCTTTTCAGCTGTCCAGCCGTGCGATCCAGGAGAGGAACTGTACCACCATCTATTATTTTTATATGTATATATTTTAGGTATTGGCCAAGTCTGTAATTCTATAGTTTAGTTTTCGCTTTGCTCGCTTCCTCTTACTTGGTTTCACATTTAGTATAGATTAACCGCTTGTACTATATTGCTTGCTTGTAACCGTTCAGCTGACTTTGTAGTTGCTTATACCGCTTCCGTCTTATACCGATAACCACCCCGTGTTAGTTCTCTAAACTAAGTGTATGTAATATATGTGCATTACTTTATTGTTAATTTTATTACTGCATAAGTACCTCCCTCACGACCCTCTGGACTTACCGTGTCTTCACTGTAGCCGCCCGAGTAGTGGTGTTTCTGAACTGTAAACAGAAACTGGCGCCCAAGGTTACGGCCACCGCAGCTCAGGCGTCATAATGATATCGCGTCGCACGTCACAGCGTTGTACCTTAAAGGACAAAATTACCTTGTTTGTACGTATCTATCTACAAATTCAATGATCTATTACATGACTCTGTTTAGTTATTTGTATTAAATTTTTTCCATATGATTTTATTCTCTGGTTGAACAATTTTTTAACTATTGCTAGGGTTACCTTACTTCCACGTTTGGCATTATGCTTTTAATGCATTTCACCATTCTATCGATTTTCCATTACTTCCACAAGATAATCAGCATAATACTATACGTATATCGTATGTTACTGATTCCTATGGGTTTTTGCAATAGGATAACAATTAACAATTGATTACGTTGTACCTTAAAGGGTAAAGTTACCTTATTTGCACGTATCTATCTACAAATGCAATGATCGATTACATAGGTGTATTCAGTTATTTGTTTTAATTTTTTTTCCATATAATATTAATATTAATCTACAGGTGCAAAATTCGTTTAGCTATTGCTAGGGTTGCCTTACTTCTACGTTTGACATTATGTTATTACCTTTGTTTAAAGGCGTAACATGCGAGCGGCAGCTACCATGTTTGAGGTCGGGGTCGCCGCTTTGTGATTTAAACAATCGAAAGAATCGAGTACTTAAGAGACGTTGAAGGAAGATAAACTTTAGATTTTAGTTTGAGCGCTAACCTATATACCGGCTGTTCCCTCTAAGACTTTCAGTGCGAATATCTCAGAAACCATCATAGCCAGTGCGACGAAATTTGGTATACAGGGACTAGATGGCGCGTAGAATCTAATGATAACATCAATTCTTATACAGGGTGTTCCATTTTCTAAGAAATCGATTTCATTTTGCTTTTTTGCTTGTCAGCCCTGCTAAAACTTATGTTTGAATTGAAATATACTTAATTATGAATACATTCTGATAAATAACCATTAAAACATTTCAAAATTTCTCATCTACAGCTAGAGTTACAGCATGAATATTGTGTAAAATATTTGTGGATATTTTTATATTGTTCCATATAATGTAATAAAACTTCAGTAAATTGTTTTTAATGTTATTACAGTGTACAATAATAATTAGGTACACGTATTTTTATGACAAAATAATTTACAAAATTGTGTAAGTACCTAAAGAATATTCCTGTTTTCCAACTGCTGTAATAATTATTGATTACTTATTTAGCAACAAATAAATTCAAAGAAAACCATTTCTAAAACTTTTAATTAATATGAACGTATTTGTCGTTGAAAGTCAGATCTGAACCTACCCTAGCCCCACAAAAGGAAATATTACGAAAGCATAACCTAGAAATGATTGATTCTTGTGTCCACATATTTCAGCACTTTACTTATGTACTTATGTTTAAGAAGAACTCTACATCTGTAAAATAGTAAACAATGAACTACAATTTCTGTATTTCATGATACAAAACTAAAATAAAGCAACTGGTTTTTGCTAGGAAGAACCACCTGCAAATGTACTATACTCAGTAGGTAGATACCTATCAAATAGTCATTTAAAGTTAGATAATAATTTGTAATTATTGTTTTTATCTTTCAGTTATGTGTGTGCAGTGCCACAAATTACATTAAAGCAGACACCAGAAAGAATAAGCGAAAAATATTACACAGATATTTTCTTGGAAATAATTCTAGACATGGAATGATAGATAATATTATAAAGAAGTCTTTAACTCACATTCTTTGAAGAGTATTCTATAAGATATTAAATTCAGTTGTCTGTTGTAGGTTTTAAAATTTCTAAACGAATAAAATTAAGAAAAATCAACTAATTTCATAATTCTATGTACAGTATGAAAACATCTCGTTAGAATGTCTTTAAAATGTTGAAAGCTAACTGTTGTTACAATATACACAACATAACGTAATAAGGTAGGTATTGAACGATGAAACAGCAAGATTTGTTTCTAATCGTACATGCATGAACATCCGTCAGATTGAACGTTGCTCTGTAAAAGAAATTAGAATACAGAACAAGTGTTTAATATAAAATCAGATGTAATAATGTAGATACTTAATGTAATTTTATTGTATTGTTAATAAATTTAAGTCTGTATTTGTTGTTTTTTATTCTACCCAAATTATTAAACAGAAATGTTTCAGAAATAATATAATATTAATTAATACTTAAAGATGAAGGATCAAGTTATTCAATTTAGTTACTAATCAAAAAATAAGCCACAATGTAGGTACGTATTACTTTTTAATTAAAATTATGCTGGTTACAACTGAATCATAGCCTAGGTATAATAAAATATAAAAAATCACTCGTTTTTTAAAAATTTTGTTCTTTTGTAAAATATGTACTCTCCAATGTGAGTTAGGGGACTTCTTTATATTATTCATCATTCCATGTATAAAATTAATTCTAACAAAATATCTGTGCAATATTTTTCGTTCATTCTGTTTGGTGTCCTATTTTACGAATCGTTTTGTTTCAATGTAATTTGTGGCACTACACATATACCTGCAAAATAAAAACAATAATTACAAATTACTGTCTAGCTTTAAATCACTATGCGATTCTTGATTAATTAACAATAAAATAAATTTACATTATTACATCTGATTTTATATTAAACACTTATTCTGTATTCTAATTCTTTTACAGAGCAACATTCAATCTGAGGGATGGTCATGCATGTACGATTAGAAACAAATCTTGCCATTTCATTGTTCGATACCTACCTTATTACGTTTTGTCGTGTATATTGTAACAACAGTTAGCTCTCAACATTTTTAAGATATTCTAACGAGATGTTTTCATACTGTACATAGAATTATGAAATTAGTTTATTTTTCTTAAATTTATTCGTTTAGAAATTTTAAAACCCACGACAGACAACTGAATTTAATGTCTTCTAGAATACTCTTCAAAGTGAGTTAGAGACTTCTTTATAATATTATCCATTATTTCATGTTTAGAATTATTTCCAAGAAAATATCTGTGTAATATCGCTTATTCTTACTTAATATAATAATTACAAATTATTATCTAGCTTTAAATGACTATTTGATAGGTATCTACTGGGTATAGTACATTTGCAGGTGATTCTTCCTAGCAAAAACCAGTTGCTTTATATTAGTTCTGTATCATGAAATTGTAATTCATTGTTTACTATTTTACAGATGTAGAGTTCTTCTTAAACATAAGTACATAAGTAAAGTGCTGAAATATGTGGATACAAGTATCAATCATTTCTAGGTTATGCTTTCGTAATATTTCCTTTTGTGGGGCTAGGGTAGGATCAGATTTGACTTTCAACGACAAACACGTTCACATTATAATTAAAAGTTTTAGAAATGATTTTGTTTGAATTTATTTGTTGCTAAATAAGTATCAATAATTATTACAGCAGTTGCAAAACAGAGATATTCTTTAGGTACTTACACAATTTTGTAAATTATTTTGTCATAAAAATTACGTGTACCTAATTATTATTGTACACTGTACTTTGTAACATAAAAAAACAATTTACTGAAGTTTTATTACATTATATGGAACAATTTAAAAATATCCACAGATATTTTACACAATATTCACGCTGTAACTCTAGCTGTAGCGGCAGACTGCGCCGGCACGGCGACCCCAATGCTCCAAAAGCCTCAACTCAAGTCTAAATAACACCATTGTGCATAGGTAAATTCCATTAAATCCATTATTTAGCGTTATTTATGTAAAATAAAATACTTTATGCCATTAATATTTGACAATTCAATGACAATTCATAGTTTTGACGTTCACCGATGTTAGTTTCTTCTGTGTAAGTCTGGCTCAAGGCTATACACATTTTACATGACAAAACAATGAAATTTGGGTACTTTTTGGAGGCGTTTTTTATATTATATTTGAAATTTTTGAATGTTTATTTATCAGAATGTGTTCATAATTAAGTATATTTCAATTTAAACATGAGTTTTAGCAGGGCTGACAAGCAAAAAAACAAAATTAAATCGATTTTTTTGGAAAATGGAACACCCTGTATAAGAATTGATGTTATCATCAGATTCTATGCGCCATCTAATATCTGCATACCAAATTTCGTCGCACTGGCTATGATGGTTTCTGAGATATTCGCACTGAAAGTCTTAGAGGGAACACCTGGTATAAACAAGAAACTACTATCTCCTTCAGTATTCCTGTTAGCTATATGTTGAGAATGAAGCAATTAAATAAAGATTAACAAAATAAAATTCACACATTTATTTCTCACTATGAACCTGATGGTAGAGATGACAGGAATCGGTGACAGCTGGCAAAGCTGTCTGCCGATCTAGTAGTACAGTAGTCTGCAAACTCTCTCTTTAGTAACATTGAGTAATAATTCGATAAAAATTTACTTAAATATTCAAAAGAAAAATAATCCAATTAAATAAAACAGATAGTATCTGTTAAATTTTCCTTTCTAGAAAATATTAAAAAATAATAATTTTTTTCCTAAGAAATTATTCTCAAAGAAATAAATTATTCCGGTTACTAAAAAGCGAGAGATTTCAGACCCGTGCGACAAATAGCTTGGCCATGCTTTCGCGGCTACTCAACCGTGACGGGGTGTGCGTCATTGCTGATATCGATCTTGAGACCCCATCTACTGCTTGATTGTGCTGGTGCAGAGGCGCGTGCAGCAGCACCGACGTTACGAGTCTGCTAACGAGGTCCCAATCGGTCTCAGTCGCGGCGAAGCTTTTGCAGAGTCACCACTGAAGATGCCGACAGTAAAGAGCGGCGAAACGTTTGGAAACATGGGATGCGACCAGTTACAGTGGCGGCTACAGAACGCCTCGGAGGATCACCATTATCCGAGGAACGGTTCCGACCGTATAAGTAATACCAACAATAGGAACCAAAATCAATATACGGACGGGCCCAGAGACACCGATAGCGGATCTGTCCCCACAGAGCCTAGCCCGAGAACAACTAGGGCAGATAAAAGAATCCCGGCTAATGCTAGGGATGTGCATTTTAACTATGTTTCTGGTATATTAGAATTGAATAGAGCAGAAAAACAGGTACGCCTAGTTTTCAAACACGGTAGAAACAATTAATCACCGAATTGGATCTGGAAATGGAGAGCAAGGAAACATAAAAGAAAAACAATAAAAAAATATCAGTTGTATAGCAAACTGCAAAAATAAGAACATAGAGAGATATTGAAGTAAGTAACATATTGTTGTGACATATTGTTGTTAGATCATGGTCACAAATAAACCAAATTTTTAATGTTAATAGTAAGTAATAGTGGTAGTAATTATAATCTTAAATTCTTAGCGCTTAGTTTTTAAAAGCTTTTTAAAAATATGAAGATGTTACTTTATATGTAAGGTTTTGATGATGACTTTGTTTGATTTATTTTGCTGATACTGAGACAAAATTAGTGAATGTGTTACTGAGATAGAAAATAAAAATGACTTTATTGCCTGCATCTATGTCATTTATTCGATGAGTTCATGTATGTATTCGCGCCCAAAATGGTCACATTAAACATCTCATGTGACCTGAAAACTGAATTTCTTATTTATTGATTTTTGTGACAACATTTCATCCTAATAATGTATTTTATAATTGCTGTGCATTATTTTCTTGCACTGTATATCTAGCACTTTTCTTAGGACTGAATTTGAAGTGGTTTCCCTACCTTCTTATCCCATTTTAAAGAAAGGTGCTCTAGTTTAATTCACTTATTTCATATCAACGTAAAATCTACAGCGTAATATCTATTAGTGGCAATTATTTGATGCAACGGTAGACACCTGCACTATAGCGAATCCGATATTGATTGTCACCGAACACATCACAATAATATGTGGTGGTGGGTCCAGCAAGCATATTTCCATCACTTACTATCCTAAACCCAATTTGCGTTTTTCCTATTTGCATGGATACAATCTGTTATCGCAAGTATCAAACGTTTATCATCATTTGAACTAATTCTTAATACTCTTTGTAAAAAATATTACTAAAACATATTACTTAAAATTATTATTTTTACCACCATATGCGCATTTACAAATGCTTCTAGCACGAAACATATCATTTGAGGTAATTTTTCAATTTTTTGTAAGCACGCGATCCAAATCATTAATTATTTGGTAAGTATTTTTTCATATTGTATCGCAAAATTAAGCATAGAGGGAGTTAAAACAATTAAGTATCAAGTGAGCCAAATAAAAGGTATATCAACTTATTTTTGAAATATTTACACAGATAACAAAATTATCGAATTGCAAACTCGTCTTGATGTAATCTCTTCAGTTCCGGGGGAGTTTGAAAATGTTCAATCTGAAATTGAATATTTAATAGACAATTCTGAAACGTATGCCGAGGAACGCGAATCATTTGAAAATTAATTCTAGCGTGACTATGGCAAAGAAATATATCGGAGCCCATCAAACAAGGGCAAATGAGCATCAAGAATAATGGGTAAAAAATTTATCCTGTTTCAGATAAAACAATTAGTTTAGTTGTTTTATTTGAAGATAAATCTAACTTAATTTTATAATCAAGATTTTTTTCTAGATGGCACTAAGTTAAACGCAGAATTTATTGACAGATGGGAAGTCTACACTGCCGTAAACCTGATTTGCTGAACAAAATTTCTGAATAAGGTCAAAATATCTATTTCGCAAGATTACAGGTAGAGTAAGGATGTTTGTTCGATAGAATTTGCTTCTGAAAGAAGATCATCCATGTAGAAGTCATTTTGAATAATTTCAGATATATCAGGAAAACTATATTTGCATTCTTTTGCTACTTGTACGATGTAACATACTGCCAAGAAGGAAACCGTCCTACAAGTAACTGGGTTCAGCAAGAGTGTTGTATTGTAGTTTTCGTTCAAGCCTAAAAACACTTTCAAGCTGCTCTATTGAAGAGCCTAAAGTCTCGTCTAGCTCTTGTTCACATTTTGCGTCTTCAGCAGAAAGAAATTTGACATTGTCTACTTGCTCCATTTTCCTAGATTTTTTATTTATGCAGCATGGTGTGTATTGGTAATCAAATTAGCCACAAAGTTCCAGTTGTTTTTGATTGGAAATGATTTGACCAGATGCTAACCAACTTATATGTGTTTTCTGCAAGACCGATTTGTTTTTACCTAATTTAATTTGCCTCACTTTTAGAAGAGGCCAAAAGACGTCTGCTTCAATTAGAATGTCTATTGGTCTAGATTTGCCAAAACTCGATGAGCTTGCAAATGAGAAACAAGGTGAGTTTTCCGTTATTTTTGGTAAAACTAAACATGACAAGGATGCTTCATAGGAATTGTATTTTGATTGAATTCTAGCTTTGTACGGCTTGGTGACACTAATTATATTTTGAGAAATACCTCATATTGTATTAGTTACATGCCCACACAACACGGAACACGGTTTGAAATGTGGTAGCGCTATTAAAGCCCTTGCACCTAATTAACCTTTTCTATTCTCCCAACATGACCAAAATTTAATATTCTTTAGTATTTTGAAGGTAGTGCCGCCTCATCTAATTTCTCAAACGAATCCACATAATTATAAGGGAAAAACCCCTTTCCGTCTAATTAAGTTGAATTTTTCTCGATTTGGAACATATCTTCGAATTTCAGTACACTGATAAGATTCTAAAGTTTGACACAGTTTGTCCAAGGACTTGGACACAAATCAAAAAGAATCTACAAATATTAGTTTCAAATATGCATTTGTTTTTTTCGGATCCTCAAATTTGTCCACAAGAATCGATTTGCAAAATGAGTATTTGAGTATGAGTATCTTTGTGTTGGGCTGTTATGTTGGGAAATAGCTTCTCTTTTAGTGGCCAATTTCTTAATAAAAAGTGAAATGTCATAATTAAGGTTGTAGAAAAATACTGGTCTAAAATTTTGAATTTTGTAGTTTAAATTACAAATCGAATGGGTGGCAGAACGGAAGCAAGCTATTAAGTGACAGTGATCTCGAACGTTCGTATCTCAGGGCATAAATGGTTTACTGCAAATGTGGCAGTATGTTGCTGTATCGTAAGCAATTTTGTCTTCATCAGAAAGTGGAAGCATTTCTTTGGTATGTTTCAAATGGTCGTCGTACAAAGAGATACTTTATCTAATAATAAAGAATATATGGGTAGATATTGTGGGTGTAATTCAACGTTGGTCGGGGCTTTAGTCCGCAGGGTAGTTAGTTTCACACAATATTGCTAATACCTACAATTATATAAAAACACTACTTTATCTTTTTCAATAAATATTTGTGCAGCATTGGGCCCCCGGTACGATTCAAATCTTGAGAACAAAATTACACTTCACATAAAAAGCAAATGCGTATGCATATATTCACTTATTTGGACTGTAAATGGTTTATCATCACAAGGCTCGTTATGGTCAATGCGTTTTAACAAACTCTCAAAATCAGAATAAATTACCAACGGTACTGACAGTTTCTCAAAATTTTCAAATTTTAGGATATTTTTAAGAATAGATTCCCCATACTTGTTCACCTTTAAATCAGTAGCTGGAATTTTGTGATGATAAACCATTTACAGTCCAAATAAGTGAACATATATATATATACAGGGTCGCAAAACGCTGATGGTCTATCTGAGTTTACACGAGAGCGACAAAGTAAAGTATAGAAATTCGTGCGATAGACAGGGATGACTATATTGACGACGTTTTATAAATTAGAATAACATCTGAGCAATCGCTCCCACTTCTAACCGAGCGCATCCGATTGGCCGGAAGGTTTGGCAGGCTTCTGTCAGCTTCAGACTTCAGGCAGCTTCAGTGCCGATGTTTCTATGTGGGGAGTAGGACGCATTTGCTTAAAACAAAGCAAATTCTTACGTACTTTTAACCATTTAGAATTATTTCATAAACCTACCACCTAACGGTGTATGAAAATAATTGCAATTATTTTGCGCTTCTGTATTTATTTAATAGCCGCTCTGGCAGAAAGTAATACTAAAACTCTAAAACATAAATAAACTTAAAACTTATTGCAGTAAAAACGAAAGAAAAAAATTAATGTTAATGTTTAACTAATAAGTTGTTCAAAAATGCCCCCCCTTTGTGCCTCGCAATACCCTAATCTGTCATAGAATTCGGTTCTTACGTGTTCTAGCATTTCAGGGGAAATATTATGTAGGACGTCTTCAATTCGGGCCTGTAAATTGACTAAATTACGTGGCCTATCATGTGAATGTCCGTAAATGGCCTATTTTAAATGCCCCCAAAGAAAGAAGTCGTTGGGCGATAAATCTGGCGATCTGGGGGGCCATGGAATAGTGCCTCTTGTACTAATAAGATACTGAGAGAATGTGGTTTCTAAATATGCTGTTACTCGACGTGCATTATGAGCGGGACAACCGTCGTGTTGAAACCACACTTCCTCAAAGTTGATATTTAATGCTCGAACTGGTAAAGAAGTACAACTGTGAAACGGAAAGTGATGGAAACTCGCGGAAGGAAGATTGTATTTTTAAAATGAGTTTTCCAAATAAAAATTCTATTGCTATATCTTACAAGATGAAACTTAGTCCGTATAAATGAAATCGAAAAGAGTATACGGATAGAAAGGACGAAATAGTGATATGGCGAAGAAACTAATTAAAATAAATATTAAAAAATAAGAATCTGGATCGAAGAATATATTAAATTTTGACGAAACATGGGCGTATGAAGGTCATATGGAAAGCGGTACGATATAATAAGTGTTAATGTGTGACCGTTATAGTGACAGTGCTAGTAACCAATAGTAAATAGTGTGTATGTATTCTTTTGTCCTTTGCAATGCGGAATTCGCAAATATTTGTGCGATTTATTTAACGGTGGAAAAATATCTATTTGTAACAAATGTTGTCAACTACCTATAACATTTTCTACCATTTTCATCATGTAACTGCCATGGTATATTAACAGAAGTTCGAAACAAACTTATTAACACCACATAATAATGAAAGGGGCATTAATATTTGTAGTGTTTGACAGTATCGCAAATTGCAATTGTGAAAAGTGGAGATTTTCCCGCCATAAATAATTAAAGCAGAAGTTGCAAAATTCGTACAAAAATCCGTGAATTTCGCGTCCATGAGGACAAGGCTTAAGTGTGTTATCTGCGGAGTGCGCATCAGGTAGGTGTAAATGGGTGGTAGTGGACAATCACCGTTCATAAGAACAGGGACACATTTAAAGTAAATTGTTAATGTGCTAGGTTCAGCCGACGTCAACTTATTTTTGATAATTTTGTGTGCTTTAACTCTTCTCAAGTGGCACGCTTAGGTAATCATACCACCCTTACCCTTCCGTACTCATCTCTGTGTTGTGAGTTAGTCACTTTCTATTATTTTCGACCTTAGGCAATTGACAAGATAAAAACTTTAAATTTTGAAATAATTCTTATAATTTTTATTATCTATCGCCTCGAAATTGGTAAAAACTGTTATATCACTGTTTCTACTCTAAAAATAGTGGATGTTATGTAATGGAACTATTTTGTCATTTTTATATATTTCTTATATCTGATCGCATTCAAATTTAGTACGCTATGAAATCTTGCTCCCCGCACACTTCGCCCGTCGCGCTGGTCAACAAGCTAGCGATTAGTCACTGTCCACAATTTCGACCGCTGGTAAAATATCAGAATACCGGAGTTGGAGTTGCATAAGTAGCGACATCTCTTGCGAAAACGAAAGGCAAAGATGGCGATTGGTCGCTGTGATATAAGTGGGAGTGGATTTTATTTGTTGAATGACGAAGTGGGCGGTGACTATTTAGATTTTAAAACGTCGTCAATATAGTCATCCTTGTCTATCGCACGGATTTCTATACTTTACTTTGTCGCTCTCATGTAAACTCAGATAGACCATCAGCGTTTTCCGACCCTGTATATATATATATATATATTGAAATATATTTTATTTTTTGTAAAAGTCTTGACATAAAGTTTTCATAAAGAAAATATACATTGGTCAGAGAACAAGTACACTTGGATTTAATATAATAACGTAACATACAGGGTGAATCTTAAATAAGTACAAATATTTTAACTGCTGGTGTAGTTCGTCATTTAAATCAGTCTAGTGAAAGCCATTTTTAAAAATTTCTAATATTTACGGAGATATTAATTTTTTAAAAAAATACCCGCATTTTGAGGACCGCTGGCTGATTTTTCATCCAACAACGTAATGAAACATATGATTTGTTGCGAGGTTGCCATATCTCCTCCAATATAAATATTACGTTTCCTTTAACGTAATAGTTCTATTTTAAAAATACTTGTTTTAAGCATAAGTACAGTAAAATTGGGTATGTAGTATGATACGCAGCAATATTAACATAAATTTTAACATCTGAACTAACCTTGCTATACTTCAACGATTAAAAATGAATTTCCGCAAGTTCAATACTACCGTAAAATATTTAGGAAGATATTACGTGATATTACTATGTCCAATGTTCAAAAATTATACATAAACGTGCACACAAGCTTACCTGTTTTTTAAAAAATTAACTATTTAATCAGTAATCCACATTTCACAAGTTAAATGTCATTGTACACTGTTAGAAAGGGACACAAAACACAATTTCCTTAAGTTATTTTATGAAGAATAACGAAAACCTATGCACGCGTTTTTTATTTAAAATGGAAAAAATGTCAACTTTTAGCAAATTTTATTGCTATTTTCATGCATTATGTGGGGTTAACAAGTTTGACTTGGGCTTCCGATAATCTGTCATGACAGTTTGATAATAGAAAATAATATAAAATGTTACACTTGACAAAATTCACTAAAAGATGAGATTTTTTCTTCCTTGAAGCAAAGACATTTGTGTAATACTGGCAACACTGTGAACCACACGTTCAGTCTGCAGCACTATGACTCATAAAAGTATGAAGGGTCGGTCTAGGCCAGCGGTCCTCAACAAGTTTTCTACTGAAAAATTACGAAATTTATTTAAAATTTCACTTTTTTATTTCTGATTTTTTTGTAAAAAAACTATTAATTATGTGTTCTACACACAAAACTATACTGCTGGTTAAAATATTTGTACTTATTTAAGATTCACCCTGTATATAACTAATGACATATTTTTAAATTTGCTAATTTATTTGTGACATTGACTCTTACTGTACAGTTTAATTGCCTTCTTCAAGTTTTGAGTTTTATTCTATGAGATTATTGTGAACTAACTGTTAGAGATCGCTTTCATTAAATATATGTTAGACTTGTCTAATAATTTTTGTTAAGACTGTGTATTTGAGCATGCTATCATGCAAAATTAGATAGTATGCAGTGGTGTCTTTAGGCATGTTTTCACTTGTCTCAAATTCAATTCGCATAACAACAGATCCACTTTAAACAACTTTTTTGTCGAGAGTAATCTATATGTACAATCGGACAAATAGTTAAAAATTCTTCAAGTGTGTAGACAGTTTCTTTTGTTGCTTCATACTGTCGAAAATTTGTAAACATTTCATACAAAGAAGCAGATTTCTTGGCCTTAAAATTTAAATAAAGATCTTGATATGGATATCTCTCACTATTTAAAAATACTCGAATATTAGTCAAATTAATGTTGTCAAACCAACTCATATTACTTGTTAATTTTTGTTTTTTGTCTCGTTGAAATGCGATTATTATATGTCTGGGTGTTTCAAGCTTATTACTTGTTTTTACGGACCATGAATGTTGGGTAGTCTCATTTCAAAAAAGCCAATTGACTTTTAATTAATATGTTAATGAACATGTTAAGTGGAATGCAAACGTTAAAATTTTCATAATCATCTGTAATATTTCCCCCCACTTCATGTACTCTGGGGACCAACCAGCATTATGAATCCGAACACTTTCATTATCACTGTAAGACAGATATGTTTTAAGTATTGATGTTAATCCTACATTTCTATTGGTGTCGACTGTAATTCCATTTAATTCATAACGAATTTCTCACGAAAGCAACACCATTATTATTAAACTTTAACTTTGTAGCTTCAGTTCCATCGTCCTTTGTTAATTTCCCTTCAATATACAAATGACTCGGAAAGAAATGTAAGCAGATCAACTTCTTGTATAGGAATTCTGATTTCATCGTTATATTCAAATCATCTGGACACAGATGGTTGATAACTATGTAATTCAAAAATTGTTATCGAATTGTCAACAAGGGGTTTCGATGTTACATTTAAGATATCAATTACATAAGTACTTCAAAACCCAAGGTTTTTAGGAATAATTTGTTTTCACGTGTCACTTTGTTGGTGCTTCTCTTTGAACTAATTGGAAATTTGCTTTTGATTCGCCTTTTATAACGGCGTTTAATAATAGGATATTGTATAACGTTGTACCTAACTACCATGTTCTATGAGAGCTTTTTAAATGCAGTCTCACCGTTATGACTTCTCGAAAATTGACAAGGTTTCCGTCCTGATCGAGTATTTTAACAGTTAAGTTGTCGATTGTCTTGACAGACACAGGGAAATACATCTATCTTGAATCCTGGCACTACAATTGGAAAAACTGGTGAATTATATGAACTGGTTGTCCATTGGAATATGATCCCACCGCTATGTTGCAGTCTATACACAAAGCATTAATCTTAATTATTAGAACTGGAAA
Organism: Monochamus alternatus; assembly: GCA_037114965.1. Classification (NCBI taxonomy): domain Eukaryota; kingdom Metazoa; phylum Arthropoda; class Insecta; order Coleoptera; family Cerambycidae; genus Monochamus; species Monochamus alternatus. The sequence continues at coordinate 36,616,872 of CM073429.1, read as the reverse complement.
ATTCGATTAGTTTATGGCGTTAGCTTTAAGGGTTTTTTAAATCCTAACAAATGACTTATTGAATTTTCTGATTTAAAGTCTATATCATATGCACCTATGTCGTCTCATTCCCATAAATAAATTTGTTGTTGGTTTCATCAATATTGGCAATAACATTGAAAGTTGGATACTCCAATAACATACTCTACATCATCATCTAGGTATATCGGTGGATTAAAATCTACAGTTAAAACGGATGTTTTTCCGGAAAATGACAAGGTAAAAGATATGTTTTTAATACAAAACTATATTTGCAGTAACAGATTTTTTAGTTACACAAATTATATAAAAAAATAGACACAACTGCCCACAATTATAAGCATTATCTTGCTGATATTTCACAAAATTACAGCTACCATTGCTGAGAAAATAGATTGTCAATGCATTCGGCGGCCTCAAGTTTCCGTAACTATCAAAGTATAATATAATTTTTCTATACATGTGCCGTCCAACGTGTGCCGAGTCCGGGCAAAACATTCAAATTAACGATACCACATTCATGTTTCCTTATTTTCAGTGGTAGATTATCCCGCATAAACACACGTGGAAAATGGGGGATGTTCAATTTTTTTTGCAAATTTTGCAATCTGTTATCGCACGGTGAAGGAGTTTTTTTTAAACGGTACTACGAGCCCAAACAACTAAATATTCGGACACGCACGCATTTTGTGCAAACAGTCCCACAAACTAATCAAGCAAGGTTGTAAACTTATAACAAAAACTTTTATTGACGGAATATAGAAACTAATAACTATTTTCAATAATAATATTCCTATTTTCTAATTCATTAATTCTAACAAAACTAGCTATTTTTCAATAATAATATCCCTATTTTCCAATTCATTAATTCTAACAAAAAAAGAAACGTCAAACTACCCTAAAATATGCGGCAACTAAATATTCGGACATCCGTAATTTAACCCAACTAATAACTTGTTACATCTCCTTTGGCTTTAATTACTGCCTGAATTCTTACGGGCATTGTCTTAACTAGTGCTTCACAATTTTCGAGCATAAACGAACTCCAAATTTCTTGCAGTTTCGCGCATAATTCAGGAATTGTTCTCTGCGGATGGTTCCTCAACTGTTGTTTCATTTTATGCCAGACTGTTTCTATTACATTTAAATCGGGACTACTAGCGGGCCAAGATAAGACCCGCACGTTGTGATCGCCAAATCATTTTTTTGTACTTTTAGCAGTATGGCATGATGCGCCATCTTGCTGATAAATGCAATCTCTGTTTGGAAACAATTTTGTTATGGTATTTTTAAGTATTTGTTGGTATTTATCAGCATTCACTGTACCATCAATAAACTTGAGACTTCCCATTCCACCTGCAGACATGTAGCCCCACACCATAATACCCTTAGGAAATTTCACTATACATTTAATACAGTCTTTGTGAAAGGTTTCAGTTTTGTTTCTGATTACCCTTTTACGGTGATCGCCTACACATATATCAAACTTAGCTTTATCGCTAGAAATAACTTTGCTCCAATCTTGGTAGGTCCAACTACGCTTTGATTTTGCCCAAATTAAACGCCTTTGTTTTTGGATTTCAGTTAGAAGTGGTTTTTCTTTAGCCTATTTAAAACAATAATTTTTCATGTCCTTCTTGCAAAACAATATTATGATACATACCTTATAAAATTTGAGCCCAGATTTACGAATGTATTTGCAGCAGCATTCTCGCGAAACCTGCATCCCACACTCTCTATTTCATTGACTGGTTATTGCCCTTAACGTATTTCGCCTTCCAGATTTGCAAGTTTTTACCAAAACTCTTTGATTTCTTGCAGTTACAGTTTTCGGTCGACCTGGACCGCGGACGTCAATATTAGCGGTTTCGCCATATTTTTTTATAATATCTGCAATTGTAGATTTAGGCATTACAAGACTACTTGCTATTTCGCGCATCGATTTGCCTTTGGAATATTGCTGGATAATAATTTCCCTAACTTTCTTGTTAGTGGCTAGACCTCGAACCATTTTTGCGTAAATGTTACGTATTACGACGTCACAACAAAGGCATTCACACTATAAAAGGTTATTCATACTTCTAATAATGTTTACAATGTGATATTTTGATGTTAGTACCCTGCATATGTTTTTTAGTAAAGCCTACTAACTACTGCTTATCTATATTACGTGATGTCCGAATATTTAGTTGCCGCATTTTTTCGGGTAGTTTGACGTTTATTTTTTTTTGTTAGAATTAATGAATTAAAAACCAGGATATGACTACTGAAAATAGTTATTAGTATATATGTTCCGTCAATAAAAGTTTTTGTTTTAAGTTTACAAACTTGCTTGATTAATTTATGGAACTGTTGGCACAAAATGCGTGCGTGTCCGAATATTTAGTTGTTTGGGCTCGTAAATACATTCCTTTTCCGTTTTTGTACGGGCGCTGATACAAGTCTTTACCTTTAGCGGACTGTTCCATAACTAAGTCATGTCTCCACTGTTCCGCCAACTTTTGGCTGTTTGCTTTCGCTTTTGCTATTCCAGTCGCACCGCCTTCTAGGTTTGAATCCCTTATCACCTCTAGCAAGTCGTTTTCCTAATTTTGTGTTGGGTCCACAAAAATTATAACCTGAAATGTGTAGTTCGAAAGGGAGCTTGTTTATAACTGTATTGAGGAAACCAGAATCTCTCTTTATACGCTAACATCAACGATTTACTAAACTTGGATTATGTACTAGCATTTATATTACTCTGGAGAATGCTTCAATAGGAATGAATATATTAGCGACAATTTTACGACCTTTAAAAATAGTTTCACGAATACATCATTGAACAGTACTTTAAATTTGTTGAAAGAATAAGGATCGAAAACAGAAAATTTCACTACCCGTTATAAATCATAATCACGTATAGCTAAAATCATTTCAAAAACATGGTTCGTTTCTTGGAGGTCGTTCAAAGAGGATTCTTCATGTCGGGGCATCAGGATCAGGAAAAACGAATGTAATAATTACTTTACTTGAACACCCCAATGGCTTACGATTTGAAAATGTGTACTTGTACTCAAAATCACTCTATCAACCAAAATATCAGTACCTTAAACAACTGCTAGCCCCCATAAAAGAGATTGGCTATGACGAATTCAGTGATGGTAATGAGGTACTTCCTTCCAGTGAAATAAATCCAAATTCTATTATAATTTTTGATGATGTAGTCTGCAGAAACCAGATTATTATAAGAGAATATTTATATTTCGGCTGGTATAAAAATACAGCTTGTTTTTATTTGTCAGACGTATTCATCTATTCGGAAGCAACTCATAAGGGATAATTCCAATTTTATAGTTATCTTTAAACAAGACACCACAAATTTAAAATACATTTTTGATGATCATGTTAATGTTGATATGTCTTTCCAGCAATTTAATGTGTAGTGAAACTTGAAAAGATAAGTACGGATTTCTTGTTATTGACAAAGGCTGTTTCTTAACCACTGGACGCTACAAAAAAGCATTTGATGCATTCATAATTCCTTAGACTATAAATATTACTACAGCTACGGAACCTATTCATTAATATACTTACCATGAATAAAGAGCTGGCAAAGCAGCTGGTAAAAGCCAGAAAATATCAATTTAAAATCTGTAATAGCTCAATCACAATTTGAATTAGAAAAAGGTTACAAACCTATAACGGAACCATTGCAGAAACTATTGTCCAACATAAAAACCGATGTGGTAATTAAACAGAACCCGCTGAAGTCAAATTCGAAACACCTTCTCCCGCTACCCATGACAATGCCAATTTTTTTAGAGGATACATTTCAGTATGATTCTAAAGCTGACGAATCTAACGAGGCAAATAGTAGTAATCTTATAGATGAGGCAGTGGAAAGAAGTCGATTTTTTCTTCAAGATCTTTCAAAAACCAAAACCTATGGTGTACTCATCATAGGCCTAGATTCTTATGACCCTTTACCCAGACAATATATTAACTTATCAATAAGAGTAGATGAAACAGACAATGATAGGCAATATGGAATAAAGCACGATATAGAAACAGAAAAGTTTAAAATTGGAGGAGGGTCTGATTTAGAGATTGTGGTGATTGTGATTTTTAAAGTAAATGCACATATATATATATATATATATATATAGGAACATCAGGTTTTTATGAATTGCTCTTTAAAAAAGACCCTGCAAGAAACAACCAATCAGATTTGGATAATTATATGGATATTTTAAACCAGTCCAATACATACCGCAGAAATTTCAAAGCTGATAAACAAATACCAGCCAGAACCCAAAATATAGAATAATAACTAGACCATGCTTAATAAAAAAGGGAGTATTAAAATCAGTAATGCAAATACAATCATTCTCCAAACCTCCACCACCAAGTAGACCGGTACGTAGGATGCAGTCGTTAAAACAACGTACCTAAAGTGGGCTATAGATTCAAGTAACAATAAAATCGATTATGTCTACTTCGACGACCCTAATGAAATAAATGACAGATTACGTTTGCTGATAGCTTCACAAATGACTGAGAATGAATCACTATAATGAACTAGTTTCAATCGTATGGCAATTGCGGGAATCTAGAACCATAAAATAACCAACACTATATACAAGTAAGCAGTTTATGGTCTGCTTTAGTAAAAGCAACACGCCTATCGATAAATTTGATCGTCACATTTCAAGATCGGTTTCTTCGATTTTACCAACCTTAACGTCTCTCCTCAATCGGTTCCTTTTTTCATTTGTGAACCTTCGTTACATCATAGTAAATGTATCATAAAATTTATTGATACTGTAAAGAAGTCATCCACACATTCAAATTTATATATTTTAGAGAACGAAAGATACGAATGCATTTCCTCAGTATCTGGAAAAATTGGACTTAAAAATATCACCGGCTGATTGTGAAATGTTTTTAAATTCTGGCGGAAGTATTAAGTCAATAATCTCATTGGAAAATGTATAAATAAAGGAGACAAAATTAATTTTATATCTGTACTAGGAAACCAGTATATGCAGAAATTGTTCTACAGTGCCAGTAGAGAGCAGAGGTATAATAAGAGGACAAAAATCTAGGAGCAGGAGTAAATAACTATAAAAGAGGAGCAATGAGTGACCTACTTAAAGAACATCTAGAAAAAAAATAAATAAAAAATTTAAAAAAATATAAACGGCATATATAAGGCATGGGAACCATACTGGATATGCATAGATGTAACAAACATAGTGTATTACTTTATTTTTATCGGTCGACATTATTTCTGGACATCACACTGTATATGACATTACCTATCCCGTCTTTAATATTAGATAAATTCCATATGAGATATTGTAACATGTGTCCCCCCTTGGGAAAAATATGTCATGTGAATACGATGAGACAAGAAATGGCTCCAATTTAATTTGCGTTTAATATAGAACAAATTTTAATAGTGCTTCAACAACTGGTTGTTTTGATCATTTAACTGCATTCTACTTTATGACTTACTTTTTAAATTAAAGTGTAATTAGGGAAGTGCAATTCAAAAAATAAAAAGTGTAAAAAATATATTTTCACATATGTGGGTACATAAAATGTTTTAATATGAGATTTGCAAATCATATAAAGTGTAAAAATATATACATAGATATATAATATATTTTTTAAATTATAGTTTATACTAAATAGCAAAGTACTTAAAACAAAAAAATATATTAATTTTTTAAGTCTTTTTGTGGTCCTTGTTTCTTCATATTCTGAAAGCGCCCTTAATCGCCTTCTTTCCGAATCTCGAAACTTTCTCTTTTCTGCTTTCGATTTACCAATTGGAGGTGTAGGAATCACCAGTTTCTCTAGAATTGTCGATGAAGGATCATAGCTCCCGCACCAATCGTTGTCCCACGATTCTTCTGTAAGAAAAGAATTTGCTGCTATTGGTACCTCACAGTTACGTTTTTCTACTAAAAGCCATTTTCTATAAAGAAGTTTTTCGGCTAGTTGGGTACGGCGAATTTGTTCTTCTTTTTCATAGTCTGTATCCCAATCAGTGTTCCAGGAAGGTTGTTAAGACGCAGCACTATTTGTTGATGTCACTCTTACTTGTAAATCATTAGTAGCATTATTGTTTTTGCTAGACATTTTCGAATATTTTGAAAGTACTACAGTAAAGTTGCACTGGTGCTTACTTATATATCGGTGGTGCTAATTTAAAAAATACTGGGAAATATATTCAAACTGAAATATCTACAATAAAATAATGTAAGAAGGACGTGGGATTAATAACATCAAAGTTTATCATAACTTTGCGAAAAATGTATAGAATCAAAAGGCTAAATAGCAGATGCGTAAGAGGATGGAGTTCAAGCCAATCAAAACAAAATTGAGTTTATGAGAAAACAGCATTTTGGTTTGACAATGCAAAGAACAAGTTCCTATAACTTATATAAAAATGGAGGACAACGACACTGTTTGCGAAAAAATATAGAGGATCAATTGGTTAAATGACAGATGCTTAAGAGGATGAACTTTAAATTAATCAAAAGAAAATTGAGGACATCCGCACCATATTTTGAAATGAATACTTCATAAGGCAGAATTGGGGTGTAAAAATGTTTGACAACGCAGAGAACAAGTCAATGTTCCCACAAATTAGAGAAAAAAATGTAGGACAACGACACTGTAGCAGAGGGGCCTGTTTTTGATATTACCACAATTTACAGAAAAATTGTACCATGCGTAGTAAGCAGATGCTATTTTAAACCAATAAGATTCACATCATCACATCAAGCTTCTGGGCGGAGCATTGGTTGACATAGATTTTTTGAAAGCCATAGCATGCAAAGCGAAAAAATAAAGTGTTTGTTATATATTTGTATAATTCAATCATATATAATCAGTTTAACTAAAACATCTTTAAACTTCTTATACATACACCCTAAAATGAAAGTTAAAGTGCTGGCTGGTAATAGTTCTTTGGCTTTTTCAGCATTTACGATCTTCCCGATCGGATACACCTTTATACGGGGACAGACGCTCCAGATGGACGACCTCCATCTTACTCCTAGGAGTCCTCTGTATCCGGTAGACGACACCATTGATTCTTTTAATGACGGTGTAGGGGCCCTCCCAACGGTTCTGTGGCTTAGGCGATTTTCCTTTCTTCCGCATGGGGTTGTACAGCCACACCAGGTCACCTTGTTGGAATCCGACTGTATTGGCCCGGACGTCGTATCGAGTTTTCATGCGATCGCTCTCTAGTCGCATTCGAGATCTGACTTGGTTGTGTACGGCTGCTAGTCTTTGTTCTAGATCATGGATATAAGTGTCTGGATCTGAGGGCTGTTCCGCAGGACGACCAAATACCAAATCTGCTGGAAGGCGAAGCTCTCTTCCAAAGATGATACTTGTGGGAGTCTTCCCTGTAGTTTCATGGACAGCTGAGCGGTAAGCTAACAGGAAGAGTGGAATGAGCTTGTCCCAGTCTGTCTGGTTCTCGTTCACAAACATCCTCAGATTGGTTTCTAATGTGGCGTTGAAGCGTTCCACCATACCATCTGACTGGGGATGCAGTGGGGTGGTCCTGGTTTTCCGGATTCCCATAAGTTCGCAGACCTTTCGGAACACACCTGATTCGAAATTTCTGCGCTGATCTGAATTTAGTTCCATGGGCACACCAAATCTGCAGAACAGGTTATTGACTAGCGCTTCTGCTACGGTTGTGGTCTCTTGATTGGGAAGGGGGTATACTTCCGGCCATTTGCTGAAGTAGTCCATGGCTACTAGCAGATATCGGTTCTCACTTTGGGTTTTCGGAAAGGGGCCAGCGATATCAATGGTAATCCTCTCGAACGGTGCTCCTACGATGTACTGACGCATTTTGCCTCTGGAACGGGTCTTCGGTCACTTGCTGGTTGCACATATCTTCTACATCCGTCCTACAGCTCAATCAGTAGAAACGCTCCCTAATCTTCTGTAGAGTCCTATTGATACCGAAATGTCCACCCCCAGTACCTTCATGTACTTCCTGCAGCACTTCCGTGACCTCGGGAGTAGTACTTGTTTCTTGACCTCCGTTCCGTCATTGTTCTTCCATGCTCTTTTTAGGACACCGCCTTCCAACACCAGGGAATTCCATTGAGCCCAATAGCTCTTTAATGCTGGGCTTTTACTACTGACTTCAGCCCAAGAGGGTCTGTTGTTTGCTTCTTTCCAGTCTAGTAAAGACTTGATGTCACAGTCAGCTTGCTGGTCTTCCCGAATCGCCGCTGAACTCCATCGGTCTTCAGGTTGGACTGCTACTACCTTGCAAGAAACTGATGAGATGTTCCCTTTCCTTTCAAGACTACTGCAGTGTTTGCAGTTGACAGGACAGGGTCTCCTAGAAAGGGCATCTGCATTTCCATGTTTCCTGCCGGCTCGATGTTCAACAACAAAGTGATATTCTTGCAGCCGTTCCAGCCATCTTGCCATCTGTCCTTCAGGGTTTTTAAACTGTAGCAGCCATTTGAGGGAAGCGTGATCCGTTCTTAGGAGAAATTCTTGGCCATACAGATATTTATGAAAGTGTTCTAGGCTCTTGACGATGGCAAGTAATTCTTTCAGAGTCACACAATAGTTCTTTTCGGCTTTTGATAGGACTTTGTTGAAGTAGCCCACTACTCGCTCTTGGCCATCTTGTACTTGAGAAAGAACTCCGCCCATTCCAATGTTGCTTGCGTCTGTGTCCATAAATGGTTGTCCAGGTATTGGGTATGTCAAAATCGGGGTAGTGCAGAGAGCCTCTTTCAGCGTCTCAAAGGCTTGCTGGCATCTCGGAGTCCATTCGAATGGGATATTGTCTTCTGTCAGTTTATGAAGAGGCTTGGCAATATCAGAGAATCCTTGGACAAACCGTCGGTAGTATGTGCATAGACCGAGAAAACTTTGAACTTGATGTTTGTCTTTAGGAATCGGCCAGTTCTTTATGCACTCTGTCTTCTCCGGATCTGTTTTCACACCGTTTGGAGTAATAATGTGGCCTAGGTACCTAACCTCCTTTTGGAACAGACTGAACTTCTTCGGGTTCAACTTCAGATTCGCTGCTTTCAACTTCTTGAACACTTCGGACACGTTCTTCAGGTGCTCCTGGAAAGAGCGTCCCAGCACCACCACGTCGTCCAAGTAAATCAAGCAGGTCTCCCAATGTAGGCCATGAAGTACAGTTTCCATCAGTCGTTCAAAAGTAGCAGGGGCATTACATAGGCCAAATGGCATTACATTGAACTGCCACAATCCATTTCCGGTAGTGAACGCTGTATTTTCCTTGTCTTCTAGGCTGACCTCGACTTTCCAATATCCACTCTTTAAATCCAAAGTGGAAAACCATTGCGCACCAGCCAAGGTGTCCAGAGTATCGTCAATCCTCGGTAATGGGTAACTGTCTTTCTTGGTGACGTCATTTAATTTTCTGTAGTCCACACAAAATCGGGTGGAGCCGTCTTTCTTCTTGACCAGTACTACAGGAGAAGGCCAAGGACTCTGAGATGGCTCTATGGTGCCTTGGTTTTCTCGTGGTGGCTGCTTTATAGGAGACGATGAACCAGTATCGATTCGATGCTTCACTACATTGGTTCTCCCAAAGTCTGGTTTAAGTGCGAACACATTTTCATTTTCACTTAGCAGCTCTTCCAGTTGTTCCACTTCCACCTCTGTTAATCTTTCCTTTGCCCTATCCACGATGTCCCTTAAATATTCTGGTAGACTGGTCTTATTTGGTTTATTCTCCATTTCGTTGTTTTCTTTGAGTGTTCTGACCATGGTAACAGGTTCACAAACTCCTACTTCAGTTCCCTTTGTAATTTTCTGTGGAAAGGTTTTCAGGTTAACTACCCGTACTTTTGCCGTTTTCTCAGGTTTAATCAGGGTGCGGCCGGTGACTATAGATTTATTGAACAAATCCGAATTACTGGGTTCCACCACTCCTACACTGCAAGACCTTTCCCCATCCATTACAGCGGCAACCAAGGTTTCGGTCTGAGCAGGTAGTACCACATCTTCTTTAACAACGAGTCTCCGTACAGCGTTATTCTCAGTGGTAGTCGTTAGCACTACTTCCTCACCCATTATCCGTAGCGTGCCAGCATTCAAATCTAAGTTCACCCCCTTTGCTCGTAATAAGTCTAGTCCGAGTATGACATTGTCCGATATATCTGCTACCAGGGCTCTGTGTTTGAACTTGACGTCTCCTAATTCTTCTTCAAGCTCGCATTCCCCCTTGACTAGCAGTTGTGGCCCATTGGCTGTTGTAAGGACATAACATTTGGCAGGGTTCTTAATACGCCAATCACCAATAATATCCGGCCGTACAATAGTTCTTGTCGCTCCAGTGTCGATTACCATAGGGAACATACGACCAAAAATAATTCCTTCTACTAGCAAGGAGTCAGAGTCCTGAAGACGTGATAACGTAACTTCTTCTCGTGGGGCATGATAGGAGGACGTAGTCGGCTTTCGCAATCTCTTAGGCCATCGGTAAAAACTTGGATGGACAGCTGGTCTAAGAATTCGGACGGGGCTGTTGGATAAGCCAATCGAACCAGTCGGGCAACATCGGTCTCAAAATGCTGTAAATTCTCTCCATTCTGTTGGTGAGGATTTTTAAATTGTGCTTGGTAAACTTGCTGCAGGTGCTTATCCCCATATCTCATTTCCATATGCTGTTTTAGAATGTCGTAGTTATTCTGCTGTCCAGCAGGAACTCCTTGCAGGACGTCAAGAGCTTCCCCTCGTAGAGCAACTATCAAAGCAGTAGCTTTCTCATAATCAGACCATTCGTTTGCCGCAGCTGCTGCTTCAAACTGACGCAAATAGACATTCCAGGAGACCTTGCCGTCGAATTCAGGAAGTTTCGTTTTCTGAGTTCGGATAACAAGTCCTTCTGATTTGATTACGCCTTCCTCTGTTATCTTGTCTAATTTATGTCTAAATTCTTCTCTAACCTGGTTTATTTCTTCGTCTATTTCCTTTTTGTGTGCCAACAGTTTCTCTTCTACATGTGTTTCTACTTTATGTGACTGTTCTTCTAGTTTTTCTTCTAGTGTATTCTCCAATTTTTCTAACTTTGTCTGCATTTCTTGTGTCTGATCTCTCATTTCCTGTTGTATTGTCTGTATCTGATCTTTCATTATATACCCTTGTTCTTCTAGTTTCTCTTCTAATTTCTCCCGCATCGTCCGTCCCTGTTCTTCTAATTTCATTTGCATCGTCTGTGCCTGTTCTTCTAATTTCTTTTCTAATTTCTCCTGCATCGTTTGAGACTGATCTTCCATTTTATGCCCTTGTTCTTCAAATTTTTCTTACATCGTCCGTCCCTGTTCTTCTAATTTCTTTTGCATCATCCGTCCCTGTTCCTGCATCGTTTGCATCATTTCTAACAGATTTGCTAGTTGTGCATCCATGTTAACTTGACTTCTAGTTACAGGCATTCACTCTATTTTCTTTGGAATACTCTAGAATGTCCACGAATGTGTTTGTAAATGTCACCGTTGTCTTCCTTAGAATGAAACGAGTGCAGTGATATGCCACACTTGGGTCTTTGCCTCAGTTCGGTAGAAAGTTCTAGAATGTTCGAGATTTTCCTTCGCGAATAACACCGTTCACTTCCTTAAGTCACGACGAGTGCGGTGATATGTCACACTTGGGTCTTTGTCTCACTTCCGTATAAAGTTCTAGAATGTTCGAGAATGTACTTCACAAATAGCACCGTTCACTTCCTTAAGTCACGACGAGTGCGGTGATATGTTACACTTGGGTCTTTGTCTCACTCGCGTACGAAGTTCTAGAATGTTCGAGATTGTCCTTCGTGAATACCACCGTTCACTTCCTTAAGTCACGACGAGTGCGGTGATATGTCACACTTTAGTCTTTGTTTCACTCCCGTACAAAGTTCTAGAATGTTCGAGATTGTCCTTCGCGAATACCACCGTTCACTTCCTTAAGTCACGACGAGTGCGGTGATATGTCACACTTAGGTCTTTGTTTCACTCCCGTACAAAGTTCGAGCATGTTCGAGAATGTCCTTCGCAAATAGTACCGTTCACTTCCTTAAGTCACGACGAGTACGGTGATATGTCACACTTGGGTCTTTGTCTCACTCGCGTACAAAGTTCTAGAATGTTCGAGAATGTCCTTCGCAAATAGCACCTTTCACTTCCTTGAGTCACGACGAGTGCGGTGATATGTCACACTTGGGTCTTTATTCCACCTACGCACAGGGTTCCAGAAAGTTCTTCCAACTTCCACTTAAACCCACTCACGCACAGGGTTCCAGAAAGCTCCTCAAACTTCCCGTTAAATCCCACTTCTGACACCAAATTGTCACGGATTTCCCAATCCGAATTTTACTATTGCCAGAAAAACAATCCGTTAATTAATTACTTCTTTATTAACTATACTCAGTACACTACTGAACAATAATTAAAACTCAACTAAACACTTATTTAATTAATCGTTATCTAAATCACTTTGATAACTCCAACTAAACACTTCAATTCAGACTGTAATACAAGACTAACTTAATCGGCCGTTTATTCCTCTTCCACAGACCCAACGAACACTCCAGGTACATTCCAGCACCCCTAGATCCACTCTCTAGCATCTCCCGAACGACCCGAACGCCCCCCGCCGCCCCCCAAATCCTCAAGTCCCGTCTCGATCCACGGCTTTTTGTTTGTTTAACAGAATCGTGTAGGGGCGATCGGGGCAATCTTAGCATTTCGCGATACCACAGTCGTCGGTTTGGGTGTGAGTGGGGCAAATTCCGTGACAATATTAATAATTTGAAATATATTTGTGTAAAAATGTAATATTATTGTGTGATATTTCTTTGTTAAAATTAGTGTTTCTAGCTATTCTTATATTTGTTGTGTCTATTTTTTAAAATAAAATATTAAGTATTATTTGTTTTTCAATTGAAACTGCCAGTTTTTTTTTAAATTGAGGTAATATATTTTATTTTGAATATATATACCTAAATGTATTAAATAATATGTTAGTATATTCTCCTGTATTTATACAATATTTATCATAGCAATTGTTTTAAGTATACAAATATATGAATACAATTAATGCAGGTGTCTTTGAAATATGCATGCATTTATTTAATTAATCAACCAAAAAAGAACTGCTTAAATGAAAGGAATTCACATTTGGACAGAATTTTATAGCTATAAACCTATAGTTATAAAATAAGGGAGACTATATAAGAATGTAATTGTTTTGCATAAAAGATGTGATAGTTAATGAACAGATACTTAAATTTAACGTGTTCAAATTTTAAAAGGTTACTGAAGTACTTACAAATTACAAGGTATATAGTATCCAAATATTGAAGTCACTTGCAGTGGAGGGCTAGAAAAAAACATTCACTTTCAACATAAGTAACTATATTTAACCAAAAACTACCGCATAAACTAAGCAACAACCGCGAAAACGAGTGCACAGCCTAAAAATTTTTATAGCGAGCATATGCTTTACATTCAGTAAGACATTGACTTGAAATGTAAACGCGTTAATTAAACTATAAGATGAGCGCCAGATGTGAATAACTGCAGCGTAAAACTACATCACAGTGTCATCTATTCGATGCTCAGTAAATTCTAAAATTGTAATAATGGCTGTATACACATAGCAGCTATTACTTTAGCGCATTTGCTATTTTCAAATCTAATACGTTGGGATGTAAATAATACAATGTTAACAGTTTACAAGTATTTATTGTTTTATTTACAGTACACATCATTTTCCGTTACAAAGCAAACAGTATTTGGTAAGTACATAACTAAATAGTGGTAAACTGCAGGTGTGACATTAAAAGATTTGACCTGCAAAATTAATAGAAGGTATTGTAGCATGTAGGGTGATTTGCTTGCAGTGCATATTGATGTCAAAACCTTCTACGACATCATACAGGCAGAAAGTACAGAGCTTCATTTCTTATCTTCCAATATATCGATAGTGAAAAAATTATTTGATACACAAATTATATTTGCAGTAATTTCTAAACTATCTACAAAGTACTGTTTTTGAATTTTCAATTCACTGTCAACACTAATTTCATCACCCATTTTTGTGAAGTTTGCTGAACTTTGTATGAGAAACGAGTACTGGCGTAAAATTTGAACGTCTTAATATATAAATATTTAATAGATGGTGGTAGGGGAGGGGCACTTGTTTCTCATAAAAAATAGCACATTTTCTCTTTCCCAAGAATTCTAAAAAGCAGACACCACATCTGGAGAGCATCTGTCATTTCTAAAATTAGAGTATTACATCACTTCTAAAAAATAGAATATCACACCACATCTGGCATTAGGTCATTTCCAAAAATAGTAGATCTGGTATAAATATGTGTACGTTAGTAAGTAGGAGAAAATTACTATACTAAAAGCATTTAACAAAGCAATTTTCAGTCAATTATGGAAGACATACAGATTGAAGTTGATGGAAATTTGTCTGGTGAAGTCGAAATTCTAACATGTTTGGAGTGTAATAGTATTCTTGCAATACGATATTTATCTAAAAGTAAAAGGTGACTGGGTAGACATAAAATTAATCAAAAGTTTTGCTTGCGAAGTTGTAAAAGAATAACAACTATCAGGAATAAATTAATATGGGGTTTTGATCATCTAAGATTATTATTTGCTGAAATATGAGTGCTAAAGTGGAAATTCTTCAGTGCTGCGTTTGTCGTAAGATAATCAGCAAACAATATTGTGATTTGTGGTTATTTAAACCTAGGATTATAATTGGTTATTGTAATAAAAAGTGTATGCAGCCCAGACCCGTTCGCCTTTTTAGATTAAGTGTTGCAAATAATTACAAATGTGGTGTGTAGAAGAAATAATAAAAGACCTCGAAAGTGGTGTTCTCAATTTACGTCAGACTCAAATTTAGAGTTTGACGCACTACACGAATCCATTTATGGTGTGGATAAATATTTTCCTCCAGACTACTGCAATAGAGGAATATAGAAAATTGGTAACATTATGTGACGAATACATAAGGGCATTGCACAATAGGTGATTTTGTTGATGGAATTATTAGTTCAGGTAGGAAATATTTACTTTATAAAACTAAATCTTTTCTGGACAGCCATTTAGCTAATAAAATTCCAGAACCTGAAGAAGAAAGCGACGAGGAAATGACGTAGTCGCAATCCTTTGTTAATATCATATATAATAAATGCTATTATCATAAAATTGTTTTATTATTCCATATAAAATATATATTACTATAAAAATTAGTTAATTTATCTGTAGAAACAGCAATGAACGCTTCGCAGTTTTTAGTTCTACAAGCCATTTTAAAAAGTTCGCTAATTATACAGCGACCTTATAACTCTAAAGGGGTGTTTATTTGCTTTGATTATAATGGGACACGAAATGATAGTTGGCCCTTTAATTAGAAAAGAATGAAATCTTATAAATATGATTATCAAGAAATGTTCGAAGCTTCTATACCAACCAATACCACAAGCTACAAATTACGAGTAAGAAGGAGTAATGGTGTCGTGGAGGACTCTGGTTGGCTGGAGCTTTATAGAGAACACCCCGCTACTACTAATAATACGATAAATAGTGATGCTGATGAGGGATATAGTATATAGAATTTCTCCAGTGTATATTGCACTTTCCTGTTCCATACTGTTAATCGTCACTTGTGTTCGCGAACTATGGCTCAAGATTTGTGCTGTTTAAAGTGTAAAGAAGTGGAAGTAATAACACTGCATCAAAAAGGTAAATCATTGTATACCTTTACAGAAGCAGAGCTCACAAATTTTCCACTACAGTATCTGATAGAAAATGTTAACCCCTTGGAACTTTTATATGCTTGTATTTATACCAGCACACTACAGAGAGGAGTTTAACCTTCAAATACAGCTACCATGCTTTGTGCATCATAACCGCCCAGGCTGGTCTTCACACGTAGATGGTGGACCATCCTCACAGTCCAGGTGTCATTTGTGTGAATGGGTTCTACAAAAATGTAAACAAATTTTTTGTAAATCACTTATATAACTGCTAAATAAAGAACTTAAATTATATTTATGTTTTCTTACTTTACAAAAACTAAAACAAATAATAAAAAAGTATAAATAATTCTAAATGTACTTTGATTTAAAAAAATGTCAGATGTGGGATTCGAACCCACGTTCCTTTATAGAACTAAGATTTAAACCAGGCGCCTTAGAGCACTCGGCCAATCTGGCTGATGTAACAAATAAACAAAAATTCTTATTTAAGATTGTATTATTAATCATTACAAATTTAATAAATTTAAATCGAAATCTCATTCCATTTCATCATCTTGAGCATCTAATAATTTTTCAGCTTCTTGTATGAGAAGTTTTAAATTTGTATTGGCATCCTCATTAAGGAGAGAATGTCCCCAAGATCTGGTTGTTATCCCGTTAGGTTCAACATACTCTCTTGTCATCATCTGAAGAAGGGGCAACTTTGTTCTTCAGTTCAGTGTAAATGGTGTGTAATGTAGATTTAAATATATACATTTTGCAGATTTTACTACCATTTTCAACAATTTCTACATAATCAGAAAAATTTATTTCTCTTTTGATAACACTTTTGATATACCCTTTGCCTTCTTCGTTATATCGTCGGCTTTAACACATATGCTTTGGCACCTGTACCATGAAAGCTTTCTATTGGGCCTTCCAGCATATTCATCTTTAAATCTACCACACACTGACTCCGTCTTGGGCATATTATGGATATTGTCTACAGTATAGTTAGAGGTGTCAAAATTTTGAATGTTGTAATGTTGTGTAATTCAACGCTGGTTGGGGCTTTAGTCCACAGAGAAGTTAGTTTCACACAATATTGTCAATACCTAAAAATATATATAAAAAAGAGTTCTGATAGATATTCCAAGCCCACTTCTAAAACATAGCCTTTAGATCCTCAATAGTGGAACAATCAAAGTGTTCAATCTCTTATTTTTCTAGTGACGTCCAGATACATTATATATGATGTAGTTTTTTAGGGTCATAATTAGGTAAAAATTTATTATTTGCCACAGACTTTCTCTTGCTACATTGTGATACGCCTCCACGAATTTCTTTTCTAAAGAAATGTTAAACATCCACGTCTTTTTATATATTTTTAGGTTTTAACAATATTGTGTGAAACTAACTACTCTGTGGACAAAAGCCTCAACCAGCGTTGAATTACACCCACAATATCTACCCATATATTCTTTATTATTAGCTTTTGTAACATTTTTTTTATTAAGAGCGAACTTAGATTTATAGATTGTTTCCATTAAACCAGGTTAGTAAATTTAGCTAGATTAATTTTTTTAATAATTATTGATTAGAGCTTTGTCTGTGGAATTAGCATACCTAGATGTTTAGTATCAGAGAATATACAGATGACTTCATTGATAGGAATTGTAGGAGATTTGATATATATTAGCTTAAAATACCTTTCTAATACAGTAAAAAAAACATCCACGTCTGTTAGGAGCTCTAATATAACCTCAGAATAAGACATCATCGCATTTCAGCTTAATGAAGGGGCCGTCAAATAGTGAGCCGGATCCAGTTTGTATTGTTCCAAACACACTTTTCTAAAATTTTCAAACACATCAGCTACGTCAGACGTCTGATTTTAGATACAGATCTGCGTATTCCGCTAATGTTCTGCAGTTGAAAGTATTCCATACATCTTTAGCTCTTTCATAATCATCATCAGAAAGAGCCTGCTTTGTTCAATTATTAAATTTTCTTTTATAGGTAATTCAGTTTCTTCCAATTTTTCAAACGAATTCACGTAACCATAAGGAAAAACTCCTTTCCGCTTGATTAATTTGAACTTTTCTTCATCTGGAAAATATTTTCGAGTTTCGATACACTGATGGGGGCAAAGTTTGATTCAATTTGTAGAGGGACTTGGACAGAAATATAAAAGAATCTATAAATTTCAATCTCAGGTACATATCTGGTTTTTTGGATCGCCAGATTTCTCCACAAGAATTGATTTAGAAAATGATATGTAGTTTTCTTTGTTTCGAGCAATCACAGAAATGGTTTCCTTCTTGGTAGCCAGTTTCTTAATAAAAAGCCAAGCATCGTAGTTGAGGTTCTGGAAAAAAATTGGAATGAATTTTGGAATTTTGTAGTTCAAGTTACAAACAGAATGTATTGCAAAACGGAACCTTCCAGTTAAATGGGAATGATCCCTAGCTTTTATATCCCAGGGCATAAATGGTTTATTGCAAATATGAAAGCATTTTGCTGTATAATAAGCAATTTTCTCTTCGTCAGTAAGAGGCAGCATTTCTTTTATATGTCCTAAATGGTTTGTGTACAGATCCAAAACTAGTTTATCAAGCTTTTCAATAAACATTTTTGCAGCGTTTGGTCCCCGGTATGACTCAAATCTTGAATACTTGTCATCAAAATTGCATTTCACATAAAAAGCGAAATAGTATGGTACATGTTCACTTATTTGAGCTGTGAATGCCTTGTCATCAGAAGGCTCGTTATGGTCAATGGGTTTTAACAAACTCTCAAAGTCGGCATAAATTACGAACGGTACTGGCAGATGCTTCTCAAAATTCACAAATTTTTATAGTATAGATTCCCCATACTTGTTCACCTTTGAATCAGTAATTGGTATTTTTGTACAAACATGGTTACAATCATTTTCCTCGTGTGATTTCAATTGTTCCATTTTTCTAAGAGATTACAGGCATCCATCACAGATATGTAATCGCCCATTGTAGTTAGATTTCTGTTTCGACACCAATCTTGATAAATCAGTTATGAGATAATAGTGATTCACACTTGTAGTTGTGTCGGATAAAAGTAGTAAATTGATATGTGTAAGTTGACGTCTTGAAGTAAAATGCAAAGGTTCAACTACTTCAGTAATCACTTTACCATCTTTGAATTCTGACTCTATTCCAAATACATTAATCGATATATTATTCAACTTTTCAAATGTTGTAATGTCTTTGAGTTTCACAGGAAGTTCCAAACCATTCAAATTTAATAAAGTGTTATAATGTGGACACGAACTGGTTGGATCACCTTCTGAGGGAAATATTGCTGCGATAACGGACCACGCAAAACAAGCACTATTATTGTCTTTAACATTTAGTACAGCTCGTTTTCTTGCAATATTTTGATGTAGTTTAATATATGAAGATGCTGAAAGTGGTGTATATTTGTTTATGTTCACATCGAGAAACGTTATTTCCTTTAAGGTCCACCCTGAGCTTTTTCCTGAAATTCTGACGCTTGAGACGTCATCTCCGCTATAAACTCTTCAAACATTGTTTGCAACTCTGTTACTTCTGTCACAATTTTATTCTTTGTATTAAATGATTTTATCTCCGACATCTCCTTTTCAGGGATAATGTAAAATCCAAACACCTCAAAATTTATCTTGATAGCCCTGTAATTTTGTAAATGTTCACTTATAACATCAAGCACTTTTTGATGATTTTCTCCAAAAAAATCCTTATAGTCAATATGAATTCTGGGACTTGTGAATCGAAAACTTGATATTCTGCTGGTGAAAGCACTATGGACTTTGCTCACGCGATCTTCCTCTTGCTTTTGCTTGGCGAAGATTTAATTTTCTGTTTAAGAACTGGGCATGCATTTTTAATATGCATCAGTAAGTTAAATTTTCTAGAGAACACTTTTCACAATGTTCACACTTCATTGTCGAAGTTATAATGATACTTGCCTACACATGTGTCCATTTTATCTTTGTCCCCTCCCTTTGCCTCTGTTTCAAACTAGCCAACACATCTGGCGCTGTCATATTTATTAATAAAAAACATCTGGCGTTATGTCATACATATTAATAGATCTAAAATTAGATCACACATCTGGTTTTATTACTCCATTAATAGAACACATCTGGCACCACGTTTCATTTACAACTTGTCCAAACCAGATAAAAAAACATAATATTCAGAAACATATTTCATTTGTTAAAAAAATCAGGACATAAAATTTTCATAAAGGAAATATACATTGGTCAAAGAACAAATACATTTGGGTTTAATATGATAAAAACATCTGGGTTTTTCAAACGGAAGTGACGGATGGTCTTGCAGTTCATATATAGGGTTCGACGATTATTCTTTTATGTAGGTCGCCTTTTCTTCTCCTTTTACGTATATTACCTCTTCATATGCAGTTTGTCCACGGATAATGTTTGCAAAAGTGTGAAAGTATATCCTTCATTCCAATCTATACAGTGGTAGTTATTTGTTAGGCAAGTAGCTTGCTTTTCAAACTTTGGTAGATGCTTTTTAGGAAATGGAGGTTTAAAAATATGAGATATTTTGTAACCGTTAAATGCCGATAATTCTTTCACAATAAATTTGTTGTTATCTACCTTAATTCCTTGAATATCTATCGCTAATGGCATATTTTTAAATTTGCTATTTTTTGTTACACTCACTCTCACTATACAGTTCAATTACCTTATTCAAATTTTTGAGTTTTTTTCTGTGATATTGCAAAGCCTTTCTGTATCTGGAGATCATTGTAAACTGACTAAATGTTTAAAACTGCTTTCATTAAATATCTATTGTCTAACAATTTTAGTTAGAGGGGTGTAGATGAACATGATAATGTAAAATTAAACAATATGCAGTGGTGTCCTTAGGCATGTTTTCACTTGTTTCAAATTCAATCCGCATAACAACAAATCCACTTTAAACGCCCTCTTTATGTCGGGAACAATCTATATTGTCACGGATTTCCCAATCCGACTTTTCTTACTTCCAGAAAAAGAATCAGTTAATTAATTACTTAAAACAATAATAAAATTATCGCATGTCTAAAGAAATCTATCTCCATGTTCAAGGGCATCCATGTATTCTCGTGTTAAATAAAAAGCACGTGAAATTAAATAGCTTTTTACCTTTACTTTGAATTTTATTGTATTTAATTGTCTTATTTCCTGTGGTAAGACGTTGTAAAGGGCAGTATTCAATGAATTTTTAACTGATTTGCTCAGACGGTATTTGGGGGGTCTTATTCAGTTACTACCTCTTGTGTTATAACTGTGAAAATCGGAGTTTATTTTATAATTATCTTTATTATTATGGATTTCACATAGTTGTAGTAATATAAAAAAACATGGTAATGTAATGATTTTATAGTTAATAAAAAGTGGTTTGCAGTGTTCTAGATAACCCACATTAGCGATAATTCTAACAATTTTTTTCTGCATGCGAAATATATCCACATGCCTACAATCCCCACCCCACAACAAAAGACCGTAACTCAAATGGGAATGAAACAAAGAAAAATACACTGTCAACAATGTACTGCTGTTTGTATATTCTTTCAAGTTCCGAATAAGGTATATGGCAGGAACAGTTTCTTTTTCAGTTTTTCAATATGAGAAGACCAGTTTAAGCTACAGTTTATCGTTACACCAAGAAGCACCGCATCATCTCTCCCTGATATACTGGTATTACTGGATATTATCAATTTCTGTGTCTTATCCTGATTTAGTTTGAGATAGTTGTTTGAAAACCATACATTGGCTCTTTCAATTAACTGGTTTTGATTTTTTACAACAGCACAAGAATCAGTACCAGTAACAATCAGAGAGGTGTCATCCGCATAGTACACGCTTTTCTCTGGCAATAGATATAAATACAAGTCATTAACATATATAATGAAAAGCATAGGTCCCAGGACAGAGCCCTGAGGGACTCCACTTTCCACCTCCACAAAGTTCGAAATTTGCTTTTCAGTAATGATGCACTGCTTCCTGTTTTGCAGGTAAGATTGGATCAACTGAAGCGGTTTACCACGTATTCCATATCGAAATATTTTTTCCAACAACATATTATGGCAAACACAGTCGAACGCCTTTGAGAGGTCGCACAACGTAATACCAACATGTTCCCCAGTTTCCAGACCTTGAATTATATCACTTACTATTTTGGCTACCGCGGAAACTGCCGAGCTATTTTTTCGAAACCCATACTGAACCGAATTTAAAAGTTGATTATTTTCGAAGTAGTCCTGTACATTTTTCTTAAGTATAAACTCAAATATCTTACCCACGATGGGTATAATGGAAATTGGTCGATAGTTATCAGGTAAATTAATATCACCTTTCTTAAAGACTGGTGTGACGCGTGTTAATTTTAAAATATTAGGAAAAATTCCGGATGCTATACAATTATTAAAGAGGTGACACATTGGTTTAAGTAACACCGAGGAGACTTCTTTTAGCATTAAACTATTTATAGAAAAGGGATCCATACAGTGAGATCTTTTTAGTGACATAATTGCAATCCTTATGTCATCTTCTGTGATGGGTAGCAGATAGAAAGAATTTCTACTCATTTTAATATTGCGAAATAAGTCACTTTGTATGTTAACATCAACTGATAAATTATTTATAATTTCGTTAGCTACATTGGCAAAAAAATTATTAAACTTCTCTGTATCAAGATTTAAACCTTTATTTACTGTTGAGTTTGCATTACGTTCGGAATTTACTATTTTCCACGCTCCTTTTACTTTATTATTAGAGTTATTGATAAAATGTTGATAAGCGTTCTTTTTAGCAGTCTTAATGTCCCTCTTGTATTCTTTATATAATGTGTTATACAAATTATTATAATGCATTCCTTGTGTAATATTAATTGTATTTATAATTGATACCGTTTCTCTTTTCTTCCGTAAATTTGCGTCAAACCAACGTAATTTTCGAGGTGAATTAATATTTATCTGTTTCTCGGGAAAATTTTCAAATACTGCAGTTTGCAATGAAGTCACCAAAAACGTCGCTAAGTACTCGCTATCGTCCGTTTCATAATACTTTTCCCTGTTAATATTACATATCGCGTCTTTAAATTTATTTACGCCAGTTTTTGTAATTCTACGTACAGTTCTTTTACAAACATTTTTCTCAATTTTTGTATTCACCTTTATAAATTGACCCCGGTGATCTGATTTTACTATAGGATCTACTACTCCGACAGTGTACAGTTCTTCATTCATATTAGTCAAAACATTATCAATGCAACTTCTAGAATTAGAAGTAATCCTAGTATATTCTGTTATTGTTGCCGTTAACCCAAAACTGTCCGCAACACAAATAAATTCTGATAGATCGCTATCTGAGGGTTTATCAAAATATAAATTAAAATCACCCAATACCATAATTTTTTTAAATTTTTCACTTAGGTTATATAATACATTTTCGAACTGCTCAATAAATATTGAAATATTACCCCCCGAAGGTCTATAAACAGTAACAATTAAAATATCTTTTATAGCTATTGCACAGAATTCAGCATGTAATTCAGCACAATAATGCTGCAAATCTAAAGATTTGCATTCCAGACTAGTAGTAATATACATGCATACCCCACCATGGATGTGATTAGTTCTAGTATAATAGGATACTAATTTAAAATTTACTAAATTATTTAATCTGATAGATTCGTCAGTAAACCAATGTTCACTAATGCATACAACATGAAAATCATTATTATTTAAATAAATTGATAGTTCATCATATTTTTTTGATGCACTGAATATTCAAATGAAAAATATTCAGGGATGTAGTCATAGTATCCGATTTAGTGTCTCCTTTCAAATCGAAAAAACTTATTCACTCTTGTTCCAATGGGCCACACTGTAGGTTGCATTAGGCAGTCTATATTTCTTTTCTAGCGTGGTACATACAACTTCCGCATAACTTGGTTTTAGATAGTTTATTATATCCTCAGCCACCGTTTTCGGATCCAGTTTATAAATATGTAAATAACTAATCTCCTGAGCTGCCCTCAACGGAAAGCCTCGGAGGTCGTACCAATGATTATCGGTCTCTTCCTTCTGCTTGCAACTGCAGAAGGTAAATTACCTTGGTTTGCAGTTATCAGCTCATTGCATTTAATGCTAGATTGTGCTTCGAGGATAGCTGTTGAAACTTGCTGTTGACTAATTTTTGTATGTTTATTATTTAGATTGACGTCCCGTGGCGCACTCTGTGGCTCACCTTTCGAGGCATACTGAACAGTATTTACAGGACGCTGCTTATGTTCATAGACAGTTGGGTTTTGCCTATTAAATTTTTAACAATTTTTTGTTCCCGCAGATTTATCGGTAAAATTCTGTGTGTTTTTGTTATTGTTTTGATATAGGTTTTTATTAAGCACGTTAGATTCATGTCGTACAATCTCCAAATTTTGCAATAATAATTGTTTATATTCAGTTATAGTTGTCAGCGCAATCTGTTGATTAGTTATTGTTAAATCTTTTTGTTTAATTATCTCTTTAAGGTATCGTACCTCACTAAACTGTCCTTCATAATCGAGGGTGCTGTTCTCTAATAGATTACACTTGTTTGATGTAATATTAATTGCTTCTTTTAAACCACCAACGAATTTTATAATCACATCACTAGTTACACTTTCAGGCACTGACTGACTTACTAAAATATCTATTATATCTTTTTTTAACAGTTTATTCAGCTCACTGCTTAACAGTGAAACATCAACGACCGACATTATGATCATATATGTCATAGCAACAGAAGTCTCGATCCACGGCATTTTGTTTGTTTAACAGAATCGTGTAGGGGCGATCGGGGCAATCTTAGTAATTCGCGAGTTTTATTTATGAAATTAATAATCCGATTAATAGCACAAATATTTTATTTAAGAAAGTACAAGATTACGGCTCAAAGAATATGTCATAACTAACTAGCAAGGTTAAAATATTATAATTTATAAGAATTGCAAAAAGCTGACTACACATTAATTTCATCTGAGGTTGATATTACGAATTCTTAATAACTAAGTTATGAACTGGATATTATTTAATAAGCAAAAAATATAAATATACAGGGGACATCACTCCTCCCCATTTAGAACGGACCACGGGGACCTAATGGTACCGCTGGGACGTCTTCGACAGGATTCTGGGAATTTCTTCTTCTCTCAGGAATCCTCAAAATAATGGACTGGATCTTCTTCTGACAGCATGTACAGATGGACAGAAGGCAGGTAATGATGATAATAATGGTTAGGACAATCCATAATGAATTGGACTGATTCTCAGGAAGTGGCTCGATATGGTCAATTGATGACATGTGATGGCTGGATTCAATGATTGTATTGATATTTTCAAAATGGATTGCATTCAATTTTAGATTATGTGATGTGTTATTTGAGACATCGATTTCATTAGGCAAGGGTGGTAGTAGGATCCCTGTTCCTACATTTGTTGTTGGATCGGTAGATAACAGGAACAACTCCTCATTAATCTAAATTTGGCATGGAGTGGTAATAGTGATCAGCGTTGAAGAACTTCTCTCAGCTCCATTAGTGTCACATTGGAATCTGATATTGACATCTTTTTGAGGAATCAGAAGTATTTGATTTGAGGCAACTTGTGTTGTTATGGTTTGTATGATGCTGATTTTTCTGAATTGGCAATTAGAGGGTTGTCGACCTTGGATAGTTGTGGCAATACAGTCTTCTTGGACAGGATATGGCTTTTCGTTGCATATGTAATACTGTTCTACCAACGGACACTCTTTTTCAAGATATTTTTGATTTCCTTCGCCAAGCATTATTAAAGGTTTGGGAGGAATTAAGGTATGGTTATTTTGTGGAATTGGATAAAGTTTATATAGGAATATATTTTCATTCGAGAACAATGGTAAAGTAATTACAAAATTAAATTTTGGATATTTAAAGAAAACGTCTTGATGCATTAATTTAAAATATGAAAGGTCGCTTTCTAGATTTAGTAACTCAGACTTATCGTAGAGTCGGAAAAGTGTATTTTTCATAAATTTTACTTCATTAAAAGTTATAGTAGGATTATAAACTGTTCTTAATGCGGAAAACGAAATTGCAATATATATTTCATCAATAAGGGTTAAAAGAGTGTTGCAATTATTAATAATTTGTTGTCCAACAAACCTAATATTTTCCAATCGAAAGTCATCTTTTAAGTTTTTTATGTCAGTTGCAATTTTATTTTGGTTAGCATACAAAGTTGAAATTGTTTCGTTAAAAGTTTTCAAAAGTGGTTGTAAAACGGACAGTTGGAAATCCATTTGAGTTGCAATATTATGTTGGTTTTTAACTGATTCATTATTTCTAATTTATCATCTTCTGTTAGAGTTCCGAAGAGATATTTGGATATTTTGCCTATGCCATCTATTAAACCTCTTTTACTATTTTTACTTAGCATTAAAGGATCTAATTTTTGAGCAACTTTACTTAATGTATAATTCACTTGAGAAAAAGATTCATCGTTGGTTGTTTGCTTAAGATTTTCAAAGGACTGATATAATTTTATCAAATAATCTGAAATTAATGAGATGTCTATTTGATATACAAATTTATGGGTCGATTTAATTTGTTTCACCGGTCCTAGTTGGATGGGTAAGATGGGGTTCGTTATTGCCTGGAACGTGGGGCTGTTCGCCTGGTTCAGTCTCAGGGACAGGTTGAATACGGTAAGCAGTAATATAGTCTTCAAAGTAATCTTCGTCTGGAACCTGTGATGGAGAAGAATCTTTTAGTTTCTTTCTAGGTTTTTTGATTAGATTTTTATGATAAGTTCCTAATTTTGTTGTCGCTAAATGGTCTTTGTCAGCAACGATTTATGTTTCTTTGAATATAGGCTTAGTTTTTGAAATAAATTTGTCTTTTGTCTTTAGATAAACAGTATCATCAGTCTGGCATTTTACTGGTTCGTCACGTTTTTCGTTTAGTTTAGAGATTGTTTTGTCTTTATTGTTAGAAATTTGTTGTTCTAGATTGTTATATAATTTTTTAGAAATATCTTTTTGTTCACTAATGTAGTCATTTAAAATTTCAGTTTCATTAATATCGAATGGGATTTTTCTTCCGTTAACAAATACAATTTCAAATGTTGTTAATTTTGTGACTGAATGAATGGCATTATTATAACCTATAATTGCTAACTTCATAATCTGAGTCAGATTTTTATTAGGATATTCTAATTTAGTACAACGTATTAAGTCTAAAAAGTTTAGAATGAAAACGTTCTACAGGTGCGTTGGAATTTGAATTTTTTGGTGTAGTGATATGAAAATCAATTTGATGTAAATTACAAAATTCTTTAAAAAGGTTATTGTTAAATTCTTTGCCGTTATCTGTTATTATTTTATTCGGAATACCATAGTGAGAAATAAAAGTTAATAAAGCTTCGTAAGTGTCGATCGAATTTTTAGTTTTAATATTATATGATTGACCTAATTTTGAGAAAGGATCTAGTATTGTTTAGAATATTTTTGATTCTGCGAAAAACAAATCCATATGAATTATTTCAAATGGTCTTTTGGGAGTTGGTGTTATTTGAAATTTAATATGTTGAGGATGTCTTTCATATTTTGCTTTTTGACATATTTTACATGAATTGATATAGTTTGTAACATCATTAACTAAATTTGGCCAATAATATCGTTTAAGAAGTGAGATTTTAACTTCGGTGATGCCTCTATGACTGGTTTTACCTTCATGATAGTATTTAAGTTTCTCATTTTGCTCCTCATTATTTTCTACATCTTCAAGTAGTTTTCGAGAAATACATAATTTTAAATTAGTGAAATTTTGTTGAAGAATGCGAATAATTTTCTTTTCTATCTCTGGTGTTTTGAAATATAAACAGTAAGTGAATTTGGGAGAAATTAAGGATTTTATTAGTTTAGTAACGTCATCGTCGGATGCTGTCGTTCTAAAAGTTACTAGATGTCTGATTTTTGTTTTAAATGGATTTTCAGATGTTGATAAGTTAATAATGGTATTATTTGATTCCTGAATAATAATTTGGTGATTGTATTGGTTAAAACAATTTTCTGTGTAGGGTATTTCTTGTATAGGATTTTCATTTGCGGTATGTTGTGTTTCTACGTCATCTTGTGGAACTTGTGGGGGTGGTTGGTCTATTTCAATTTCTTCAAATATTTGTTCAATTGTTGGAGTGTCAATTAGTCTTTCTCCAATTTGATCGCCTATTTCTGATATAAAATCGTCTATGTCTGTAATTTTGTCTCCGGGGTTAGTATTTAAATCAATTGGGTTTGCGTCAACTTTTATTCTAGATAGACAGTCTGCGTTAGTGTTTTGTTTACCTTTTTTATACTGAATTTCGTAGTCATACTCTTCAAGTCGGAGTCGCCATCTAACAAGTCTACTGTTTGGTTCTTTCAAATTAAATAACCATTGTAATGGCTTATGATCAGTTTGAATAATAAATTTTCTACCAAAAATGTAAGGCCGAAAATATTTACATGCCCATACGATCGCGAGCAATTCTTTTTCGATAGTACTATAATTTATTTCTGCCGGATTCAATGTTCTTGATGCGTAACTGATTGGGTGATCGTCTTGACTAAGCACAGCGCCTATAGCGAAATTTGAGGCGTTAGTTGTAATAGTAAACTGTTTTTCAAAGTCGGGAAATGCTAATATTGGATCGTTACATAAAAGTGTTTTACAATATTCAAATGTGTTAATGAACTCGGGGGTGTGAACTACTTTTTCTCCTTTCTTGAGACATTTAGTAAAGGGTTTAGTAATTTTGGAAAAGTTTTTAATGAAACATCTATAATAACCTAAAAGACCTAAAAAGCTTTTGATGTCGCGGTGTGTTTGTGGTATCGGAAAATTTTTGATAACTTCAATCTTTTTTGAATTTGGTTTACACCATTTGGAGTGATAACATGTCCAAGAAATTCGACAGATTTTGACAAAAATTCAGATTTATCAAGTTGAATTTTGAGCTTATGTGTTCTAAAAGCTTCGAATACTTTATGGAGATTTAGAATATGTTCCTGTAATGAGGTCGAAAAAATAATTACATTATCCATATACACTAAACAAATTTTGTTTTGCAAGTCTTTCAAGACATTATCCATAACTCTTTGGAATGTACTAGCGGCATTCTTTAGACCAAAAGGCATTCTTAAAAATTCGTAATGACCTTGTTCAACACTAAAAGCGGTTTTCTCTACAGAATTTGGATGTACCTCAATTTGGTGAAATCCACTAACTAAGTCTAGTGTAGTGAAATAGTTACAACGTCCTAGTTTATCTAGTATGTCTGTAATGTTTGGTAAGGGGTAACGGTCTTCTATAGTCTTGTCATTTAGTTTTCGATAGTCTACCACGAGTCGCCATTTTTGAATTCCAGAAGCATCTTTTTTCTTGGGGACTACCCAAATTGGTGAGAACCATGGACTTATACTTGGGCGCACTATATTTTCTTGCAGCATTTTCGTGATTTGATTATGTACTTCTTGTTTATGAACGTGTGGGAATCTATAGGATTTGGTATATATAGGATTTTCGTCTTTTGTTCTAATTTCGTGCTTGACAGAATTATGAAAGATTAAAAGATCGCCTGGTTTTAGAAATATATCCTGAAATTTATTACATACGTGTAAAAGAGCTTATTTTCTACCATGGGACATTTTATGTTATAATCAAAAGAGTAATAATTTTCTAAAAATGGTTCAACGGAAAGAGGTTGTTCGAATTCAGCGAACTGGGCTTCTTCAGACATATTGTAAATTTCTACAGTAGCATAACCATTATGGCATGTACTTATGGAAGCTGGTATGAAAAGATAATGTGTTGATTGATGAGGAATATAAATGTCACCATCCGGAGCGTCAACGGGAATTTCTTTAATTAAAATTTCATGGGCATTTATTGAATAACGTTTAGTAGTATCATTTGGATTTCTATAATAAATTGGAATATTTATTGATTTATTAGGGTTGCATAAAGATTGTTCAGAAAAATTTATTGATAATTGTAAATTTTGCAAATCATTAAAACCTATTAGACCATCGTAATATTCATGAAAATCATGGAGAATAACTGTTATAAATTTATCAGAATTGAATTCTTCGAAAATTGGGATATCAGCTTTGCAACGTGCATTTGCTGTTCCAACACAAGTTTTTAATTCAGTTTTATCAAAATAAATACAAGAAGGATAATATTTTTCTATTAAAGAAAGACGAATAATTGATGATGCGCAACCGGTATCGATTAACAATTTCATGGGAGGATTTTGGATAACAATATAAGGTAAAGGACAGGCTTGTTTAAGGGCATTTATTTCGTTAGGGTAGGATTCATCTTCTTCATATTCTATGTAGGGTTCTTCTGATTCATAGCCATAGGAAAATTTATATCTTCTTCTGGAGTTTCTTCGGTATATTGTTCTTGAACTGACTGATCATGTTCTTCATAAGGAAATTGGTTCATTTCTTCAAATTGTTGGTCTTGATAATATTCTTCTCGGGAGGTCATGTCTTCCACATTGTGTAATTCTTCAGAGATCCAATTTTTTGGTCCTGTAGACTGGAAATGGTTGTAGGGTCTTGGTACAGTTGCCTTGGATGTTGTTGACATTGGTGTTGGTTTATACGAAGGGGTTACATGGGGCATTTGTCTAGGTTGTATGTTAATTGGTTGTGACGGGAAATTTGGTTTTTGCATTTGAGATTGGAAATTTTGATTTTTAAATTGATTTGGAATTTGAGAAAAATTTGGACTATAACCTACAGTTTGTCGTGGCATAAAATTATATTGTGGTTGTTTAATTTGTGGTGATGGTATTATTGGTTTTTGGTAATCTGATCTACCTGCAATATTTAAATTTTGAAAAGATTTACTATAATTAGAAAAATTTTCTTCTTCATGAATTTTGCTTATAGTAGTTTCTAATGTATCAACTTGCTGGACTCTAATCATAAATTGTAACATAGGATTTAAAGATCTAGTAAATGTATCTAATGCCAATTGTTCATAATGCTAGTAATATTAGTATCCAGATGAGACCCTGTATATATTTTTATCTCACTTATGCATTCTTTACATAATATTAATATTATAATAACTTAGTTGCTTGTCTATGTAAAATTAAATCGCTGAAATAACAAAATAGCATTATATAAACTCAGACTGTAAACGAATTAGATCAGATTCAAGTAATAAAGAGTTAAGTGCACAACAAGTGAGTCTTGTGAAATCTCTGTGAACGTTCCCGCTTCACTGGCGCAGTCGACGAGGATTGGAATCAAGGTCAACGATAAGCAGCTGAATGTGTGCCTGATAAGCAAACAATCGCCACCTTCGTGAACCAACATTCCACACCAAGAGAACACAGTAAGTACTCATTCCTCCTGTTACTTTTCTCATTGTTACCGAAATCTCACTGCCCGATTGGCAAAAAACTGACTTGATTAGTCATTAGAATTAAGAAATTGATCCGATTGATCACTAGAATTAAGAAACAACTCAAGCAAAAAATTCAAACAAACAATCAAACATCACTTCTCTTAGTGTAGATCATTTCAATGCTAAGCAGACAAAGTCTCCAAGACGCAAACAGAAACTTGAACGAAATCCTAGATAACACAATGCCTCCACCGGAACACAGATTAGATACTCAGCTTTTAAAATTATATATTGATACTGTTCCATTCTTTGACGGAAATAATTTGGTTCTTCATTCATACATAGAATCGGTACGCAACACTCTTTCGAATTTTCCCGATGATCCACAACACGTTACGCATAATCTCATATTACAAGCAGTAAAAAATAAACTTAGAGGTCGCGCTCAAAATTTAATAGCCAGCCGAACGGATTTCACAACGTGGATACAAATTGAAAATCTATTAAAATTAACATTCGGTGATAAACGCGATTTACAATATTTAACACACCAACTCACTTCTCTAAGACCAAATAGAAATGAACGCCCATATGACTTCGGATTACGCTTACAGGAATTAAGAGCTATAATAATTATGAAAATTAGTGATGATTTCCCAGATCCACAGGTTAGAGATTTACAAATTGGAAATTATAACAATATTACAAAAACGATTTTTATTACAAATTTGCCGACAAATTATCAAACAATTATTCGATTAAAAAACCCAGCTACTTTAGAAGACGCTTTAAATTATGTTTTAGAGGAAGAATTTCAAAATTTCGCAAAACTTTATCAAAATAGATCTCCTTTTACAAATTCAAAACCTAACAGTCAAAATTTGAACCAACATAAAAATGTCAATCCAAATCTTAATGCAACTTTTCAGAATCAAATGCCACAAGTCAATAGAAACAATCAGCCTCAATTTTCTTCACAACCAATGCAACCTAAATTTCCTTCACAACCAATAAACATACAACCGCGACAAGTAAAACCATTTTCCCTAATTATAAACAGACATTTGTACATCCAAGCAAACAAAATGTATGGAAACCTAACCAAAATAACAATCTACCAAAACCGACTCCAATGTCAGGAATATCGTATACCAGTCAACCAAAACCAACACCAATGTCAGGAATTAGTCATCAACAGATGCACAACACGGAAGTTACAGAACACATGCTTCCTTATGCAACTAGACACTACCAAGATATGCAAGCTTACGATCAAGAAAGATATGAAGACGTCACTTTGGCAACGTATGGAGAAAACTATGAAAATCAGGAATATGAAGAGACACAAGAAACGCAGTATGAAGAAAACGATCAACAAGAACAAAATGGAAATTTTCTGAATGCCGAGACAACAGAATACCCGACGTAAATGCAATAAATGGCCTTCCTTATATTAACATAACTTTAAAAAATAAAACGTACAAACTTCTTATAGATACAGGATGCTCTTTCTCAATCATTAAACCAGCAATCATTGAACAAAATTTTCCCCAAACTATTTATATAGACCCTACTACCTTACAAACATGCACTGGAAAAACAAAAGCCATATATAAAGCAACGATACCACCATTTCAAGAATTTCAATCTGACATACCAATAAATTGTATTTTATACGACTTTCACAATTACTTTGATGGACTTATAGGACTACAAGAATTGATTAATGCAAAATTAAATATCAACTTTTCGAACCAGACATTAGAAAATGAACATGTACAAATCCCACTTTATGTAAGAGATGATTTCAACTTACTTGGCTATAATTTAAATCCTTCAGAAATAAGACGCATATAAATCCCTGTTACAACGGAAAACGGACCAGTAATAATACCCGAATCTCGATCAGAAAAATTTTACGTTCCAGAAATATTATCTACAAGTGAAAATTTCCTTGCCCAAATAGAAGTTCACAATTTGACAAACAAATGGTCTCTTTCAACGAACCACAAAGATCATTACCATTCAATGAAGAAGAATATGAAATATTCGATTGCAAAATTATACCAAATGAAATAAATTCCAAAATAAAAATACAAGATCACATTCGGACAAATCATTTGAATGACGAAGAAAAGCAAGCAATAGAAAGTTTATGTCAAGAATATTCTGACATTTTCCAAAACCCTTCAGATAAATTACCATTTACAAATACAATAAAACATGAAATTAAAACTACTGACGAAACACCCTGCTACACAAAGACTTACCGATACCTACACATCTATAAAGAAGAGGTCCAAACACAACTATCCAAAATGATCAACGATAAAATAATACGCCCAAGTATTTCACCATGGAGTTCACCAATATGGGTAGTACCAAAAAAGGCAGATGCCTCCGGCAAGAAAAAATGGAGAATAGTAGTAGACTATCGCTCACTAAATTCAAAGACAATTACGGATAGATATCCCATCCCTAACATCACGGACATTCTAGATAAATTAGGATGAAGCTGTTATTTTACAACTTTAGATCTCGCCTCTGGTTTCCACCAAATCGAGATGGCACCAAACTCTATTCAAAAAACAGCATTCAATACAGAGCATGGGCACTACGAATTCCTTAGGATGCTCTTTGGTCTTAAGAACGCCCCTAGTACATTTCAGAGAATGATTGATAACGTTTTAAGACAACACATCAATAAAACTTGCCTAGTATATCTAGTATTGTTTTTTCAACATCACTCCAAGAGCATATCGCCAACCTAAATAGAATCTTCCAGACTTTAAGAGAAGCAAACCTCAGAATACAATTAGACAAATCGGAATTCTTAAAGAAAAATGTAGAATTTTTAGGACACATAGTAACAGCAGATGGAATTCGACCAAATCCAGAAAAAATCGAAGCCATAAAGAAATTCTCCATTCCAAAAACGCATAGAGAAATTAAATCTTTCCTTGGTTTATTAGGATTCTATAGAAAATTTATTAAAAATTTTGCAAAGATTACCAAACCTCTTACGCAATGTTTAAAGAAAGACCACAAAATAGAACTCACTTCAGAATACATATCATGTGTTAACCATTGCAAAACCTTGTTACTAAATGAACCAGTATTAGCATATCCAAATTTTGAAAAACCTTTTGAACTAACAACAGATGCTTCGAACTATGCCATAGGAGCTGTACTCTCTCAAGATGACCGTCCCATAGCATATGCCTCAAGAACTTTAAATCCAGCTGAAACAAATTATGCTACAATTGAAAAGGAATTACTTGCAGTAGTATGGGCCTGTAAATATTTCAGACCTTACCTATATGGAAGAGAATTTACCATCTACACAGACCACAGACCACTGGAATGGCTATCAAATCTAAAAGCCCCAAATACCAGACTTATTCGTTGGAGATTACACCTAGAAGAATTTAATTACAAGATCAAATACAAACAAGGAAAAACTAATCACGTAGCAGATGCCCTATCAAGAATTAAATTAGATAACAACCCTCAAGAAATAAACGCAGTTACACAAGCTACTACAACACCATTAGAAGATGATCTCATATCCATGTTAAACAACGTCGATGAAATACCAGATGTTGATGAAGCCAGCTTAAAAGAAGTACTAGACACATTAGTTCCAGGAACATCTACAGAAGACGACATTGAAAGGCAAATTCCAAATCAAGACGACGACATTGCTACAATTCATTCCGCACAAGAAAATCCCATTCAAGAATTCCCATATACTGAAAAATGTGTAAACCAGTACGTGAATCAAATCATAATTACTGAATCAACAAATAGTATGGCAAACTTCACTATTCATGAACCAATTTTCAATAATACCAGACATAAAGTCACTTTAAAATCAAACAGTACAGAAGAAGAGATTATAAAATTATTCAAAAGCACCATAGACCCTAAAACCGATACTGTATGTTTTTCAGAACGAACAAAGATGACCTATTAAAATTAAGAGTAATTAGGACGCTACAAAATCATTTTACAAATTTAAACTTAACTATTTCAAACAATTTTGTGACAGATATAACTTCAGAAGAAGAGCAGCATCAAAAAATTAAATACCACCATGAAGGAAAAACTCAACACAAAGGAATAAATGCTACTTTATTATCACTTTCTAAAAATTACTATTGGCCTTACATGCAAAGAGATGTTCAAAATTATATAAATACTTGTAATACCTGCCAAACTTGCAAATACGAAAGAAAACCGCAAAACGCACCAATTGAAATTACCCCTACTCCATCAAAACCCTTGGAAATAATTCATATTGATTTATTCTTTGTCAATAATAATACATTCCTTACAATAATAGACCCTTTTTCAAAATTTGCTCAAGCAATCCCAGTAACTCAAAAATCAGCAATAGAAGTAACGGAAGCCTTAATAACCTTCATGTCATTTGTTGGAATACCAAGAAAAATCATATGTGATAATGGCACAGAATTTAGAAATCATATAATAACCGATTTTTGCAGATTACACAAAATTGAATTACATTATATTACTTTACATAACTCTACTTCAAATTCCCCGGTTGAAAGATTACATTCCACTTTATTAGACCAAATACGATGCTTAACAAAAGAAAAACCTAACGAAAATATAAAATCTCTTATGAAATTAGCTATAATGGGTTATAACAATACACCACATAGTAGTACCAAACATACACCCTTTGAAATTTTATTTGGCCACTTAAATCAAACATTACCTTTTGATGTAAATGAAGAAAACATACTTACTGACTATATAGATAATCATGCTAAAAATTCACAACAACTGTATCAGAATATTAAAGCTAAAGTCCAAACAGAAAAGGAAAAGCGAGCAGAAAATATAAATAAAACTAAAACTGACCCAGAAAAACTCGATCCAGAAGATACAATTTATATCAAAAACGATCAGCTACGGAAAAAGACAAACCCGCGATTCATACAAACAAACGCAGAACAAGACCTAGACAAAAAAGTTCAAACACCACGAGGAACTTATCATAAGAAAAGAGTTAAAAAGAAACGTAACCTTGTTACAGGTACACGACAACGCGGAAGACCTAGGAAAGGACCCGACAAAGACAATGCTAACACTGACACTAATCCTGTCACTATCCTTCACGATAACCCTTTGCCAAATTAAAATAACTCCAATCGAGAATGGGCTACTCGTATTAAAATTAGGACAAATGCGATCCGTGCAAACTTATCATAAATTCATTCACTATATAAATTTGAATCCAATACAAATCGAATTAAATAATACGAAAACACAACTATTGCAACTCAATAGTAAAGTTCAAGATATGAATAGAAAAACAACTGACACTGGATTGTTAACATCAATCACGCAGGCACTACAACTAGTCTCTGAAACAAAAATAAAATTAGAAAACTTGGCACCACAAAAATTACGTATCAAACGAGGTTTATTAAATATAATAGGTACCGGACAAAAATGGCTATTTGGAACGATGGATAATAACGATCGGAAATCAATAAGCAAAGCTATCACAAAATTGAACGAAAATAACAACCGCATTGAATATCAAATGAAAAATCAAATTAGTCTAACAAGCAAATTAATAGAAGACTATAATAGAACAGTAACAACTCTATCCCAAAATCAGAAAACTATTCAAAAATTTCTAACTCGAACCATTACGGAATTTAATGAAAAATTTACACAAGTGTTATCCACGATTTCAATTCAAAATATTCTATGAATTGGAAAACGCTATCACATTTGCATCATGGAACTTAGCCCACAATTCAATTTTACCAAAACAAAGTTTATTTTATATTTTAAATAAAGCAAAAGAATTATACGATACACAAGGTATCCTAGATTTGGATCATTTTCAAAATTACTATTCATATTTAGGTACTTCAGTATACTACACTGACAATTCAATTGTATTTGTAATCAATTTGCCAATCTTGACAATTGAGATTTACTCTTACTATCACACAATCCCAGTTCCTGTGCATAACCTAACTATTATTCCAAAAACCCCATACATTGAAATGAGCACTGAAACTTACATCACAACGGTGCAAAGCTGTCCAAAAATTGAAGAAACATTCATCTGCAACTCATTGAGCCAACCTCATGATAATAGCTGCATAGTTCAATTAATATCCAAGGCCGACCATAGTTCCTGTCATGTACACCACGTAACAGCTACTAAACCATTAGTCAACATGATAGAAGAAAACCAAATATTAGTTGTTCCAACCAGTATAATGCAAATTCCGGATTGCCGAGAAGGAATTCAACTATTAAGACAACCAGCAGTCCTTACTCTACCCAAAGGTTGTACTACAACTATAGCCAATCAGAGATTTACCTCAACAAATACAAAAACAGTAACTCCAATATTCCAGTTACCAAAAATCAAACAACCACAGTTATGGAATCTCACCATAAACAAAAATGTACCATTAACCTTGAAAGAAATTGATACAACTGGAATTGACACTCTAATGAAGCTGTCAAGAACTACCAAAGCAGACCAGTCATTTATGGAACCTGCTAGCACTCTAGACTCCTCGAACTATTGGCTAATCACCCTAATTATAGTGATATGCCTAATTATCATCGCCAAAATTTATAAAAAATACAGAAAACGATGTCCAGTCCCAATCAGTTGCTGTCCAAATTGTTGTCTAAATCGTTCCAGGAATAGAAATTCCCCAACAGTCCAATTCAACCCATCATCAGGAGACGATGCCCAAACTTCGGTGGGAGGAGTAATATTAGTATCCAGATGAGACCCTGTATATATTTTTATCTCACTTATGCATTCTTTACATAATATTAATATTATAATAACTTAGTTGCTTGTCTATGTAAAATTAAATCGCTGAAATAACAAAATAGCATTATATAAACTCAGACTGTAAACAAATTAGATCAGATTCAAGTAATAAAGAGTTAAGTGCACAACAAGTGAGTCTTGTGAAATCTCTGTGAACGTTCCCACTTCACTTGCTTAGCATAAAATTCCTTTTCACTGTGTGTCTTTTTCGAATGTATTAATTTACTAATTAATAAACTACGCAATTCTTGACATCTTAAACCAAAACTATGATAATTTTCATTTTTAGAAATTTTTAGATTTAATAGATCATGCTCTAGGCATTTTATATCTCTTTGGTCACCAAAATTAAATCTTAAAATATCTCTTATTTGCAACCAATTTTGAATTTCTATGCGAGAGCCTACTAGCATTTGAGCTTTGCCTACTAATTTTCCTAAAATAGCTTGATGTATGAACGAATTTAGTGCTTCCCTGTCTGCATGAAAGAAATCATTTATCAAATTGTCACATGAACTAATAAATGTATTTAATCGAAAAGGATTTCCATCGTATTTAGGGATATTGTCAATATATAAACGCAATAGTTGATAATCCATTTGTGGAGCATTTGGTTCTCTACTTGTAGCCATTTTATTTGATTTAGAAATTGTTAAATTACTCAAAGAGTTTACTAAATTTGATATATTCGAAATTTTGAAAAAATAAAAGTAAAAAAATAAGATCCAAAACTGTGTGACTAGATTCTAAGTAACACTTAAAATTAAGATTGATTTGACTGAGTTGAATTTGATTTGATGAGATTTTTTCTTAACCTACGTATTCACAATGAATAGCGAGCCTATTGTTCTCAAAAGAATTTTTCAGAGAGAATAGGTTTTGAGTTATAACAAGGTTCAGAGAGGAAATAATGCTTGACTTACTTTTGTGTTGCCTCGTATATTCTCCTCAACAATTCTTCAGTTGGTAGAATAGCCTCGGCCGTGATTTCTTGTCTTCGAAGATCAGCTTCTGACTAGTGGTCACCTTTGCACTAATTGACAGTCTATCACTTTTATGTTTCGCGGGCACAGAGTCTTCAACTTTGAAAAGTTTATTCAAATCACTCAACTTTTTTTCAGAGGTTCAAACGGCACTGTATCCCATCCTCGTCGCCAGTTTTATTTATGAAATTAATAATCCGATAAATAGCACAAATATTTTATTTAAGAAAGTACAAGATTACGGCTCAAAGAATATGTCATAACTAACTAGCAAGGTTAAAATATTATAATTTATAAGAACTGCAAAAAGCTGACTACACATTAATTTTATCTGAGGTTGATACTACGAATTCTTAATAACTAAGTTATGAACTGGATATTATTTAATAAGCAAAAAATATAAATATACAGGGGACATCACTCGCGGTACCACAGTCGTCGATTTGGGTGTGAGTGGGGCAAATTCCGTGACAATATGTACAATAGGGCAAATAGTTAAAAA
Organism: Monochamus alternatus; assembly: GCA_037114965.1. Taxonomy (NCBI): domain Eukaryota; kingdom Metazoa; phylum Arthropoda; class Insecta; order Coleoptera; family Cerambycidae; genus Monochamus; species Monochamus alternatus. The sequence goes on along the minus strand of CM073429.1, from coordinate 36,577,307 downwards.
TTCTTCAGGTGTGTATACAAGTTCTTTCCTGTTTCATAGTAAGATGCTCGAAAATTTGAAAACATCTCATACAAACATTTTGTGGTCAGGGATGTGTCGTTCAGGAAATCTTTCCCTATACAACTGAACAGCTCTTCTAGAAATTTTCTGGGATTCTCCATAAATTAGAAACATATCAACTTTTTCTGCGTGTGATACCATTACTAGAAATAATCGAAAAAACACTGAAACTTGCCAACTACCCTATCTGTAAATGCTTGGAAGCGCTAAGCAGTACTCGTTTGACACTTGGATGGCAATTAAACATTATAATAATGTAAGTTGATCAATTGTTTTCCACAGAATGTCTGATCAAGTCACGGCTAATGTAAGTAACGTTGTAATTATTATTTTTACTTCTGATCATCTTTTTAATGAAAATAGATAGAGACAAATTTTTTAAATAAAAGTATATGTTTTTTTTTATATGGAAAAATACAGGTATGTTCCTGGAAAAAAAAATCATGACGTCATAAACACAATTTTCGAAATATCTAAAACTTTAATTTTTAGTACAAAATGCATCTCAATCCATTCTTCAAATTTTCAGTAACATTTTTCGTTACCCCATAATATCATTTGGGCATCGAGTTTGGGACATACACATGTTACATTACCTTTGCAATCATATTTTTTAATACTTATATCGATTTTCATGTGTTAATAACAATGCAATAAAATAGTTTTATTTATAGGGCGATTCTTTTATCATGGGAAATGAGTTTTTCTCGTAAACGGCTGCAGCAAATTGAGTTCTGTAAAAAGTATTTTATTTGGGCTGATTGATGATTGAAATTGCGATGGATATGAGTTATAATTACACGACGCTTCAAAAATTTTGTTGTCAGAAGCATACCATTTTTATTTCAGAAATTGGAAGATCTATTGAATAGAAACACTTTTTCCAAATACTATTTTTTTATCTAAAACTATTAAAAAATTACAGACCAGTTTTTATGTGTTAAATTGGTCGATTGCCATGCAAAGAATGCATGGTTTTTTAAATTTCACTAAAGCAGGCAGGCTAACTTTTATGCTGATATTCACCACAAATATAATTTAGGATTTAAAGAAAACAATTTACAAAATGTTACTACATTTAATAACAGTAATTTAATTGTTTAAGAAATAATGGACGTTTACACTAACAACAACCAATACATAAAACACTAAAGAATAACATGAACTGTATTTAGTAAAAATTAACTCTTAATTCACAAATCTTATTTTAACAATTGCTCGATATAGGCGCCATCGTTATCTAAACATAAATTGTACCGCTTTCTTATTTCGCAAGATGTAACACTTTTCTTAAAACATCACCAGATATTCCATTGCACGCATCAATAATGTTTTGTTTTAAATTATCTAAATTATTAGATTTTGTTTTATACACTATATTTTTTAAAGTTCCCCATAAAAAGAAATCTAAGGGTGTCAAGTCCGGGGACCTAGGCGGAAATTTCAAGGGCCCGTGTGTCTCCAACCATCTTCCGTGGCAGAATTCATTCAAATAATTTTGAACAATGGCCGCATTGTGGCAAGGATCTCCATCTAGTTGAAACCATAAGTTTCTTCTGATTTGCAGTGGCACATGTTCCAACAAAAGAGTAAGGTGATTTTGGAGAAAATCTAAGTATCTTGCGCCCGTCAAGGCGCCTTCATAAAAGTATGGCCCTACTAAGTGCCGCCCGACTATTCCGCACCAGATGTTGCCTGATTTTATACGGGTTTTCGTCCGACCAATAATGGGTATTTTTTTTGTTTGGTAATCCATGACTAACAAAATGACTTTTTTCTGTCCATAATATATGAGAAAATAAATTAGGATTATCATCCAAAGACACCAAAAACTGACAAATAAAATCCTCCCTCCGCTCACAATCTCTTAGCGAAAGTTCTTGCAAATTATGAAATTTATAGTCATGGTATTTATTGCTTTTTAAAACTCTTGGTATCACGCTATAATTTAAATTTAAGTCTCTTGAAGCCTCTCTTATAGAAGCTTGTTAAAATAATTTAAAATATTTGCCACATTTTCATCCGTCGTGACAGTTTTTGTTCTTAATCTTTTACCTGCAAATTTGACTCATTGAATTTATGGAGATTTATAAAAAAACGCAAAACCTACCTTCAAATGCTTTAGGGTTTTGACGCAAACTACTTTCTAACCTAGCAAAAATTTTGTGGTCTGGAAGGTTGCGTTCGGGGCATTTTTCCGCATATAATCTTCTTGCAGTTAAAGCATTTTTTTGGGCTTCTCCGTATAACAAAAGCATGTCAACTTTTTCTGAATGTGTAAATATATTTCTTATTACTTACTATTTTAATAGAAATAATTAAAATTACACTGACAATTTCAGACATCAATTAATATAAGCCAATTTTGTTTTTTCAAAGCCTACCTGCTTTAGTGAAATTTAAAAAACCATGCATTCTTTGCATGACAGTCGACCAATTTAACACATAAAAACTGGTCTGTAATTTTTGAATGGTTTTAGATGAAAAAAAAATGATATTTGGAAAAAGTGTTTCTATTCAATAGATCTTCCAATTTCTGAAATAAAAATGGTATGCTTCTGACAACAAAATTTTTGAAGTGTCGCTTAATTATAACTTTCATATCCATCGCAATTTCAAGCATCAATCAGCCCAAATAAAATGCTTTTTACAGAACTCAATTTGCTGCAGCCGTTTACGAGAAAAACTCATTTCCCATGATAAAAGAATCACCTTGTATATATATTTTTTATTGAAGACTTAATTCATTTAAATTTACCGTTCATATCTCAAAATAAAACATTATATTATTTCTATTTTTAATGGAATCTACTGAAAAAATGTTTCCCCCTCCCCATTTACTATATATACATATATAACGTTTAAATTCTGCTAGTATACGTTTATAATAAATACAAATTTCCAAGAAAATAATTGACGAAATTTATATTGACTGTGAATTCAAGGCTGAAAGGCAGATCTGTAGATAGTGCAAAATGGAGAGGTTGAAATGTTTTGTGTAACCCAAAATTATTTATACAATCGATGTTTTGGAAAATAGTGAAATTAAATTTTAGATATTGTCTACTTGAAATCGTAGGAGGTTTTGTTATCAATATTCACCAAATATCTCAGCATGTTACTATCCAAGCTATACACCTACAAGATGTAATATACGAATTGGTACTCGTATATTACGTGTGACATTGGTATGTCACACGTTTTTATCACTATATACATTATCTACATTGTGTCTGTACTGTAATCCAAAATAATATTTTACTCTAAATAAATCAATAAGTACTTGTAAAATGTATTATTTGTATCTCATCTATATAATTTGAAAGTGAATAAACTCACAAGTTGTTTTTTTGACACATAGACGGCTATAATATAAGTTTCGTTTAAGAAGATAAGGTAGATGTCAGCGCGAGTTGTAAACTATATAACGATTTTGAATTTGGTGTATGGACTTTTCTTGAATTTCGACTGTGCTACAGTCGATAGGATTCTGTCGCTGCATTAATGAATTTATAACAGTTGTCTCTTAGGTTGATGTTGTCACATAAGTACAGGCCTGGGATTTGGGAGCATTTCCTTCTTTTGGCTGAAGATATCTTGTTGATTCTTAAGTAAGGGTACAGGTAAGACTTGGAAATATTCATAGGTTTGTATTTGCAACGGGAATTTGAAAGTTGATATAAACTTTATAATTCTGTACATGCGTTTTGATTGAGGATAATTTCATTCGGGTATATTTGTTCTAGAGTTTTAAAAACTTATTGTAAGTGTTCAAAATTTAATATATTATGAGATAATATTTAGATGTGAAAATAAGATAATTTCTTGTATATCTTCTAATTGGTTCTAGTTAGTCTAATAGTTCACTTCAATATTTATGACCTGGATAATACTATCATTCGCTGTACATTCTTTTGGCTACTTGTCTAACAGTTTTATCTAACGACTGTAAAGTATTACTTAATTTTGATGAAAGGGTGGTTAAATAACTTAATTGTTCTTTTTGATGAGATTGTAAGTGAAATTGATTTCTTTCTAAAATTTCTATTTTTTTTTCTATTTGTTCATGAGGCTAGAAAGTTTGTTATATCCAGTATCAATAAAATTTAGTAACCCTCATTTTCTACGAGTCAAGGAAAATATGGTTGATAATTTATTATTGATATTATCCATTAATGGATCAAGTTGCATAATTGAGTGATTTCCATTAGCCAAATTTTGAATAGTATTTGATAAGTTTTGTAAATTTATTATCTGCAGAAATTATGTGGATGTGTAGCTTTTTGCTTTACCTAGGTAAATAGAGAGTATGGGATTTTGCATTCAATTATTTTGGAAAAGGTATGCCAAAAGGATATTGTCGTCACTATCAGTAAAATCTTCATCCTGCAACAGAAGTGTCAGGGGATTTTGATTTTTTTACATGTTTTTCATGAATTTTTCTCTGTTTTGTTTGAATAGTAGGACCGTTATCTCCCATAACTATGGCTTTCTTAAATGTTGGTCTTGTTTTATATATGTTTACTAAATTGTCCTTTATTAGTATGTGTTGTGAGTTAAGTTTGACATAACAGTTGGTGATGGGACTTATTTTGTGGGACTCGAAATGAAATGATTGTGACAAACGTACACTATTCATCTCTTAAGAAAATTACCTGAAACGAATAATCGACAAATTCAAAATGACAACAGCCAAGTCTGTCGCAGCACCAATCGAACCAGGAAGTCATCTCGATTTAAAAAACGAGTTATCTATAGAAGACAGGGCAAAAATGAATAATGTTCCATATAGAAAAGCTGTAGGCTCTCTCATGTTTGCTGCAATAAGTCTGTTACGTTTCAAAAATACAATAAGAATTTAAGAATATCATTTTAAGGCATTAGTATAATTAAATGATAATTATACACTAATTATTAGCATAATAGCACGCAGTTTGAATATTCTATTTTCATTGATATATCAACCTATTAACTATAAATGTTTATGGAAACTCTGTTTTTACATTGTCTACGAATTGTTTGTTTTTATTTCAATTTTAGGGTTAGATTTGCTCGCTTGCCGGTACAATTGGGTATAGCTGATTTCTCGCGGGAGTTGCCGAACTTGGTTCGCTTCGAGGGATCTGCTGTCAACTATTTAACTAAATTCTTTATTTTATGGTTAGTTTTAGTGCTGTAGTTAATTAGTAAGAGATTACATTGTCCAATAACAGTGCCACCATTTTTGTGTGAGTCTTTTCGCACTCTCCTCCGTGGATGAAAAGAGAGAGATACCTTCTTCTTTGAATTTTTAACGATCTGTATGTAATGGTGGTCGACAAAAATCTATGATTTATTCAGTCATCTTAGATTAGAAGTCATTTTTGTGACCATAAATTAAGAATTTAGGGAATACTGGTGCAGGTGATGTTCGTATTTTTTATGGAATTCCCGATATTCTAACTTCGTAAGAAGGATTAATAACACAACACTAAGAAAATTATATCCGAGGTCCATAATTTGTATATCATCGTTGTAAGATAGCTGTGTAGCTAATTTTGTAAGAAACCCCTAGGTTAAGGGTGAGTACTACTATAGTTATCATTATTATTTCTCTCTCTCTTATTTGTTGTAAATCTCTTGTCACAAATTTAAAACTTTTGGTAGTAATAGTAAAAATTATTCGCGTGGACAATGACACTGAGCGATGTTACCACTTTATTTTTTTTTACTGAAAATTTAGAGAAATTATTTGTTTGTTAAATAATATGTCACGCAGGTGTCCACATATCTATGTTGCATCATGGAATTAGATTATTGTTTTTTTTATTTTTTTCATTAGGGTTTTTTTATTGGGACCATATTTCCTTACTTCTGAATTCCTTTCGGGAGCCTGGATTTCCTGTTTTGGTGCTGAACTTCCGGATGCTTGTTTTATTTTATTTCTTTTATCAACTACTTTTTGACAATTTTCGGCGGTTGATTGTCACTAGTTGGGGTATAAAATTGGCTATAGAAAATTTGTCTGGCGCCCCTTAAAACCTTGAACCACTCCCTTCTCCATTGGGTTAGCCAAATACCCGTTGTCAGTATATATGTCCATGGTATCATAACCTAGTAAACTAAAAATATAGATTTACGAGTTGTATGTTGCATAAAGTCGACCCGATATAATGTACTCAGTTAGTGTTGTGAGTCATTATTTGTCAAATTCAAAACATCTACATTGGGAAGCTGTGAAGAAAATATTTCGTTATTTAAAAGGCACAGTTTCAATTGGTATAACATATGGCAGTAGTGATATTAGACTAGTGGGATATACCGATTCAGATTACGCAGGAGATAAAGATACACGTAGATCTACCAGTGGTTATGTATTCACACTTACTGGAGGTGCCATAACATGGATGAGCCAAAGACAAAGAATTGTGGCACTTTCGACAACTGAAGCGGAATACATTGCCACTAGCGAAGCTACCAAGTATGTGATTTGGCTAAGATCCTTAATTACAGAAATTGGTTGTAATATAAAAGGCCCAACAATGAATAAAATCGACAACCAAGGATCCATTAAATTAATTGGAAATCCACAATTGCATAAAAGGACAAGACACATCGATGTAAGGTAACACTTCATACCAAAAAAAGTTGAATAAGGAAACATCGATTTGATGTATGTACCATCGCAGGAGCAACTAGCCGACATCTTCACCAAGGGACTAGGCAGGAACATTTTCCAGAGGCTCCGAGAAGGAATTGGCATGAAAGAGTTCCACGCAAAGTGCACAACTGGTGGAAGTGTTGTGAGTTAAGTTGTGAACTGTGCGCGGTAACGAAGCGGGCTCCCTTCAAGCGCCGCTCATGTGTAGTGTAGTGAAGGGGGAGGCGAACGCAGAGTCTCGCGTTTCAGTCAGTCGAACAATAAACGTTAAAGGGAGTGCATCGCTCCAACTTGCCTTCAGCGAACTATTATTTATTTAGTTAAGAGGTCCTGTTCTGTTAACATAATCTCCTTATGTCTGTTTATGAATACTTTATTATTTAATAAAGGTATTTCTTTTGCAATCACTTATTCTGCTGCAGTGAGAAGTATAGTTCTCTCAGTATGTCTGGTAGAATTTTGACTTTTTGTGGTTCGGTTTTACTTTTATTTACATGGTCTAAAGTTTTTTGTTTTGTCACTTCGATATTCTTCTGCACTTCGTATACTTTGGAATAAATTTGTTTTTGTTTTTCTATAAAATTTGTAGTGATTATTCTTTCGTCTATTTCTGTTTTGAAGTGAACCTAATATTATCTCCAAGGTTGTTGCTAATTTAATGAGAGTTTCTTGTAGTACGGTTATCTAATTTCAGAGCTCTGATGGAGTCTAAAATTTTGAGTGTAAGCGTTCGACCGGACTATTAGAATTTGAATTACTGGCGCTAGAAAAATGTAAAATTATTTTATGTAGTTGACAAAATTCTGAAAATATTTTATTATTAAATTCACTGCCTTGATAGTAGATTATTTTGACTTGCTTTCCCTAGTGGGAGATGTAATTTAGAATAGTATTAACCGTTATTATAGCATTCCTACTAGGTATAGGAGTCCTTGTCCTAATTTTGAAAATGTGTCAAAAACAGTTAAGAATTGATTTTTGTCAAAGAATAGTATGTCTGTGTATAATGTCGAAAGGTTTAGTATTCAAATTCTTCTAATTTTAGTGTCCAACGGACTAATCTAGACTGAGGGTCTTTTAATGAAAAGAGCCACTGGGGTTTATGGTCTGTATTAACTATAAAATAAAGCCTGAAATATTTAGTTGCCCAAACGATTGCTAATAATTCTTTTTCAGTTATTGAATAATTTATTTCTGCTGGGTTTAAAGGTGGGTAGTACAAAAGTTTTTGAAAAATCTGGGAAAGCTGAAAGGGGTACATTAGATAAAATATTTTTACATAAATTTACTTTTCCAAATTCAAATACTAGTGTTAAATTTTGAATATGTTCCTGAAGGGAAGTGCTAAACATTACAATGTCCATATAGAAGAGGCAAATTTTATTTTGTAAATCTTTAAGAACATTGTCAATGACTCTTTGAAAAGTGGCAGGTGCATTTTTTAGGACAAAAGGAACTGAGAAATTCGTAATGTCCATTGTTCAATTTGTGATTTTACTTCTTTTTTATGGACTTCTGGATATGCCTTTGTATGAACAGGAATTTCGCTTTCAGATTTTATTTGATGTTTAACTTGATTCGTAAAAGTCAAAGGATCGCCAGGAAAATAAAAAACGTCATGATAATTTTGCAGAGGTATTAAATGTTGTTTTTCTTCTTTAAATAAATGTTATGTTCTTAATAAATTTGGAATTTGTTCTTTTTTGCTTTTGCTTGCATTTGAAGATATTTGGAAATTGTATAATTCAAAATTTTATATATTTTGACAAGGAATAGGTTTTTGAAAATAAAAAGTTTTTGTTTCACTAGAGGGATTAAAAAGTTTTACCGGGGCATATTAGTCTTTACTGGTTGTTATTGGTTTTTTAATTATTAAATTATTTAAATTTTGAAAAGGTAATAAGTAGTAAGTATTGGAGAGAAGATAAGGATAAGGAGGTGGAGCAAGGGCAATGGACAATGAACTGAAGTATGACACCGAATACTATCTAGATAAAACCCGACACCGGATGTAGGTGAATGAATTGAAATATGACACTGGATGCTATCTACACGAAACTCGACACTACTATTTTCTTTGAAATCGCCAGATCAGCTAAAACTGCAATATAAATTGATACCTCATAAGTAATCAGAGAAGAGTTGAGATATGTGCCAAAGGTTAATAAACGTATTGCATCATTTCTAAACACCTGCATTTGTTCTGTGTAGGCAAAATATAATACTATATTTCCTAATTAGCGTTACCTTTTCTTAATTTTGAATGTAAGATATAAATACCATGTTAGTAGGTAATACGTACATTATTTCTAAACAACAAAATTTCACTCTACTTATTCAAAGTGGTGGGGGGGTGGTTTACTCCAACGTTAGGAAAAAATTTGAAACAGTTGAAAACAAGCAATGTTGTGATAAATTCTGACCACTGTGCTGTAGTTTAATTATTTTGATGTGATTAATCTATACAATATGCCAATCCCAGTGAAATACAAATGTGTCAAATGTGGTGGCGAAACTGAACTACCGAACACTAAATGCATTCTATGCCAAAGTACGGACTTTTTTTACAGATATGGATAAATCGACACATTCCGAGCTCTTATTTGGAAAAAAAGTGATTTATTTTTAATCTAGAGGAGGTTTCAAGAAGCAGAACATCCAGCAAATAGAGGAGTGGGGAAAACTTATTTAATAGAGAAAGTCGACACTTCAGTAATCAAAATGGTTTCATCCTGCTTTCATCAGACGGATTTACAAAGTTGTAAAAAGTGTATATACAGGGTGTTTCCTAACTGGACAGCCAAAATGAAATGCCATATGTAAAATCGAATTTTAAGCATAAAATAAAGAGTAACTTTTTTTCATATCGGGCTTTGTTTAAGAGATATTCAGTTATAAAAATAATTGAGTAATTGATAAAAGTGGATTCATTGAAGAATTTGTTAAAGAAAAGTTTTAATTTTCCGCAATCCTTTATTTAAATGTGATTATTTTTTACTACGAGTTACAAAAATATTTTATTAAAGTAAATAATAAAACAAACATTATTACAAAGTTAAGAACTACAATAGATGTTCAAAAATGCCACCATTTACATAGACACATGCCTGGCAACGCAAAACAAGTGAATTATAAACTGCTTCAAAATTTACAGTATGTTGTATATTATGCACTGCATTTAAAATTCCACCTTGTAATTGTTCAATAGTGTTGATAGGTTCTGCATAAACTGATTGTTTTAGGTGACTCCATAGGTAAAAGTCAAGAGAATTAAGGTCCTGTGACCTTGCAGGCCAATGAGCCACTGAATATCATCTAATAAATCTTGCAACTTATTTTCTAAAAGTGCCATGTATTCGTCACCAGTTAACCGATTAGGCAAAATTTGAATAGGTAGTAATTGTCCATTGAAAATACCACACCAATGACAAAATGCTAACCGCTGTACCTCGTCGCCTGGATGCAAGTGATGGACTTTTTGATAGTGATATGGATATAACATTTCTCGATTAAGAGTTTTCCAAACAAACTTGTGTGGCAATTGTATCTGTGTGGAAATGTTTCTAGTAATGGTCGTTGGATCATCAAGTACTGCATCAATAATGGCAATTTCTTGTACAGCAGTGTGCTGTTGATGTGGACCTTCACTACGCCGTTCATTAATTCCAAACTCACGACGCCTTCGAAAAGCATTCGAAAAAACTGTACGGGAAGGTTACCGTCTATTTGGATACCTTATACTATATTCCCGACACGCATCTCTAGTGTTACCATCACAGTACCCATAAACGTAAATAATGTCAGCAAGTTCTTCGTTACTAAATTATTTTTTAAAAGAAACACTAACATAAAAGTCATAAAAGTCACTCAACGTTATACAAAAATAATTACTTGAAGACAAGCTATCAAATAATAAACAAACTTTTATTTTCATAGCTGCCTTGTTTTACATTTTTTAAATATCTCCTAAACAAAGCCCAATTTGAAAAAAGTTACTCTTTGTTTTATGTTTAAAATTTGATTTTCATATGACATTTCATTTTGGCTGTCGAGTTAGGAAACACCGTGTATATATATATATATATATATATATATATATATATATATATATATACAGATTTGGAAAGTGAGGATCTTGATGGTGAATTGTGTTTTGCCTCTTGCGTGTATTTGTGTCATGCTACACGCATACTTCCACCACAGCGTGCTTCTACTGTTCGCATCAGGCAGTGTTGCCAGGTGGGAAAAATTCAGTGCATGAGAATAATTTCAAAGAAGCATGAGGTTTGGAGAAAAAAGCATGAGATGGCTTAATTTATCAAAAAACACTTCTTGACACAGCTTAATTTTTAATTACTTTTGTAATGCCATTTTTAATTCATTAAAAAGCATTATGTTCTGCTATTTTATCATAATATTACATTGCAAGTAGGTACTTACAGGTACTTACTTAAAAGTTATTAACCACGTAACCTTTCTAATTTATTTTATTGTTAGACCGGGCGAACGTTGAGGCGCAGTTGACGTGACGCAGGGTAACTCACGGGTAGTAAAATCTGTTGTTTCCAGAAAATGTAGGTACCCTTACGGAATAGAGTTAAGAATCACTGCAATACAGCGTGAATACAGCACACACACCACATACCCGTAAACTGTCATACCCGTTTATGTATTCATTGCTAATTATTAAGAGAGCAGTCTACAATAAAGGACATTTCAAGTACCCAAATATTGTAGATACCTACCTCTATCTATTCAATTTTGCCCTTGATTTTGCCTTTATTTCTCGTTAGGTCTTTGTTTTGGTAGATTCCAAAGAGTAATTTTAATAATTTGATTATTTCTTTTTGTGTCTATTAAAAAGCATGAGATTTTGTAATCAAAATATGAGAGCATGATTTCCTCGGAATGCATGAGATCTCATGCAAAAGCATGAGACCTGGCAACACTGGCATCAGGTGACCGGACAGTTAGATTTGCAATGGCGAATTGGCGTTGGCGATACGGAACCGATTACCGTAGTAGTGGGGAATGCTAGACCAATGCACGTCGCCGCGCCGCTTATACTTCGTACCTTCCCTGGGATGAAGCGGCAATTTCTATTTTCTCTGTAAAGATCCGCAATTTCCGATTCTGTATATATATATATTGGGCATTGGAAAATTTCTTGGACCCTGGGAAAATTTGACACCTTTGTTTTGAAATTTGACACCCTGATTTACAATTAGGTAATTACTGTCACGTGCCAAAGTAGAGGCCCCGCCCCTCCCTAACCTATCAGAAAAATCATGCGCAGTATGTTACACATCATACAATTTTTTAAATTTGAAAACTGTTTTGATTGGTTCCTCATCGAGACCTATCAATTAGGTAATTACTGTCACGTGCCAAAGTAGGGCTCCGCCCCTCCCTAACCTATCAGAAAAATTATGCGCAGTATTTTACACATACAATTTTTTAAATTTGAAAACTGATTTGATTGGTAACCTATCACGTGACGTTGTTATTTAAATGAAAAAAACTTTACTCTGTGCGCGATTTGAACCCGCGACCTCTCGCATGCAAAGCAGACGCGTTACCACGAGACCGCTATAACTATTAACAGAAGGTTACAGTAACTGCGTAATATATGAATCAGAGAGCGCTTGACGGAGTCCCCCGCCAAGCAGTCTGAGCTATAACAATGATATTAAATAGAAATATTTAAGATTTTACAGGTGATATTAAATATGGTATGAAAAAAAAACTCGTAGCGCTGGGAATCGAACCACGGACCTTTGTGACAGAAGTGGCGGCAAATTTAAAGTGGCAGCAGTGGCGGGAAATTCAAACTGATTTGAAATTTGACAGTAGCGACCTAACCCAAGTTCAAGCTGGCGGGATATTTAAAATTATACGGGAAATTCAAACCAAGAAAAAAGGATCTAACCTAACAGAAAAAAACATGCGCAGCAGCGACCTAACCTAAGTTCGAACTGGCGGGATATTTAAAATTGAGCGGGAAATTTAAACTGATTTTAAATTTGACAGTAGCGACCTAACCTAGTTCAAACTGGCGGGACATTTAAAATTAGGCGGGAAATTCAAACTGATTTGAAATTTGACAGTAGCGACCTAACCCAAGTTCAAGCTGGCGGGATATTTAAAAGTGGGCGGGAAATTTAAACTGATTTGAAATTTGATAGTAGCGACCTAACCTAAGTTCAAACTGGCGGGATATTTAAAATTAGGCGGGAAATTCAAACTGATTTGAAATTTGACAGTAGCGACCTAACCTAAGTTCAAACTGCGGGATATTTAAAATTAGGCGGGGTATTCAAATTGGTAGAAATGGCGATAAATTGAAACTGGTGAGATTTAAAAATTGGGCGGTAAATTCTGATATAAACGTGACATAAATGTGACAAACATGACATCGTGGCATAAACGTGACATAAATGTGACATAAACGTGACATAAACGTGACATCGTAACATAAACATGACGTAAACGTGACATAAACGTGACATCGTGACATAATGTGACATAAACGTGACACAAATGTGACATAACTGTGACATAAATGTGACATAAACGCGATATCGTGCCATAAATGTGACATAAACGTGACATAAATGTGACATAAACGTAATATAAATGTGATATAAACGTGACATAAATGTGACATAAATGTGACATAATCGTGACATAAACGTGACATAAATGTGACATAAACGTGACGTAAACGTGACATAAACGTGACATCGTAACATAACTGTGACATAAATGTGACATAAACGCGATATCGTCACATAAATGTTACATAAACGTGACATAAATGTGACATAAACGTGACATCGTGACATAATGTGACATAAACGTGACATAAACGTGACACAAATGTGTCATAACTGTGACATAAATGTGACATAAACGCGACATCGTGACATAAATGTGACATAAACGTGACACGACATAAACGTGACAAAAACGTGACATAAATGTAACATAAACGCGACATAAACGTGACATAAATGTGACATAAACGTGACATAAACGTAACGAAAACGTGACATAAACGTGACATAAATGTGACATAAATGTGAAATAAACGTGACATGACATAAACGTGACAAAAACGTTACATAAATGTGACATAAACGTGACATCGTGACATAAACGTGTAACGTTAAAAATGAAAACATGTTACTAAGTTACTTTTTGTTAGATTTGTCTTAAAATTAAGTATAGTAATTATTTTATTTTATTCTAATTGCAATTTAGTTATGCAATTATGGTTTACTAACCAATTAAAAATATATCCAAATTTGAATAAGAGAGTGAATGTAATCAGGACATATGATTGCAGCTAATTTAGAAACATTCTTCTTTTTGTGTTCTTTCTGTAAAAACCTTGGCAGATTATTTTAATAAATCGGGAATTTAACTAGGAGCTGTTTTTGTGGCTCAAGGAAAGAAAAAGAAAGTAAAGAGAGTGGCCATTTTGTACAGGCACTTTGCCCAAATTTATTTTAGTGAAAGGACCTTATGTCAGCTGAGGTGAGTTAGTTTTTTAACTGAAAAATTACAATAAACCAAGAACTAATTATTACTGGATTATTCCAGGTCCTTGATAGCAGTCCTTGATGGACATAGACAAATATTTGTTACGTCACCCAAGGTCCTCAATAGTTTTAGATGGTAGATGTTTGTTACATCACCTGAGGTCCATGGTAGCCCTAGCGAACACATATTTGTCGCTTCATCTGAAGTATTGGCATTACCTCAAATAAGAAATGTTCACTTATATCACCTGAGCTGAATGTTTACTTATATCACCTGAGCTGAACGCAAGTCCGACTATCAATCATACTTGGGGGCAGGTTCCTAATCATTTTCACCTGAGGTCTTTACATAAGGACAGCAAGTCCAGCTGCGGTTGGTCATATCCGAGGACCCGCTGCTGTCCATGTCGGTTGGTGAGCTACTGGCATATGTCACCGAGGCCTTGCCCAAACCTCAAAAGCAAGCATTTAGTATCGTCTGAGCTGAATGGCAAACTCCACGTCTGGTTCGATAGCAAACGAAGTTTCAGTCTTATCTCCTGGGACGACTGTGAGTAATTTAATTTTTTCTTTTCCTGTATATTGATGGGATATACTACGGAGCATTTCTTCAAGTTCGAGCAGCATTCCACCTGCAAAGAAAATATGTACTTATAGCCATCTTGATAATTTTGTTTATTGCAACACTAGTGTTTTGAACTTTCGTTAACCATATAATAGCTTAACGTATAAAATTCTGTAAACTTACTATACAGTTGTATAATGGGTACCTATTTTAGTAAAGAGCTCTAATATAAATAATATTCGCAACTTAATGTAACATTACGTTGGATATTTGACATAAATATTTTTATAATGCATCATGTGCATATTATGTTAACAGAACTAAGTACTTACCTCGCTAGCTCACTGAGAATTTAACCTGTTGCTCCCAAAGTTTTACTTGTTTATTTACGAGTAGATTCACATACCATAGGGCAGACGTAGTTGTCTTGTCTTCCTAAAATTTAAATTACTCTTATATATTTACACTCTTAGTTGCAATACTGTTTTTTATTAGCTGTTAAAATTTTGGTATATAAATAATACTTACGGTAACGTATGTAATATTCAGATACTTTGTACGTACTTAAAATAAAAATAAAATATTTTTCTGATAAATAAAAACAAAAGCCATTCTCACATATAAGGTTAGGTCTTACTTCATACCTTTGCATAATGTCAGGCTGAAGCCATTTTAGGCAGACACGTTACCGGAGTTACCACATAGTATCTTACCGAACCAACTCATATGACATCATCGTAATAATCGTATTTCTGTTTATATACACATATATTCGTTAGTAATTTTAGTTATTAATGTACTTGATTTTTTTACTAATTATTTAATTAAATTTTAAGATTTTCTTCAAATCGGCTTATTGTTGCCCTTGTCCTTCCCCTCCTCGTCGCTGAAAGCGGCTGGCGCCCAAGCCAAGTAATTTCAGAGATATAAAAATAAACAAAATCTTATAAAAATCTAAATCAAAATCTACTCAAAATCTAAACCAATCAAAGTATCCCTTTCAAAATTGCCGAATCCCACCCTTAGCCACCGAGTGTGAAAGCTGCCGTGGCATTGTAATTGTTCAATTGGCTGATTTGAGCCAAGGACGTTACAAACGTGACACAAACGTGACATACATGTGACATAAACGCGACATAAACGTGACATAAACGTGACATAAATGTGAATAAACGTGACATAAATGTGACAGAAACGTGACATAAATGTGACATAAACGTGACATAAACGTGACATAAACGTGACATAAATGTGACATAAACGTGACATAAGCGTGACATAAACGTGAGATAAATGTGACATAAATGTGACATAAACGTGACATAAATTTGACATAAACGTGACATAAATGTGACATAAATGTGACATAAACGCGACATAAACGTGACATAAATTTGACATAAACGTGACATAAATGTGACATAAACGTGACATAAATGTGACATAAACGTGACATAAACGTGACATAAATGTGACATAAACGTGACATAAATTTGACATAAACGTGACATAAATGTGCCATAAACGTTACATCGTGACATAAATGTGACATAAACGTGACATTGTGACATAAATGTGACATAAACGTGACATCTTTACATAAATGTACATAAACGTGACATCTTTACATAAATGTGACATAACCATGACATGAACGTGACATAAACGTGACATAAATGTGACATAAACGTGACATAGACGTGACATAAATGTGACATAACTGTGACATAAACGTGACATAAACGTGACATCGTGACATAAGCGTGACATAAACGTGACATAAAAGTGACATATATGTGACGTAAGCGTGACATAAATGTGATATTTTTTTTAGTTTTAGACCCCCGTTTCATATTATTTTTCTAACTATTTTTACCTGCTTAGAACTGTTTTGGACAACTTTTTGAGTTCTAACAGATTTTAAAACTGCAATGTAAATTGATACTTATGTGAAGGTCACAGGTTAATGAATGTATTACATCCGGTATTGCATCGTTTCTAAACACCTGCATTTGTTCTGTCAGCAAAAAATACTACTTTATTTCATAACTAGCGTTATCTTTTCTTAATTTAGAAGGTAGGATATAATACCATGTTAGTAATAAGTATATCATTTCTAAAAATAAAATTCCCCTCTATCTATTTAAAGTAGTGGGGATTACTCCATAAAATAATGTTTGGAAAAATTTGAAAACAGTCGAAAACAAGCAGTGTAGTAAAAATAATATTGAGTTATAGTGTGTAACCAAACAAAGGCAGAATAATGTGGGCAGCTTATGTGAAAGAGATCGAAATAAAAGACTTGGATAGTGGTATTCGAAATCTATGTCAGACCATCTCAAATCTTAAGTTTGATGCCGATCATAAAGCCATTTATGGTATGGGAAACTTTTTCCCAGCAGAATATTGTGAAGAATTAGTTGAGAAATATGGAAAGGCGTTAGTATTGTCTGAAGATTATTTAAACGAGCAATGTACCATAGATGATGTTGTTAATGGTTTTATTAACTTGGACATGACGGAAATGCTCCGTGATATTAAACATTTACTGCAGAGCCATTTAGCCAATAAAATTCCTAAACGCGAATGGGAACAATAATCTGATGGCCAGGAGGAAAGCGATGTAGAAATGAGTCAGCAATGAATTTGTATTAATATAATATTTTTTTATTTTTATTATCATAAAGTCGTTCTATTATTTTATATAAATTATATACGAGTATCACTACCAAAAAAAACCAATCAGTTTGTCTTTAGAAGCAATAATGAACGCGTCACAATTAATAGTTCTGCAAACAATTTTGAAAAGTTCGCTAATTATACAGCGGTGTGTCATATTTCAGTTCATCGACCTACTTCCGATATCATGTTTCGTCTAGAGAGCATCCGGTGTCATGTTTTTTCTATTAGGTTAGGTCCCCACTGCGCATGTTTTTCTGTTAGGTTAGGTCGCAACTGCGCGCAGTACCGACCTAACCTATCAGTCGCAGTAGGGACTTATTTAAATGATTTTAATAAAACATTACACGTTTATTAGTTAAAAATGCCAGATATCAAAGGAGAAGAAATGAAAGAATATGCAGAAATGGTTTATTTATTTTTTATTAGAGTCCCCATACTTATATAATTTCAAAGTAATACAAATATTAATATTACGTAATAATTTAATTACAACAAATTATAAGACAAACACATGATACCCAAAACTTAATTTTTTATTCACCTCATTTGAGACTACTATGACGATGATTTTTCGATGATTGAAATTTCCAGTACATCTTCTTGGATTCTTCTTGAATGATATATGTCGAAGTGTATCACTCTTAGCATAATATGTTGATTTTGTAATAGCTCCATCAATGCAATAGATAATTGTTTTATAATTACTTGATATTCCCCAATGAAAAGCAGTAAGTATCTGAATAATGCATATATGGATAATATTTACTGACAAAACTATCTAATATCAGCTCAAACAAGGAAATTTTAAATCCGATCTTAATTGAAGGATATACTGTTTCCTCAATACCATTTAACTGTTTTAACCTTTCTTTTTTGCACATATTGATCGTCTTCTCGAAACAATCACACCAAGATCAGTTTTTCTGTCAATAGTGTATTAGTAGATTGGTAAGGCATAATTTAAATTTCAAGTAACCACTTAAAAGCAATGTTTGGTATTGCCACTTCCTTCAGTATATATAGTTTTCACCATAAAGAAGAGACTACCTTGTTGTTTAATAAACTGTAAACGTCACTGGTTGCACTGGTTAAACTAATAAAAGAAATTGTTTTTAGTTAAGATTACTGTCAGACAACAATAAAATGACAATTGACATAATTGTAATAAGGGTGCATCATTTTATAGTACATAGCGGTAAAATTTGCAAACTAAGACTATATGATCTACTGAAATATAATTTATCAGTAAAACCAAGACATCAATTTCTGCTGGTAGAAAAAAACGCAGGTTTAGGTGACTTAGCGATTTCAAAAACATGTCCAAAGAATGCGATTGGGGGAGAGCGTGCAATTGCTTAGAATGCACTCCTAACCTCAAAGAATATTGTGAAAAATGTGGGAAAAAGCCTACAGAATTGCCTCCATATACAAACGTCACAGATGAAATATTGGATACTATGATTTTATACCTTACTGCTACGATTGCTATCAATTAGCTGTGAGCCTTGAAGAACTGCAGAAATATGTAAACCCTTTTTAATTTCAATGAATTTGCAATGTTCTGTTTTATTACAATTTATGTGAAGTATTTTTCGTTGGAAGATACGCTGTTTTATATAACCCTCTGTATATCTAATAATTCTATATCGCTTGTTTGTTGTATAAGTTGGTTCTGGATTGGTTAAACTGCTGAAATCTTCTCTCAGGATCTTTAGTGTAGCCCACTTTATTATATGTATATTAAGTTACTGAATTATTCCCATATTTTGTAACTTGGTAATAATATTCCTACATAGACGATGTTCTATGCTGAAACCACATTCCTCGATGTAATATCGTAGCTCGTTTACCAGTATATTAGAATCTTCACCATTTTCTTTATTCTGACAATGGATACTAACTCTGTGCTAATGGCTTCATCAGCACCTTCATTTTCATAGCTCTCATGACTCATGTCTGTTTCTTTATAGTCGATAGGTCTGTATACATATTTTCTGTTTGGTTCTTTCATCTCGACGATTTACTATTATTTATCTGATGATGCTTGTTTTTCCTGTGAGTTAATAAGTTGTCCCGTCTCGTAAATTTCTTTCCCACCACTTTCAATAGATAGAGGGGAATTTTATTTTTTAGAAATGATATACTTATTACTAACATGGTATTATATCCTGCCTTCAAAATTAAGAAAAGATAACGCTAGTTATGAAATAAAGTAGTAATTTTTGCTGACAGAACAAATGCAGGTGTTTAGAAATGATGCAATACCCGATGTATACATTCATTAACCCGTGACCTTCACATAAGTATCAATTTACATTGCAGTTTTAAAATCTGTTAGAACTCAAAAAGTTGTCCAAAACAGTTCTAAGCAGGTAAAAATAGTTAGAAAAATAATATGAAACGGGGGTCTAAAACTAAAAAAAAAATGTCACTTTTATGTCACGTTTATGTCACATTTATGTCACGTTTATGTCACATTTATGTCACGTTTACGTCACATTTATGTCACGTTTATGTCACATTTATGTCACGTTTATATCACGATGACACGTTTATGTCACCATGTCACGTTTATGTCACATTTATGTCACATTTATGTCACGTTTATGTCAAATTTATGTCACGTTTATGTTGCGTTTGTCACGATGTAATGTTTATGTCACATTTATGCCACGATGTCACGTTTATGTCACGATGTCGCGTTTATGTCACATTTATGTCACGTTTATTTTACATTTATGTCAAATTTATGTCACGTTTATGTCACGATGTCACGTTTATGTCACATTTATGTCAGGATGTCGCGTTTATGTCCCGTTTATGTCACATTTATTTTACATTTATGTCACGATTATGTCACATTTATGTCACATTCAACTCATGTTTATGTCGCGTTTATGTCACGTTTATGTCACATTGATGTCACGTTTATGTCACATTTATGTCAGGATGTCGCGTTTATGTCACGTTTATGTCACATTTATTTTACATTTATGTCACGATTATGTCACATTTATGTCGCGTTTATGTCACATTTATGTCACATTCAACTCATGTTTATGTCGCGTTTATGTCACGTTTATGTCACATTTATGTCACGTTTATGTCGCATTTATGTTGCGTTTATGTTACATTTATCTCACGTTTTTGTCACATTTATGTCACGTTAATGTAACGTTTATGTCACACTTATGTCACGTTTATGTCAAATTTATGTTACGTTTATGTTACATTTATGTCACGTTTATGTCGCGTTTATGTTACATTTATGTCACGTTTTTGTCACGTTTATGACATGTCACGTTTATGTCACGTTTATGTTACATTTATGTAACGTTTATGTCAAGTTTATGTCACGTTTATGTCACGTTTATGTCACATTTATGTCACGTTTATGTCACATTTATGTCACGATTATGTCACGTTTATGTCGCCTTTATGTTACATTTATGTCACGTTTTTGTCACGTTTATGTCACAGTTATGTCACATTTGTGACACGTTTATGTCACATTTTTGTCACGATGTTACGTTTATGTCACGTTTACGTCACGTTTTTGTCATGTCACGTTTATGTCAAATTTATGTCACGTTTATGTCACAGTTATGTCACATTGATGTCACGTTTATGTCACATTTATGTCACATTTATGTCACGTTTATGTCACGTTTATGTCACATTTATGTCTCGATGTCACGTTTATGTCACGTTTACGTCACGTTTATGTCACACTTACGTCACGTTTATGTCACGTTTTATATCTCGTTTATGTCAGAATTTACCGCCTAAATTTTAAATCTCATCAGTTTCAATTTATCGCCACTTCTACCAATTTGAATTCCCCGCCTAATTTTAAATATCCCGCCAATTAGAACTTAGGTTAGGTCGCTACTGTCAAATTTCAAATCAGTTTCCTGCCTAATTTTAAATATCCCGCCAGTTTGAACTTAGGTTAGGTCGCTACTGTCAAATTTCAAATCAGTTTAATTTTGAATTTCCCGCCTAATTTTAAATCAGATGAAATTTGCCGCCTAATTTTCCATTTGAATTTTCCACCTAATTTTAAAATAGTTTGAATTTCCCGCCTAATTTAAATATCCCATCGTTTTGAATTTCCCGCCACTGCTGCCACTTTGAATTTGCCGCCACTTCTGTCACAAATGTCGGTGGTTCGATCCCCAGCGCTACTAGTTTTTTTTTCATACTATATTTAATATCACCTGTAAAACCTTAAATATTTCTATTTAGTATCATTGTTATAGCTCAGACTGCTTGTCGGGGGACACTTTCAAGCGCTCTCTGATATATTACGCAGTTACTGTAACCTTCTGTTAATAGTTATAGCGGTCTCGTGGTAACGCGTCTGCTTTTCATGCGAGAGGTCCCGGGTTCAAATCGTTCATTTAAATAACAACGTCACGTGATAGGTCACCAATCAAATCAGTTTTAAAATTTAAAAAATTGTATGTGTAACATACTGCGCAGGATTTTTCTGATAGTTTAGGGAGGGTCGGGGCCCTACTTTGGCACGTGACAGTAATTACCTAATTGATAGGTCTCGATGAGGAACCAATCAAATTAGTTTTCAAATTTAAAAAATTGTATGTGTAACCTACTGCGCATGTTCTTTCTGATAGGTTAGGGAGGGGCGGGGCACCTACTTTGGCACGTGACAGTAATTACCTAATTGTAAATCAGGGTGTCAAATTTCAAAACAAAGGTGTCAAATTTCAAAACAAAGGTGTCAAGTTACAAATTTTCCCACGGTCCAAGAAATTTTCCCATGCCCAACTGTATCCATACCTACTATAGTGCTAAGACTTTTGACACAGGATAGAAAGACCAGTAAGGACAGCTGCACTTTTGCGCCAAGCCATTTTCAGAATTCATTCATAACCATTTACGCACTCGTTTTGGTTTACGTTTCGTAGTATAACCGCTTGTGTGTCTTTTCGTTTTGTGATATTCAACTTCTTAACCTATTTGAGTTGCGTTCCAATCTTGGTTTTAAATTTTATTATTTTGTTATATCTCTAAAAACATAATTATGAAAGCATCAGATGAACCGGGTCAAGGTACAAAAAAGTGTAATATAGTAGGAGTTTATTGTGTAGTAGGAAGTTGCAAAATCAATGCTGGAAATTATACAGATATGGTTTTTTTACTCCCAAAAGACAACAGAAGGTAATTTTACTATAATTAATTATAATTATAATAAACTAAGAATATAAAATATTCCTTATTATTTTCCGTGTATCGTTTTTTGTGGTAATGCATAAAGATTGTAACGGAGGAATATTATTTTCAACCAGCATTACATACTTATTGCAATTTGCAAACAATATTCCTTTCTTATTTTTTGTGTTTGTAAAATTGATTGCATTTTATGATTGAAATGTAACAAGTATTAAAATAAAATTATTGTTGTTTTAGAGCGAATCAGTGGGCGGTTAAATGTAAGAGAGATCATTTGGTTAAAAACATATAATTTTCGAATAAGTGCTCAGCATTTTTCACAAGAAATGTTCAAAGATCAGAAAATAAAACGACGGCAAATGCTTACAATATTTTCAGACGATATAATGGCAGGTAAAAATATTTAACGTTTATTTTGAAATATCTATCAGTATTTGAACATATAGAAATACATATTTAGAACATTTTTGATTTTGTGTATACATATAGGAATGTATTTTTTCAGAATTATCACAGAAAAATGTGGAAATTTGAATGCAGTCTTGAGTTTGTCTTGAGAATTATTTTGGTAGCATCAAACAACAAGGAGGAAAATCTATCTCACCAACTTCTATATAATTTCATCTTGCTTAGGGGATTTCATTCGTAAATTTGTGTGCGATTGACGTCAAGCAATGCACTGTAATGCCATGAGTGAATGCACATTATAAAGGTACTTCCGATTAAAGAACCTAGAAGCGAACTTACATATGTCTCTTGAAAAGTCAAAAAACCTAAAGCGACAGCACGGCAACCAGCCCAGGAATTGTTCAACAAAGTTACTTTTGTTTATAAGTAAGAAATAATTGAGCATGTTTAATTTTAAATATGAATGTACATACACTCGCCATAGATTTATGCCATTTTTTTGTTAATGAAATAAAATGTTTATATAAATTGTAGTTTATTAAATGTCATAGTTCCAGGTGGGAACATCTCTGTTTTATTTATTGTCTTCAATGTTTTTATACGCTTGTTAAATTATTAATAATAAACCTCAAGACATTTATTTTAAAAATTTTTCGTAATACTATATATTCGTAATTTATTAGCTGGAAGAATTTAAACTATCATAACAATTTATTTCACACATCTAGTGTTTTTTGCTAATTTAAACAATAATTTGTTGTATTATTTTCAAAAATTACACGTATTTCACAAATTTGCATGTTTATATTTGTAGCAGCACCTATTTGAATTTCTGGTGACTCGAACAAATATATAAATCTAGAAAATGTTTTTATATTTGCGGAAACTATAATAAAATTGGGTAAAAAAACTGCTGGTAATAACAGTAATATTAATTACAAATAATGAATATATATGTAGTAGTAAATAAAAAACAAAAAATGTAAAATAAGGTCACACCAACTTCTATTTATTTATTTCATTATTTAAACTATTTACATTAAATTTACTGTTTATAGATAGCTTATAAAACCAATATTATTTACTATAAATTTTCAAAATCATATTACATTTTGAGTACCACAGTTACAATTTAAATTTTGACAGTCACAGGTTACAAAGTAAATCACGCCATAAACAATAGTGAAGAGAGCCTTACTCCCAAGTGGGAGTGATGCTATCTTCACTTCAAACAACAAGGTCAAAGAATTCGACTGGCGGATTTCATTCATAAATTCGTTAGCTGTCCCTACTGGTCTTTCTATACTGTGCTTTTGAGTTAAACAAATCCAAGACCAAATATGTGACCACGGGATTGTGCAACATTTTCCGCTACAAGCCTTGCATAGTGATTTATGGAAAAAGCGACCAAGTTATATTTGATGAAAGTACATGGAATACTTTTTAAATTACCAAGGAGTAATTACAAACTATTTATATTCATTTGTTGAATAGAAGCAATAAATGCAGATGATTTATCTTTATAATTTGAACAATTGTTAACAAATCGTACGATTAAGACAGTGAAAGATGACAGTAACATCTACTTGGGTTTCGAAACCATCTGTAGACTTTGGGAAATATTGCCACCTGTAAAATACCAAATTGGGGTATTAAGAAGTCATCAGTTTGATATATATTTTAAGATACTGACGGATGGTTTAAGAAAACAAGAGGGGGTTGTTTTTCCAATGCTGTAAATATAATACAAGCACATCAATACAGCAACAGTGAAAATATTGCTTTGGTGTTTGAACTTGTATATTTATCCAGAAATATTTGAAACCGAATGTGTCAGCAAGAAAGAAAGCTAGAACTGAATCCAGGATACCCAATGGGTGCATTTAGCTATACATGTAACTTCTACAGGAGCGAGTGCGTTGGATCTGTTAATGCAAAATGTTTCTGTATTATGTTTACAGCACAATAGACGTAAAAATATATAATGATATATTTGTGTAACATATTTTTCTTTTATGAAATAAAAATACATATAATAAATACAATGTTTTATTTAAACTTAAAAATTAATTACAATTGGTTTTTAGTAATCCAAGAATTATATTTTTTATCTAGACCGAGTCACTTAATGAACAGTTTATTTTCCTTTTTGAGAAGAACTTTTTCTATGAGTTCAAATTTGGATATTGGACTTTTTGCAATTCTTTTGAATAAAACACACCTTTAATGTGCTCCTAGTTTTGATCTTTCAAGAGATCAGTTCTTGGATTAGTAGCGTTGATTTTTCTTATTTTAAAGATTTCGTTACTCTATGAAGGGACGTATCCTTTGGTGAATGCTTCTCTGTATTTAGATATTCTAATATAGTCACCTATTTTGAACTTTGGTGGTGAAGTATCCACTGTTTTTATGTAATTGTAAACTGTTTGTAATAATGTTTTTGCCTTTTTACTATTTACTTGTGCAGGTTTCAGATCGTGGGTGTTTTGGGGAGTGTTGTTGTACTGGCTTACTATCTCATGTAAGATGGGTAACCATTTGTAACTTCCTTGTAGACTAAACATTTTCCACATTATGTTTTTGAGGTACGATTAACTCTTTACACTATACTAGCTTTTAAACTACAGTAGGTACTGTAATGGTTAAATTTAACTTTTTTCTTCATTTAATTTATAGTACGTCCAACAAGATCACTCGCTCAATAGCCTTCCCAAAATTAAGAAACACTTTACAGTCTGCTGGTAAAATGTCTAGATGTTCTATTTTTCCAAATACGGGGAAGGCGTACTCGTCTTTGATTTTCCAAAATTGTTTATTTTTTCATAGAACCAAATATTTTTATAATACATTTACTGTGATGTGACGAAAGTTCAGAAATGTAAAATGGAAATAAGTTCGGGGAAGATGTTAAAGTTGACGAATCATAAGACATAGGCCTATTCTTTAACATATGTCGACCAAATTTATCAATAGCCATGTTTTTCAAACAACAGTTTACAACTGAATGAGGTTTTATTTTGGTATATAATACTTTATTATTTTAAATTCTCTTAACTGTTGAAAAATTGAATATATTTCGTTAGTATGTGAATTATTTCCAGCCATTTGTGAAGTTATTAGCAAACGTAAACTATCAATTAACTCATTAGGGTCGTCAAAGTAGACATAATCAATTTGGTTATTACTTAAATCTAATAGTCCTCCTTTGGTGTACTGTTTCAATGATTGTGTTCTGCGCAATTGTCTGGCAGGAGGGGAAGGCTTAGCGAATGGTTTTGAATTAGAAGACATACTAGTCTTTAATATTCCTCTTCTAATAAAATAGGGTTCGATTATATTTCTATGTGTCATTTTGCGGTCCTTGTATTTGTTCTTCAGAGTTAAAGTGCCTTCGATAAGCATTGAACCGATTTAAAATATCCATATAATTAACCAAATCAGATTGTTTGTATCCCACATGTTCTTTTTAAAAGAGTAACTCGTAAAGACTTTGTGTTCCAATATACGTTAAACCATTTACTTTAATATCATTTCCCACAATCTCTAAATTAGACCCTCCAATTTTAAATTATTCCGTATTTATATCGTGCTTTACTTCATATTGTGTATCGTCTTCTGTTTCATCATCTCTCACAGATAAATCAATATATTGTCTTGGTAAAGGATCATATAAATCTAAATAATCTTCATAGGCTTTGGCTTTTTAAAGCTCTTGGAGAAAAACTGGACTTCTTTCGACCTCCCCGTCAATAAGACTACGACTGCTTTGCTCATTAGACTAATCAGTTCTCGGTTCGTGCTGGAAAGTATTTTTCAAGAGACTAGGCATTGTCATGGGCAGTCAAGGTAAATATTTACCATAGGGATTAATGTTCGATCTTTTTGGTGTAGAAGTTGGTTTAAAAGATGGTGTTTCAGATTTGAATTCAGTCGGTTCTTGTTTAACCTCCACATCCGTTTTAATGGTGGACAATAGTTTAGCAACGATTCGGTTATAGGTTTGTAACCCTTTTCCAGTTGAGACTGTGATTGAGTTAGATATGATTTTAGACTTTGCTATTTTTCTCTAATGGATTTTCTGTCCAGATGTTACAGAGCGATTTTATCGATAAGGAGGAATCCATATTTATCTTTCCAACACTCATTACATATAACCATGAATTGCTTTAATGTTTTAAATTAGTGGCGGCTTGTTTGAACAGAGCTATGAAATTGGAATTATCTCTTATTAATTGTTTTGGAATCGAGGAATATGTTTGACATAAATAGAAACAATTGGTGCATCTATGTCGCCTGAAGCAAAAATAATCTCTTATAATACTTTGACTGCTGCAAACCACATCGTCAAAAATTATAACGGAATTGGGGTTTATCTCACTTGAAGGAATTACATCATTGCCGTCTTGGTACTGGAAATATCCAATCTCTTTTATAGGTTCCAAAGGTGTTTTAAATATTGGTATTTAGGCTGATACAAGGATTTTGAGTACAAGTAAATATTTTCAAATCGCAAGCCATTGGAATATTCAAGTAATGTTATTAATACATTAGTCTTCCCGTAACCAGAAGCACCGACTATCAGCCCTCGTTTAGATAGACTTCCAAGAAGTGGACCGTGTTTTTGAAATGTACCTTCTACTAAAACATCATGATTCACAACAGGTAGGGAAATTTTCTGTTGTTCGATCCTCATACTTACAACAAATCTGAAGAAGTACTATAAGCTGAAACGTTCGCAAAGTATTTATATGGAGAAGAATTGACAAATAATTCAGTTATACTGAGGCGTTACAATATAAATGTTTGTACTTAATATATCTGTAGTTAATCGAAAACAAAAAGATGTAAAGAAAGGTTCTGGGATTTTGAACACAGCAATAAATAAGCTACCTTTCGAACTACATATTCCAGCCTACAATTTTTGTGGACCCGGCACAAAACTAGAAAAAAGACTTGCCAGAGGTGATCAAAGAATCAAGCTAAACCTGACAACGAAAAATTAGACGAGAAAAATCGACATAACTTAGCATTGGAACGAACCGCTATTGGAAAAGGATTACATTTGTGTCCTTAGAAAAAAAGGGGATGGTATTGTACCTTATGACACAAAACTTCCAGTAAGGCTACCTCGCCGCGCATTAAGTAACATAGATCTGATGAAATATGCCAAGAAACTAAATGAACGTAGTATTGTCAATTTACCTCTGGACCAGGTACTCACTGACAGCATATAGTAACGCGCCTTATTGATTACTACTTTACTATATTATTATTAACTATAATCGGCCGTTGACAAAAGAAAAGGTGTTCGGCATCTCAGTGGAGACGGGGTGATTCGAATAAAAAAAACGGTATTGATAGGGCGCCAGACAAATTTCTACCACGGAGCGCCACCTAAGAGTTTACTTTACCTCGAAACTTGTCAAATCCAGGCAAAACAAAATAATACATAAACGCCAGTTAATAATTACTAAATATTTATTGTCTACGCAGAGTGAATTATGTTTAAATTTATCTTAATAAAAATAAGAAGTATATAGTTATTAAGCAACAACTTTAAATTAGCTATAGTATCGAACTAAAAGCAATAAAAAAATACTACTAAGTAGGTAAATATCGCTTTAAGTAAAGAGTATATAATTAGAATTAATTTAATTAATAATAGTTATTCCTACTGCAGAAATTAAGTAAGCGAGGGTAATGAATGCGAATTAAGTATGTACCGAACGAGAACATCGTAAATAACTTAATACATTTATAGAATCGAACGACGTTTATTCAAAGTAAGCGGTACAGAGGTATAGTTCACACTGAAGCTAAGCTAGATCTGGATCTCTATATATATGGAAATAAATGCAAGTCTCAGCATAAGATAAAATGTCTAATGTGGTAACCATATGTTACAGCAAAGAAATAGAATATAAGCAAATATATATATAGTACAAAAAGGGTATATGTATAATTCCTTTCGTCGTAGAGGCAGCTCACGGGGTGAAGCGACCAGGGTCCTAGTGGGCGGTAGTCGTTCCTTCTGGGGATGAGACATCTAGGGCGGCGAAGTCCTCATCTGAAACCAAAGCTCAGGGGTGCTTCTTTATTTTGATGCTCATCTTCACGGAGGGTAATAAAGAAACAGCAGGGATTCGCTGTTCCTGGTGTGGTGACTGGAGATCATCAGTGTAAACGTGATTCCAGTCGTTGAGTTTATAACATTCCTGGCGTTTCAGGGTTTTCCTGGGACGTCGTTGTCCTCTCATTTGGGTTTGACCTTCGTAGGAAAATTCTAGGTATTGCTATTCTTGTAATTGGGTCTCTTTTCTTGAAAATAATTTATATTAGTATTATTAAAATTACGAGTATGATAATATAGATGGTGGTTGTTGATATGGATCTTGGTCAAACAGTTCCAGGGGTTGGATCTTATACTTGGATATACTCTCCGCTAAACTACTCAATTCATCTAGCTGTATATTTTCCAAGTTTATTTTAATTTTACTGTTATTAAAAGTCAGACTAATTTGTATAAGTAATGTAACTTGGCTTAACTGGGTCATCGCTCCGTAAAATTTTTCATCTCTAATTTGCAGGGTACATGTGTCTTCAATAGACACGAGGTATGACTTATATTGGTTGAATTGGATGATTTGTTCGTCGTGGCATTTTATGTTTCCTAAAGTTTCTTGTGAGTTGTAAACTATATAACGATTTTGAATCTGGTGAATGGAATTTCCTTGAATTTAGGATGTGCTACAGTCAATATGATTCTGTCGCTGAATTAACGAATTTATGCAGTTGTCTCTGAGGTTGATGTTGTTGCGTAAGTACAGGCCTGGGATTTGAGTACATTCTTCCTTTTGGCTGAAGATTTCTTGTTGATTCTTAAGTACGTAGGTTGAGGTAGGAATAAGTAGGCTTTGATTCAAGGGTACAGGTAAGACTTGGAAATATTCATAGGTTTGTATTTGGAATATGGGAATTTGAAAGTTGATATAAACTTTATAATCTTGTATATGTATTTTGATTGAGGCTAATTTGTAATAGTCGCTTAATGGGGCCTTGATTATGGATTCTTTTAGGTATATTTGTTTTAGATTTTTAAAGACCTTTGTAAGTGTTCGAATTTAAAATATTATGAGAGATAATATTTAGATGTGAAAATAAGATAATTTCTTGTATATCTTCTAATTGGTTTATAATGTCTAATAGTTCAATTTCGATACTTGTGACATGAATGGCATATAGGGCGCTGTACGTTCTTTTGGCTACTTGTCTAACATTTTGATCTAACGACTGTAAAGTATTATTTAATTTTGATGAAAGGGTGGTTAAATAACTTAATTGTTCCTTTTGTTGAGATCGTAAATTAAATTGATTTCTTTCTAGAATTTCTAATTTCTTTTCTATTTGTTCTCTGTCTTGATTGTCCATGAGGCCAAAGAGTTCGTTGTATCCCGTATCGATAAAATTTAGTAATCCTCGTTTTTTACGAGTCAGGAAAAATATGGTTGATAATCTAATATTAATATTATCCATTAATGGAGCAAGTTGCATAATTGAGTGATTCCCATTGTCAAATTTTGAATAGTATTTGATAAGTTTTGTAATTTTATTATTTGCAGTAAATTATGTGAATGTGTGGCTATTTTTGCTTTACCTAGGTAAATGGGGAGTATGGGATTCTGTAATTCAATTATTTCGGAAAAGGTGTGCAAAAGGAATATTGTCGTAACTGTCAGTAAAATCTTCATCCTGCCACAGAGGAGAAGTATCAGGGGATTTTGATTTCTTGACATGTTTTTTATGAATCTTTCCTTGTTTTGTTTGAATAGTAGGGCCGTTGTCTTTTATAACTATGGCTTTCTTAAATTTTGGTCTTGTTTTATGTCTGTTTGCTAAATTGTCTTTTATTAGTATGTCTTGTAGAATTTTGACTTTTTGTGGTTCGGTTTCATTTTTATTTACCCGGTCTAAAGTTTTTTGTTTTGTCACTTCAATTTTGTTTTGTACGTCCTCGTATAATTTTGAATAAATTTGTTTTTGTTTTTCTATAAAATTTGAAAATAATTTATTATTAAATTCGCTGCCTTGATCACAGATTATTTTGAGTGGTTTTCCGTAATGGGAGATGTAATTTAGAATAGTATTAGTCGTTGTTATAGCATTTCTGCTAGGTATAGGACAGGCTTGTCCTAATTTTGAAAATGTGTCAAAAACAGTTAAGAATTGGTTTTTATCAAAGAATAATATGTCTATGTGTATAATATCGAAAGTTTTAGTAGGCGTTTCCGTTTTTCGGATTGGTGGGTTTTGTGGGTGTCTATCATATTTCGCTCGATTACATGTTTCACAATTATTTATATAGGTTGTTATAGTTTCTTTCATATTAGGCCAATAGTGAGTTTTTGCTAAAGAATTATAAACAGTGTCAATGCCTCTGTGTACTGTATTTACTTCATGTTGTTTCATTATTAATCTGATTTGGGATTCCAGTTTTTCTACATCTTGAGTTTTTCGTATTCAAATTCTTCTAATTTTAGTCTCCAACGGACTAATCTAGACTGAGGGTCTTTTAAGGAGAAAAGCCACTGAGGGGTTTATGGTCTGTATTTATTATAAATTTTCTTCCATATAAATAAGGTCTAAAATATTTGGTTGCCCAAACGATTGCTAGTAATTCCTTTTCAATTGTTGAATAATTTATTTCTGCCGGATTTAAGGTTCTCGCGTATGAAATTGGGTGACCGTTTTGGGATAAAACAGCTCCGATCGCAAAGTTAGATGCGTCGGTGGTTAATACAAAAGTTTTTGAAAAATCTGGGAAATCTAAAAGGGGTTCATTAAATAAAATATTTTTACATAAATTTACTGATTCTAGAAATTCAGGGGAGTGTTCAATTTTATTTCCCTTTTTTTAAACATCGAGTTAGCGGTTTTGTTATTTTTGCAAAATTATTTATAAATTTTCGATAAAATCCTACGAGTCCAAGAAATGATTTTATGTCTTTGGGTGTTTTAGGAATAGGAAATTTTTGAATGGCTTTTACCTTGTCTGGGTTTGGTTTTATTCCTGAAGGGGTCCTAAAAATGTGGTTTCTCTTTTTAAAAATTCGGATTTGTCTAATTGAATTTTCAGATTTACTTTTCTTAAAGCTTCAAATACTAGCTTTAAATTTTGAACGTGCTCCTGAAGGGAAGTGCTAAAAATTACAATGTCGTCCATATATACGAGGCAAATTTTATTTTGTAAATTTCTAAGAACATTGTCCATGACTCTCTGAAAAGTAGCGGGGGCATTTTTTAGGCCAAAAGGAACCCTTAAAAATTCGTAATGTCCATTGTTAGTGTTAAAAGCGGTTTTTGGATTGATTCTAGGGACATTTCTATTTGATGGAAACCGGATGCTAGGTCAAGGGTAGTGAAATATTGGGATCGTCCTAGTTTGTCTAATATGTCTGTAATGTTCGGAATAGGATATCTGTCAGTAACTGTCTTTTCGTTAACTTTTCGGTCTAATTTTTTGGGTACAATCCATATGGGACTGGACCATGGTGAATCTTCTTTAGATAAATGTTCCGGTCTTAATAAATTTGGAATTTGTTCCTTTTTACATTTGTTTGTATTTAAAGAAATTTGGAAATTGTATAATTCGAAATTTTCTATATTTTGACAAGGAATACGATTTTGAAAATAAAAAGTTTTTGTTTCACTAGAGGGATTGAAAAGTTCTACCGGGGCATATCTGTCTTCGCTGGTTGTTAATGTTTCTCTAATTATTAAATAGTTTAAATTTTGAAAAGGTATTAAAATATCGCCAAAGTTTGCTTCTACAGGGATGGTCGTTTTTAAATACTCATTTGGGGCAAGTGTTACTCGTCTTGTTATGTCATAAGGATCACGTAAATAAAGGGGAATATTAAAATTTTGTCCTATAAGTCTGTTATTAGGTAAGTCAATTATCATGTTAAATTTTTTCATATCATGGTAGCCAATAAGTCCGTCAAAATAGTTATGGAAATCATAAGATAATACTTCTAAATTTTGATTTGAATTAAATTCTGAAAAAGGGGGTACATGAGCTTTTTGTTTAATAGTAGATTTTCCTAAAATTGTTTTTACTTGAGTTGAAAAATTAAAAATTTGATTTGGACAGATTTTTTCTATTATGTCAGGTCGTAACATAGAATATGAAGCGCCTGTATCTATTAAAAGTTTCAAAGGGGGATAAGGATGTTGAGAAATTTTTATATATGGTAACTGGGCAGCTAATTGAATATTACTTTCTACTACGTTTGGCTGTCTTGAGGAGGGATTAAAGGAAAATTTTGGTTATTTTCAGAGTCATAAAAATTCTGATTAAAATCTTCATTATAATCTGTTTCATAATTTTGTTCAAAAGGTAAATTGTCATTTTGACATTCTTGACTAGGGTCGAAATTTGGATGAAAATTTTGTTCAGTTTTCTTCTTCAATATTAAAATTTTCGTTAGTTCTAGGGAAATTTTGCCTAGATGATTTGGTCTATAATTTTGATAAGTTCCCGAAGCTTGTTGATTTCAGTTTTGATTATAATTTTGGTTGAAATTTTGATTAAAATTTAAATTTCTTGGTGGAAGAGATGGTCTTGCAAAATTTTGATGGAAATTCGGTTTAAAATTTTGGTTAGTTCTAAAATTCATATTAGGATTATGGTTTCTTTGGGGAATTTTAGGTGGGACTGACGGCGACTGCGAATAAGACATGTTTTTCTTAAGTTGTTCTTTGTACTGATTAAACTGTAGTTCTCGGTTTACAAAAGATATCGCGTCTTCTAATGTAGTTTTGTCAGCTGTCCGTATCATTGACTGTAAGTTATCTGGTAAGTTCGCGACGTACGTTTCGAGTGCGAGTCTAGCGTAAATGTCCTGATAAGCTTGTTTTTCAACAGCTGTGATATTCAAGTTAACTAGTTTCTGAGATAAAATTGACCTCAGGTGTTGAAGTCTATTTGAGAATTCCTGTAAGGTTTCGGTTTTCGGGTTATATCGCATATGAATTAAGTCTTGCTGAAGGCATGGGAGATCTCTACAATCTCCGAAATTTTGTTGTAATAAATTTTTAATTTGTGTCCCAGTTTGAATTTCTAAACGTTGGTTCAAAATAATTTCGGCTTGGCCTGTGATTTTTGATCTAATTCCCGCAAGTAAATATACCATACGGTCAGTTCTTTCAGGGATATTAAAGATTCTAATTAATTCGTCACATAATTTGCAAAATGTTTGTAGTTTGGTTTGTGAACCATCAAAAACTGGTATCACATCAAGGAAAGCTTTAGCTTCGTTGATATTCGAGTTAGTAGTCATATTTTCACTATTAAATGTACTAGATAACTGATTTACTAAACTATCTATCTCGTTTTGATTTACGGAGAGTCCAACACCGACAGGGACCTGGTATGGATTTTCTACTCGTAATCTAGCTTGAGAATTACTATTCTTTGGCATCTGAACAAACACTTCGTTTTCAGTCGAGTTAACTCATAAACAAATTGTTTTAATAGTCACTCGACAAAAGAAGCACTTTGGACAGAGAAAAAATATAAAACAGGGTCTGAAAACAGTCACTCTAATCGTGGAAGAGTTGACTCACGAATTCAGAATAATTAAATTCACTTAATCACTTCTTAAAAATTTAATCCTAACTAATTTTGACTATACACAGGCAAGTGTAAATCAAAATGTCTTTTTGCCGCACAAGTATATAAAAATCAGTTTATATCAACTTAGCGATGAAAGGTGTGGAAAATACAAGAGGGACTTACTTTGAATCGTCGTTGACGGTCTGGGGATCTCGGCGTCAAGTTGACCAACTACTTGAAGTTCCGTATCCAATAAATTTCACCTGAGAGCTGGACAGGTTCTGGATCTTCAACAAAGTACAAGAGCACACCAAAGATCTCCCTCACTCACTCACGAGAATTCAGAGACATGTTTGTAGATCCTACCGACTGCGCCAATTAAGTATGTACCGAACGAGAACGTTGTAAATAACTTAATACATTTATAGAATCGAACGACGTTTATTCAAAGTAAGCGGTACAGAGGTATAGTTCACACTGAAGCTAAGCTAGATCTGGAACTCTATATATATGGCAATAAATGCAAGTCTCAGCATAAGATAAAATGACTAATGTGGTAACCATATGTTACAGCAAAGAAATAGAATATAAGCAAAAACATATATAATATACAAAAAGGGTATATGTATAATTTGCGTTATGGTTTGTAAATGCAAAAAGAAAACAAAAGACGGATGCGAAATGTAAGCAGAGTAAGCCAATAATGAATCAAAGAGTCGTTCGAGCTCAAGTGCAGGCGCTAGTTGTATGCGTATTCATAAAGAAGATAGTAGCAACGCGTTTACGCAAAAACCTTAATTTCCACACACAAGCAATAAGACATCTAAAAAAAAGAAGAGCAAAATATAAACTTGCCAAAAATAACATAAATACGCATATTAAACAAATGCACTAGCATGCAATTATATATATATATATATATATATATATATATATATATATATATATATATATATATATGAAAACAACAAAATATTATCTAGATTAGAAAATAAGATTTAGTTATAATATACTCAATAAAATCTAATATTGCGCATTAAGCAAATGCACTACCATGCAATTATTGCAAAAAGCTAATAACATTAATAAGTAAACTAAAACTACACGCACATATCGCTATAATACGGGTATTGGGTAAACACCCTGTAGAATAATAAAGAAATAAAATATATTATAGAAAACCGTAATTTGCATCAAAATAAGAGTATAAGATAAACTTGCGGATTCCGGGAGTCTTCAGGTAAGTCCACCAATGAAGGTTTCCAATAGGAGATGCAAAGGAAACTAGATTCCGGTGTGGACGGGATGGTAGAAAATTCGTCATCTCAGTCCCGAATCTGGATAAGGACTCTGCTCTCGGTTGTTCCCAAAAAACCGTGGCAAAAGGTCTGATTTTGACTACTGCAGCGTACTGTACGTTTAAATAACGTACCGGCAAAAGAACCCCTAATGAAAGGGGTTCTGATTTTAATTTAACGTCCAACGGACTTAAATGAGTCGTATTGGCGATTATTGAAGGCTCCTGTATTTCGATCTTATAGATATATCGTCGGGTAGTTTGAAAATCGTGTACGAACGGCTTGGTAACAATTAATCCTGCTATCACAGTTATGTGTTGGATAATTTACAAAATACTACTCGTATCACACGTTACTAATCCAACTGAACAGTATTCGAGCCCAAAACATTAATCCTCATTAGATTACTTGAAAAATCTTAGATTTTGGAAGCTCTTTTTCACCTGCCGCCCGAATAACACACACCAGCCTTAACCTCCTTTTTCTCGCGCCAAAAACCCTACAAGGCCGTCTGCGATCCACGACTACTCTCGGCATCCTGCGATAACTGTCAGTACTAGTTATCGTTCGATGACCTACCGGAGTAGAATTCTATATGATATTCACGATATTCCAAAAATCAATAAATCAAATTTACGGCAACCAAACTATCAATTAATTTATACGAGTATTTACGAACTAAGAACATAGCGGCAATAATTATATCTAAACGATCTGTTTAATAATCTCAATAAGTTTATGCAAAATGTTACAATATGTAAATAAAGAGAGCAGCATTGTATATTTTGATAGCTATGCGCACCTATGATTGATCACATCCAGTTAACACTAACAGGCCTGTTAAGGGTAACTGGGTAGGTTAATCAGAAATTCGTATGATTGACACTTCTGTCAAGTTTATTTCTCCCAGTTACTTAACTTAATAATGATCACATGACCCAGTTATGAAACTGCTTGGAATAACCTGCCGTTTAATGTAATTGGAGCTTTTTATTGGCCAGAAATTTTAATTTTATTTCCGTTAATTGATGTATGACATTTGACATAATATAATGTATAATTTTATTATTATTTGTCTATAGCACAATTCAGTTTCAATTTATTGCCATATCATAGTTTTACATAAAAAGTAAGCATTATATTTCGATATCCTCGTCCAATTAGATAACACATGTATTAACACAGTCGTGGTCTTTGTCGAGCACATTTAAAAGATGAATCATCACAACCAAAAAATGATTTCATAACTTCTCTTTTAACCGCTGGCCGGAGATTCATTACAGTGTTGTGCTTTGTCGAAATAACACGGTTAGAGTTCATGTGTGTGAAAAGTGTAAATGCCGTTGAAGCTGTGAAGATAGTCAGAAAGAAGTAGAGTTACTGGTGAAAACGATAATTAACGATTCAAAAAGCAGGAAATTATTAATGAAGTTCACATAAACTTCAGAATTATTCCTAGGTAAAACTGTAACGTAGATATTATAAACTTACTAAAAGTTATTCATAGGTAACTGTAAACCTATATGAATAAAAATCATCGAAAATTATTAAGCCTGTGAAGTTATTCAGCCAAGTCTATGACTGGCGATATTTGCTGAGGTCAGGCGAGGTCGATTTTGGATCAGTTTCAGGTAAAATGTTGAAATAAAATACGTAGTGAAATCAATAACGGAAAATGTTATTGATTTCATTACGATTAATGATTAATGAAGTTATACTTATCAGAATTATTCATAGATAAAATGGTAAATCTAAATAAATAACAATCAGCAAAAAGCATTGAAGCTGTGAAGTTAATCACTCCGGTCTATGAATGGCCATATTACTCTTTTCTCTATATTTATTGTTAATAAATAGATATAAATACTAATTTCTCCCAAGATGAAGTTGGTTCTAGAACAGTTTAAACAAAAAAGGACAATAGTAAAAACAATAACGAACTATTGAAAAAGAAAAGGATAAAATTATCAATGAAATCTATACAAACTTATATGAATTATTCATAAGTGTAACAGTAAACTCATACGAGTAAAAATCAGCTGTTAAATTAATCGGCCAAGTCTATGAATTGAGTACTTACTTTATATTTTGAAAGACAGATGATGTCCCCTAAATGAGACAAAGAGAGAGGCTATGTGAGGTTAAATTTATGTTTCATAGAAAATGACGAGAAGAATTAGTAAATACCGAAAATAATAATAAACTATTAGAAAAGTAATGCAGAAAATTGTTAATGACGTAAATATAAACTTAACAGAATTATTATATGTATAACAGTAAACCTATCTGATAGTTAAAGCCGTTAAGCTGTTAAAGTAACCAGTCAAATGACAGTATTTATTTTTCTTTAATGTATGGAAAGGAGGATTTTGCTTCCCTAAGTGAGAAAATTATTAATGACGTTAATATGAACTTAGAATTAAAATTAGTCAAATGACCATATTTAGTTTGTTCGGTATATACGGTAAGGAGGATTTTTAGTTTCATTTTAGGAAATATAGTAAAGAGTTAAGATAGATATAATCTTTAGTCTATGAACGCCCATATTTAAGTGCTTCTATATTTTGTAGATAGATAAAGATGATTCTAGATCTGTGTGGTTAGAATTCTGCAACTGTGTGGTTAGAATTCTAATATTACATACCTATTACTGGCATACAATTCAGAATTCCTCTAGATTTACAAATATTCCTCTAGGTATACGTTCCTATTGATATATGTACTCATTTACGCGGGCCTAGGTCTAAAACTTCAAGTGATTAAAGACAAACAATGTTCTGTTGTTAATCGATTGTATTAAACAATTTTATAATTTTGGCAAATCAGTACCCAACACATTTCTTGTTTATTTCGAAATACTGCTGCCGACTGTCTTTAATAAGTTATCGTAATAAAAATAATGTTTGTGGGGTTTCAAAAATTTTGTCTGATTTAACAAAAATTAAATTTTGTGCTCACTATTAATTTGTACCCAGCTGGTTAGCTATAGTGCAGTTTCTACAGCAAGATGACATGCACGAAGTAAACATCTTATATGTAGCAAATTACTTACAACATTTTCTGAGTTGATCCTCCCGTCTGCCATACACGCAGCTCCATAATTATTCACAAAACGCACTCTTTATTAATTTTTGCGCCCATAGTTGCATCAACGGTAAAATGCAATTGTAAAAAGTAATATGTACACTTCATATTTTAATTTTGAAAAAAATTTAACGTGACAAAACTGGCATCGCACTTGTCTAGTTGGTAGTGACAACACAGAAATATACCTTTTCAAAATTTTCGAAATGATTCTTTATCTAGTATACTGAGAAATTTTACAAATGCTTAACGTAAAAATATTGACGTACTTTTCAATGTCTGCAATTGTATGAATTGCATCCAATTAATATATTCTTGCAAATACAACAAGATGCCATACTGCACTGCCATACCTTCTGGAAAATACATTTGTTCTAAGTCGGCCGACGGGGAAGATTTAATATCGTATAGGTATGTACGTTCATTGGTTGCGCTGGTGATTCCTTAGAACAGGTCAGCTATATTAATCAGCATGGTTTTCTTTTTAAGATGATCATTACAAAGGCAAAAGTGCAGCCTAATAATTCTTTTGCCGCCTTTTAACACTAGATACATACGTGCTATAGACACGTGCTGGTGGTTTAGAAACTGGCAATTCTTTTTTATTGAAATATAAGAAAATTCCATCATATCAAAATCACTTAAAATGAAACTCTCTTGCATCTGTAAAAAGGTGGATATACCTCCTGCATCTATATTATACATTCAAAAATAGTGGTTACTTTGCCAAAAGAAAAATATTTACACTGCAAACGTCAACCACTGTCCCGTTTTAAGAGATTCATTTGCTTATAACATTTCTTGTTCTATATACTTAACTCATACCACTAAGCATAATTAAGTTTCTCCAATGTTATAGAAACATTTCTGTACTAGCTGTAATGTTGCTCTCAGACTTATGATTAACTATATGCAATGTCCCAGGGACCTTTATTCTGCAGGCTAGAAACATTGCAGTGTAAGGTTCCTAAGGGAAAACATTACTAATTGCATTTTAATTTCTATTAATATTGCAATGACATTATTTAGCAAAACGTTATAATCAACATCGCTAAATGTACACGACATCAACGTATGTGCAATGTTGTTACATTATTTCACACAAGTCGCAGTTCAATGTTCTTTTATAACATTCTAGACACTGCATTTGTAATGTTGGTAGGAATGGAGTAACCACTGAATATTTTTTTGAAATTGTAAACATACAGTGTATATGTGTATACTGTAAAATACAATATTTTTCGGGATTTTATGACCAAGCATAAATTAGTGATCTATTATTTATTCCCTTGCTCGTGGTGCCAATTGCCGAGACCCAAATGTTGTAGATATCTTACCAAAATTCGATTACGCAGTATCAGTGAGATATAAGTGGCGCCATCTGTCGGCTATTAGTATACATATAATTAACTGAATCGTTTCGTTATTTTTATAAAAAACGCATATTCAACAATTTTAAAGAATACCGATAAAATCTAGCATTTATAAATTTAATCTGATAAAACTGGACGGAGTGTCCACTATATATTGTCAATTTTATCAGTACGGGTCGATCCGCGCCAATAAATCGGTGGAAAATGTATGGGGTCCTTTAGATTTAAGCATTTCAAAAATACTGCGTTCCGATTGGCGATATTTAAGCTAACATACAAAATAATAATGTTATGGTCAAAATAATAACATAAATATTAACACATTCAGTAAATTATCTGTAAATATAGTTTTATCTTAATTGTATGTTGTATCCTTTTTTGGATGATAATTGATAAGTTATATATATTCTAAAACATTCTATATAATATTCGAAAACAATAATGATACCTACATTTACGAAATTCTCAGATATTTATGATAACAAAAAATTGTATAAAATATTTTAATTGAATTTGCATTAGTGCTTAGCGGGTACGTTATAGTTAATGTTGCAGCAATTACTATACTTCATTACTAACGTAACAATTCACTGTGAAACTGTTTACGAAATTGTTACAACTATGAGACGTTAATATTCTGAAAACATGCTTCTGTTAACCTTATATCAATAATGAAAGTACAGATATTGTTGTAATTTGAGCAAAAGTAATGGTATATCGACAGGACAATTATAACGTTGCAGAAATGTTGTAGAATTAATTTACCCTCAACATTTTTAAATAATATTATATGAAACATTGTTAAAAGCATTTCACAACTTTCATTAATTATGTATCGTAATTCAACTCAAATTCAGCTGTTGTCATGTTCAGTGCAGCTATGCAAATCGGATAGTTACGTGCCTAATAGATCAGAAAGTACATCTTGAAGGAAAAGTAAAAAGGCAGTCGAGAAGAAATTTTTTCAAAAAACTATCAACCATCAAAATACCACTACGTTGATATCTAACCGAGAGCTTTCTACAGAAGAAGCAGATAAGTTGTCAGAACAAAATGAATCAATTAAATACAAGTACCAAGACACTTGCAAACAAGATAAGTATGAATTGGAGGCGGCAAGACCAAGAAAAATTGTAAGTCATCAGGTATTTAATGTCTTTAAGTCAGTAGCCGATAAGGAAATCGATCTGAACGAGCTCCTGCAACCAAGCAATTTGAAACTATATGGAGCTCAGGACCATATTTATTCACCAATATTGATGTCAAACAAGAATTCATCCTTGGTGTTCACTAATCCAAGTTCCGCCAGGTTGACAGTCCGTTACAAAAATAATAAAGACGAAGAAATGGATGAAGAATAAAACCTTCAATGTCATCCCAAATATTGATGAAACAAACAACAGAGTCACATATTGATATAAAAATTCCTGTTGGTGCTTATGAGATTACCGATCTAAATAGTTTTATACAGAGAAACATACCATTCACAAATAAATTTGTATTGTATTATCGAAATACCTCAACTGTTACAATTAGAACAAATGTCGATATAGATTTTACATCTGATAACTCGATAGGATGTCTTCTAGGGTTTAATAAAAGGATTCTTCAAGCCAATCAACTGAACGAGTCAGATTTCCCCGTACAACTAATCAAAGTTAATGCCATATGCATAGACTGCAACTTAGCAGTTGGTTCTTATTCTAATGGAAAGCCTATCCACATCATTCACCAGTTATTTCCAGTTGCTGCATCCGGTTATAAAAGAGTTGAATTGCATTTAAATATATTATATTTCTTCGTGACCATCAGAACGATTAGTAATATCACTGTAAGAATACTTGAACAGGACGCAAAACTTGTAAATTTTTGAAAGAAAACTATTACAGTTAGATTACATCTTAAACAACTGTAAAAGATGGTAGTTCGCAATAACATTCCACTTTATTTACAAAATCTTTGAACAAAACCTCGTTATAAAAGAAGGTCCAAGAACCAATGCTCAGTTAGTTTGAGAAGAAACGTTATTAAAGTAACACGCGAACATAAGAAATTTTTAAAGGCGCTTGGTTGTAAAGTACTCGTATAATAGATATCCTAAACGTTAAGCAAGAGCCTCTTGTTGACAATTACTTTGTCGACTTTGAGTATCATAATTACCAACCCTCCGTGTTACACGCTTATTTTATGT
This sequence comes from Monochamus alternatus, assembly GCA_037114965.1. Lineage (NCBI taxonomy): Eukaryota > Metazoa > Arthropoda > Insecta > Coleoptera > Cerambycidae > Monochamus > Monochamus alternatus. The sequence goes on along the minus strand of CM073429.1, from coordinate 36,534,652 downwards.
ACGATTATTATGGTTCCTTATGCTCTAAACATTTTAAAATATATATATTAATAATAAAACAACAGTGAGGTAGAATTATTTTATTTATCTAGTTGCACAGTATTAATAGACATCTTATTGCTGCTAACCCTGGTCGACGATGCCTGGTCTAATCGATGCTCCCCCAGCCTGAAAACAAAAAGGAAATATAAATTTAATGCTAAGTAATTATCTAGAAACTTACCTTTTTATTCTTAGGAAGTAATCCCGTCTATGCTCTACAGAAGAGAAATGCATCGAAAAGTAACAGCACTTGATTCACTTGCAATTTATTCATTCTTACAACAAGCTTCATATGTAAACAACCCTCAAGAACAATTATGTCAACAAACACCTGTTTTCTGCCCAGACACTTGTCTGTGGCTATGTCTTTCTACCCTTATGTGTGCCAAAGAGAGATAGACAATTTAATGATTTACATTCTTAAAATCCCAAAACATTAAGCAAATATTAAAATCTCCCCTCTACTTATTTAAAAATCGCGGATTTTTAAGGAATTTGAGAATTTTTTTGTGACTTCCAGTTGAAAAAGCACCATTTTGTTTTGGCAGTTTGAAGCCGTGTGGAAAAGCTATTTTGCTGATTTATGCTAGCGATATCAACATTTAAACTTTTAAATAGTGTTAATCAAGGATTGCATTCAATAATTATTGGATTTTACAAAGTTATAGTGTGTAGATATCGTTTCGTCAACTTTCACGAGGAGATCGTCTCTTTGGCCACACAACATCACTTGGCCAAAAACCTTCGACGTAACAACTTTTACATATTTAGTAGAAGCTCTTCGTAACATACATAGCAACTCTAGTTTTCATCCCGAGGTAGTACATAAGACCTACAGTGGGAAACCTGGTATATGTAACCAAAGCACGTACATGATTACCCAGCTCCTCCGATTCTTGGGTTATACATCGAAGTACCTAACCAGACAGTTCAGTTCCTCTAGATATTTCCTGTTGGCTGCTTTCACCCAGGAGGTAGGAATTCTTGTATAGTCACTCTTCTGAGTAGACTACCAGGCAACGTAGATTTTAGTACCTACTACCACCTGTTTGCTTTCTTTTTGTCTTTTTTTGTAAATTATTTAACTTTAGCTTGCTTGCTTCGCATGGCTTCTTTGCTTTAGGCCATATATACTTTAGTGTTATCATAAATTACTTGCTGCACTGTATCTGAAAAACTATTTAATTTTAGTTCACCTGTTTTGCATGGCTTAAATCGCTAATTTAATTACCTGTAAGCCAAGGTATACCTAGGTAAATGAAGATAATCACTTGTAATTCTTTTTGTTGCAATTAATCCACCGAAATTCCTCATAACCCAATATTTATTTAATAACCACCATTAGAGGATTTGTTTACTTGTCATTGAACCAGTGAACCAGGGAACTACAGATTAGGAGAACCAAGGACGGCTCGTTCTGTCAGAGAACAGAGTTTATTGTTTGGTGTTCTCTGGTCTGGTTAACAGAACACTACATACTGTAGTCCCGTCTTTCATAGTTCACTTCACTTTCATGCACACAGTCGTGTTCACTTTGTAGCCGGGGACCCATAATAAATTAAATTGATTATAAATTCAGTTTTTTTCTTTCTGTTTAGTTAGTAAATTTGTCACCCCCTGAACCCACGAACTAAACCCCAAACTGAGGTGTGACATCCGTAACTGCTAAATGACTACAATGATGAGATTAAAATGGAAATTCAAGATGATGCCTATACACTACTATGTGAGAGCATGCTGTACTTGGAGGGAGCGTTTAATAAAGAAGATGGAAAACCTGTTACTGATTTAAAACTGATAAATAATGCTTTCAGTTTTAGTTTTAGAGAAATTGGATATGAAATGAATTGTATTATTGATTATGTTCGTAATGCAGGATTAACATCAACCCTTATGGGGTATTTATCTTACAATAAAAGCGAAAGCATCAAACTTCAAAATACGGGATGGTTTCATAATGAAAATATAATACATAATACAGGCAAATTTAATGTAAGCATTCCACTGAAGATGTTGATGGTTTTTTTTTGAAGACTACAAAAAAGTTATATTGAACATGAAACAGGAATTGGTTCTGATTCGAAATAATGATGATGTAGATGCAGGGACGGCAAAAACAGGCACTGAGGAACCAAAAATTAATATAGAAAAGATCTACTGGAGGGTTCCCCACGTATCTGTTGGAATTTCTCAACAAATAGAGCTGACAAGATAATCAGCTGAGAACTTGTAGAGTGTAGACTTGCCGAAATTACCATGCATACTTGGTCTGTGGAAACTGCTACTAAATTCGAAACTGCACACCATATAATTGTGACTTTACAAACAGATAAGAAAAACAAAGTTACATCTAAGTAAATTTAATAATTGTAATCTTACGAATAATAGTTTTTTTTAAATTCTGAAAGACGTCCTTACAATGACCTATTTCTTGACTAAAAACGATAAGTACGCAACATTACATGGACATGTATTATGAAACAAGAAATACACCAATATTTAATCCCGACGAATTCAAGGCACCTATTGCGCCTATTACAGTCATCATCTGTAGTAGTACAACTCGAAATGGAAACAAGAGAAAATATACCCAATGACACTGCAGCATATTATTTAGTTTTATATGACCCTTTGCTTCGATATAATCCCGTTAGTCCGTTTAGTTTATCATGAAATCCAATTATAGAAAGGCTTTGCAGAAACATATAATGAAACTCAGAAATTTAAGAAAAGTGATTGCATACAGCCTAAGAATTAGTCTAAGAATTAGTGTAACGGGAATCTTAGCAATCTTAAAAATATGATTATCTAATGTCCTCATCTTAGTGTATATCCCGAGCAGTATGTTCTAACTAATTATATTAGCAGCCTTATTTTTGTTCAGTTTGTTGTCGATTTCCCATTATCGACAACAAACTGAACAAAAATAAGGCTGCTAATATCATTATTTAAAAATATGCCATTAATTATAGACATTCAAGGAATAGATAAACACAAGATTATTGTTAGAGATGGCAGCGTATAATGGTTGTATTGTTTTCTAATAAGCGGACTGTATTTGGTTTTTATTTTAATTATTTTTTTATTTTGATTGACACTACAAGGTTTTTTATATAGTTACAATAAAAATGACATGCGCTCTCCTCGAGTCTATCAGCGCACTGGATTGTTTTCTGTTTCCGCTTCCCCTCAGCGACCGCACTTGGCAGTCGAGCGAGACACTCGAGCGGCGTAACTTCATGTTGTTACGTTACCAAAAACAATTTAGACCGTCATATTAAGTCATGTCTAAAGAAGAAACGTGTTGATGTCCTACAGTGCTCAGTCCATCCAAAAACAAAAAGTGTCCACTGATAAAAAATGAATTGATCGGCCGCTTACTACTATGAGAGATGGTGTGTGTAAAGTGCATAGTGCTTTCGCCAGCAGAATAGCAAGTTTTCGCTTCACAAGCCCTAAAATTTATATTGATTATAAGGACTAATAATAATTAATAATAATAATAATAATAATAATAATAATAATAATAATAATAATAATAATAATAATAATAATAATAATAATAATAATAATAATAATAATAATAATAATAATAATAATAATAATAATAATAATAATAATAATAATAATAATAATAATAATAATAATAATAATAATAATAATAATAATAATAATAATAATAATAATAATAATAATAATAATAATAATAATAATAATAATAATAATAATAATAATAATAATAATAATAATAATAATAATAATAATAATAATAATAATAATAATAATAATAATAATAATAATAATAATAATAATAATAATAATAATAATAATAATAATAATAATAATAATAATAATAATAATAATAATAATAATAATAATAATAATAATAATAATAATAATAATAATAATAATAATAATAATAATAATAATAATAATAATAATAATAATAATAATAATAATAATAATAATAATAATAATAATAATAATAATAATAATAATAATAATAATAATAATAATAATAATAATAATAATAATAATAATAATAATAATAATAATAATAATAATAATAATAATAATAATAATAATAATAATAATAATAATAATAATAATAATAATAATAATAATAATAATAATAATAATAATAATAATAATAATAATAATAATAATAATAATAATAATAATAATAATAATAATAATAATAATAATAATAATAATAATAATAATAATAATAATAATAATAATAATAATAATAATAATAATAATAATAATAATAATAATAATAATAATAATAATAATAATAATAATAATAATAATAATAATAATAATAATAATAATAATAATAATAAAAATAATAATAATAATAATAATAATAATAATAATAATAATAATAATAATAATAATAATAATAATAATAATAATAGATAGATAGATAGATAGATAGATAGATAGATGTTTATTGACCATTATATACAGTAGGTAGTACATTTACAGTCATAATCTAGAGTGAGTAGTATTAATAAAAGATAAAAATTCGTCAATATTATAAAAACAATGTGATACTAGAAAATTTTTAGTAAACCTGTGGAAGACCTTGGATGACATATCTCTAACATTTTGCTGTGTAAAAAAATTTACAAACTTGTTGTAGAGGTCTACTGGTATCTTATTACGCTTGGTTAGGTCCAATCGAGAAAAAGGTATAATCAAGTTACTGGCATGGCGAGTATCGTATTTGTGAATGTCTGAATAAGATTGAATATTTTGTGAATTATGATGTATAAGTGCCAAAGAATCAAGCAAATACAAACATGCCAGGGGTAAGATCTGATATTTTAAAAAAAGTTCTTTGCAAGGAGCTCCAATCGGAGCACCCGCAAGAAGACGTATTGCTGTCTTCTGCAATATAAACACTCTATGTGCACCACTAGAGTTTCCCCACAGGGGTACCCCATAAGATAAGTGACTATGAAACAATGAGTAATACACAATTCTCATGACATAATTATCGACAAATGGTCTTAATTGCCTCATAAGAAATATCTGCGTGGCAAGTTTCGAACAGAGACTATTTATGTGAGCAGTCCACGTTAAACTGGGATCAAGAGTAATTCCTAGAATCTTTACGGGATCCATCTTATCTGAAGTTTTACTGGAAGTAAAAGATATAAAGTTAGTTTTAGACAAATTTAATTTTAATTTATTAGCTGAGAACCACGTATTAGCTAGGTTGAGAGAGTCTCTGCCTTGTTCATTGCCACGAGATAACAATGTTGTGTCGTCAGCGTAAAGATAACAGGAGGCATTATTAATATTAACCGGTAAGTCGTTGATATAGATAAGAAAAAGGATGGGTCCAAGGACCGAACCTTGAGGGACACCTGCAGTAACAGGTGATAAAGCAGATTCACAATTATTATGACTTACATATTGCTGTCTGTTTGTTAGATAGGAACGGAAAAGTTGGAGCTCCTTGCCTCGAATTCCATAATATTCTAATTTTAAGAGAAGTATATTTATATTAACACAGTCGAAAGCCTTTGAGAGGTCGCACATTATGGCATGTGTAGATGTACCCCTATCCAGGCCCTCGACAATGTCATCTAATATAGCCAGTAATGCTCGAATAGCTGAAAAATAATAATAATAATAATAATAATAATAATAATAATTAATAATAATAATAATAATAATAATAATAATAATAATAATAATAATAATAATAATAATAATAATAATAATAATAATAATAATAATAATAATAATAATAATAACAATAATAATAATAATAATAATAATAATAATAATAATAATAATAATAATAATAATAATAATAATAATAATAATAATAATAATAATAATAATAATAATAATAATAATAATAATAATAATAATAATAATAATAATAATAATAATAATAATAATAATAATAATAATAATAATAATAATAATAATAATAATAATAATAATAATAATAATAATAATAATAATAATAATAATAATAATAATAATAATAATAATAATAATAATAATAATAATAATAATAATAATAATAATAATAATAATAATAATAATAATAATAATAATAATAATAATAATAATAATAATAATAATAATAATAATAATAATAATAATAATAATAATAATAATAATAATAATAATAATAATAATAATAATAATAATAATAATAATAATAATAATAATAATAATAATAATAATAATAATAATAATAATAATAATAATAATAATAATAATAATAATAATAATAATAATAATAATAATAATAATAATAATAATAATAATAATAATAATAATAATAATAATAATAATAATAATAATAATAATAATAATAATAATAATAATAATAATAATAATAATAATAATAATAATAATAATAATAATAATAATAATAATAATAATAATAATAATAATAATAATAATAATAATAATAATAATAATAATAATAATAATAATAATAATAATAATAATAATAATAATAATAATAATAATAATAATAATAATAATAATAATAATAATAATAATAATAATAATAATAATAATAATAATAATAATAATAATAATAATAATAATAATAATAATAATAATAATAATAATAATAATAATAATAATAATAATAATAATAATAATAATAATAATAATAATAATAATAATAATAATAATAATAATAATAATAATAATAATAATAATAATAATAATAATAATAATAATAATAATAATAATAATAATAATAATACTCATACTCATACTCATACTCATTTATTGACCATTTATACAAATGTAGTACATGGGTCACTTATATTTATATATCATGTGAACACAAAATAAAACAAAAGTTACAATAGTAGTTGTTAGTAGGTAGTTAAAAAACTAATGGTTAGTAGTTAAAATAGTATTAATAGTCAAAAGTGGTTAGAAAAAATAGTAGGTGCTACATAATTAAGTAGGATTTGTGAATTTCATAAATTCATTGATGCTATAAAAACAGTTTTCAGTTAAAAACTTTTTAGCTAAGTAATTAAACGCCATGAAGCTCATTTGCATTACATTTTTTGCTGCATGGTAATTAACAAAATTGTTATAAATTTGCACTTGAGGTTTATTCATCTTCGTCATCCTAATTCTGGAAAACTGCGGTAACAATCTATCTGCATTTCTTGTATTATAATTGTGAAAATCACCATGCAAAGGGTAATTATTCAAATTCTGATGAATGTTCCTTAAACTTTCGAGAATATAGATACATGGGAGGGGTAAAATTTGCAACTTTTTAAAAATTGGCTGACAATGTGTATTCGGTTCTGCTGCATCAATGATTCTTACCGCAGCTTTCTGAAGAACAAATATCTTACCAGCCTTTACAGAGTCACCCCACAACATAATTCCATAGGACAAATGGGAATGAACTAATGCATAATAAACAACTTTCATTACATTATTGTCTATACATCTCCTCAGTTGACGCATGACGAATAGTTGTGATGCCAGTTTGGAAGAGAGATATTCAACATGTGGCACCCAATTCAAAAAGGAGTCAAAATATATACCTAACAATTTTACAGGTTCAGATTTCTTTATCCATTTGTCCGATGAAAATAATATCTCTTGCGTTTTCTCCGTATTAAGTTTAAGGTAGTTACCTGAAAACCAGCGCTCTGCCTGCATTAAGTTAGTCTCACTCCGAACTGACATTCCTTGAGTAATCAGCGTGGTATCATCCGCAAATAAGTAACAATAAGTAGTATTAAGTGCTGAAGGCATGTCATTAATATAAATTAGAAACAAGATCGGTCCAAGAACCGATCCTTGGGGAACCCCATTTTTCACATCAAGTATTGATGAATTAACATTATTAAATGACACATACTGCTTTCTGTTTGACAAGTATGATGAAAACAATTGCAACGCTTTACCTCTAATGCCATAATATTCTAACTTTAGTAAAAGGATATCTATATTGACACAGTCAAACGCCTTCGTCAAGTCGCACATAACTGCCTGTGAGCATACGCCCTTATCCAACCCGTCGACTATGTCCTCGATCATTTTGAGAAGCAACTTAACAGTAGATGAATTTTTCCTAAACCCAAATTGGCAAGTTGTAAAAATTAAATGTTTTTCACAGTACAGCAACAGCCTGGCCTTAATAATAATTTCAAATATTTTACCTATTATGGGTATTATTGCAATAGGCCTAAAGTTATTAGGGTCCTCCACACTACCCTTTTTGTGCATTGGAAATATTTTAGTGATTTTTAAACAAATAATAATAATAATAATAATAATAATAATAATAATAATAATAATAATAATAATAATAATAATAATAATAATAATAATAATAATAATAATAATAATAATAATAATAATAATAATAATAATAATAATAATAATAATAATAATAATAATAATAATAATAATAATAATAATAATAATAATAATAATAATAATAATAATAATAATAATAATAATAATAATAATAATAATAATAATAATAATAATAATAATAATAATAATAATAATAATAATAATAATAATAATAATAATAATAATAATAATAATAATAATAATAATAATAATAATAATAATAATAATAATAATAATAATAATAATAATAATAATAATAATAATAATAATAATAATAATAATAATAATAATAATAATAATAATAATAATAATAATAATAATAATAATAATAATAATAATAATAATAATAATAATAATAATAATAATAATAATAATAATAATAATAATAATAATAATAATAATAATAATAATAATAATAATAATAATAATAATAATAATAATAATAATAATAATAATAATAATAATAATAATAATAATAATAATAATAATAATAATAATAATAATAATAATAATAATAATAATAATAATAATAATAATAATAATAATAATAATAATAATAATAATAATAATAATAATAATAATAATAATAATAATAATAATAATAATAATAATAATAATAATAATAATAATAATAATAATAATAATAATAATAATAATAATAATAATAATAATAATAATAATAATAATAATAATAATAATAATAATAATAATAATAATAATAATAATAATAATAATAATAATAATAATAATAATAATAATAATAATAATAATAATAATAATAATAATAATAATAATAATAATAATAATAATAATAATAATAATAATAATAATAATAATAATAATAATAATAATAATAATAATAATAATAATAATAATAATAATAATAATAATAATAATAATAATAATAATAATAATAATAATAATAATAATAATAATAATAATAATAATAATAATCATAGATAGATAGATAGATAAACTTTATTGACATTCATGTACAAAAAGTGGCACATTTATAGTCATAACATGGGGTGAGTAGAGTTCATAAAAGATAAAAATTCATCTACAGAATAAAAACAATGTGTTACAAGAAAAGATTTTGTAAATTTTCGAAAGACATTAAAAGACATATTTTTAATCTGTTTTTGTTTAAAAAAATTATCAAATTTATTATACAAACTTATTGTAGGTTTGTTACGCTCAGTTAAAGTGATCCTAGAAAAAGATTGAACCAGATTTCCAGCATGCCTAGTATTATACTGATGAATATCAGAATGAGACTGAAGATTACATAAATTAGAATGTACAAGTTGAAGTGAATCAAGTAAATATAGACATGCCAAAGGTAGAATCTTAAATTTAAGAAAAATCTCCTTGCTGGGAGTCAAAGTAGAGACACCGGCAAGAAGACGAACAGCTGCTTTTTGCATTATAAAAACTTTATGTGAGCCCCCAGAGTTACCCCACAGTTGCACACAATAGCTCAACTGACTATGAACTAAAGAAAAGTAAACCGTTGTCATCACACTGTTAGAAACAAAGGGTCTTAACTGCCGCATGAAAAATATCTGCGTGGCAAGCTTTGAGCAGAGTCTATTGACATGAGGCAGCCAAGTCAATCCACCATCAAGAGTAATCCCTAATAAGTTCACTGGGTCGGACATTTCAGATCTTTTACTAGCTGTAAAAGTCATAAAGTTAGTTTTATTAATGTTTAATTTCAAGTTGTTAGCTGAAAACCATTCATTTGCAAGATCGAGACTATGTCTTCCCTCATGTTCAATGTCACGGGTTAACAAAGTTGTGTCATCTGCAAAGAGAATACAAGACGCGTTACTAATATTAATAGGTAAGTCATTAACATAAATGAGAAACAGAATCGGTCCTAATACCGACCCCTGGGGTACACCTGCCTATAATAATAATAATAATAATAATAATAATAATAATAATAATAATAATAATAATAATAATAATAATAATAATAATAATAATAATAATAATAATAATAATAATAATAATAATAATAATAATAATAATAATAATAATAATAATAATAATAATAATAATCATAGATAGATAGATAGATGTTTATTGACCATTATATACAGTAGGTAGTACATTTACAGTCATAATCTAGAGTGAGTAGTATTAATAAAAGATAAAAATTCGTCAATATTATAAAAACAATGTGATACTAGAAAATTTTTAGTAAACCTCCAATGTGATACTAGAAAATTTTTAGTAAACCTCTGGAAGACCTTGGATGACATATCTCTAACATTTTGCTGTGTAAAAAAATTTACAAACTTGTTGTAGAGGTCTACTGGTATCTTATTACGCTTGGTTAGGTCCAATCGAGAAAAAGGTATAATCAAGTTACTGGCATGGCGAGTATCGTATTTGTGAATGTCTGAATAAGATTGAATATTTTGTGAATTATGATGTATAAGTGCCAAAGAATCAAGCAAATACAAACATGCCAGGGGTAAAATCTGATATTTTAAAAAAAGTTCTTTGCAAGGAGCTCCAATCGGAGCACCCGCAAGAAGACGTATTGCTGTCTTCTGCAATATAAACACTCTATGTGCACCACTAGAGTTTCCCCACAGGGGTACCCCATAAGATAAGTGACTATGAAACAATGAGTAATACACAATTCTCATGACATAATTATCGACAAATGGTCTTAATTGCCTCATAAGAAATATCTGCGTGGCAAGTTTCGAACAGAGACTATTTATGTGAGCAGTCCACGTTAAACTGGGATCAAGAGTAATTCCTAGAATCTTTACGGGATCCATCTTATCTGAAGTTTTACTGGAAGTAAAAGATATAAAGTTAGTTTTAGACAAATTTAATTTTAATTTATTAGCTGAGAACCACGTATTAGCTAGGTTGAGAGAGTCTCTGCCTTGTTCATTGCCACGAGATAACAATGTTGTGTCGTCAGCGTAAAGATAACAGGAGGCATTATTAATATTAACCGGTAAGTCGTTGATATAGATAAGAAAAAGGATGGGTCCAAGGACCGAACCTTGAGGGACACCTGCAGTAACAGGTGATAAAGCAGATTGACAATTATTATGACTTACATATTGCTGTCTGTTTGTTAGATAGGAACGGAAAAGTTGGAGCTCCTTGCCTCGAATTCCATAATATTCTAATTTTAAGAGAAGTATATTTATATTAACACAGTCGAAAGCCTTTGAGAGGTCGCACATTATGGCATGTGTAGATGTACCTCTATCCAGGCCCTCGACAATGTCATCTAATATAGCCAGTAATGCTCGAATAGCTGAAAAATCTTTTCTAAACCCAAATTGAGATGGAGATAATATATGTTTACTTTCTAAGTATGAGAGTAACTTCTCTTTAATTAATATTTCAAATATTTTTGAGATTATTGGAACTATAGCAATTGGTCTATAATTATCATAATTATCAATGGGCCCCTTTTTATGTATTGGAAGGATCTTAGTTATTTTAAAACAATCAGGCCAAACCGCCTCATTTAGAAATTTATTAAATAGTTTAGTCAAAGCTATTACAAGGTACTCTAGAGAGGTTTTTATTATGGGGCTATTAAGGCCATAGTAGTCAAAACAATTTGTTCTCTTTAATTTTAAAATAGCTTGACGCACATCTGACTCAAGAATGGCTGTTGTAAAAAAAGAAGATAAAGGTGTGGGCATATTTTTCAAAAACATCATGGGATTCAGATTATGGTCCCGAACTGACAATGAAACAACATCAGAAACAGTAGAAAAGAAATTATTAAAATCATCAGGATTAAATGATGATATGTTCCCCGGTTTTTTATGAGGTCTTTCGGAATTAACAATTTTCCACACAGCTTTACTTCTATTTTCAGTATGACAGATAGTGTTACTGTAATATGCACGTTTGGCCTGTTTCTATAGGTTTTCTTACATTCACAATAAATAATCCAATCAGTTTGAGAACCAGACATATTGTACTGATTTTTATTTTTATTGAGCATTCTCCTCAACATTCTAAGGTCCTTGTTGAACCATTTAACTTTGGACGATAAATGCTTGTTCGTATAAGGAAAATTTTTGTTGACCACTTCCAAATAGTTCTCTAAAAAGGTACTCATTGAATTATTAGCATTCAAGTTGTCAATATGCAATTGATTCCAATTTAAATTTTCTAGATCTTCCACAAATTTATGACAATTTAAAGCATTAATCATGCGAGTACGATACGTATCCCTGGACAAAACCTTTTGCTTTCCATCTATATGAAGAAACAACGAAAGATGGTCCGCTATATGAGTATCCAAAACCCCCGCAGATAATAAAGCAGGATTAATATTAGTGATAATATTATCTAACTGTGACTTACTATGTAACGTAATTCTAGTAGGTTCATGTATTAAGTGTTGCAAACCATACATAGCAAAAATATCACATATATCATTAACATACTCTGTACCGCCATCAAGGTTCAAATTTATGTCTCCAACAATAATAAAAAATTTAAATTTACTTGAAAAATGATCAATTAGATTACTAATGCAAGATTTAAAAATGGAAAGGTCACCCTTAGAGGATGATCTATAAGCAGTTATCAACAAACAATTTTCAGAAACTATTTCAGTAGCACAAAACTCTGCATGAAAGGAATAACAAAAGTTTAAAACATTAATATTTCTTAAAAGGATTTTCTTAGAGGAGAATATTGCAACACCACCATGTTTATTCTTTCCTTCACGACAGTAACTCGAAACTAATTGGTAGTTAGGTATAGAAATCAATTTTAAGTAATCATGCTCAAGCCAGTGCTCTGAAACACATAAAATATCATAATGATTTTTAGACAAAAACAAGTGAAGTTCATTAACCTTATTAGATAAACTTTGCACATTGACGTGCAATACAGAGTACTTACAGAAAGAGTTTAAGTTAGATGTTTTCTGACGTTGAAGATTGATTTCTTCCGTTGCTTCGGAGGAATTTCGATGGAAAAAACCGGTTTAGAATCACTCCATTAGGCCAGATGTTACTGTCGATAATGGCAGACGATTCTTCCACAGGTAACGATAACTTAAAGGAGGAATATTTTGAAGGGTTTTTGCTATTTAACTTTTCCACCTCAATATTTGGAGCGAAGGTCTTTAAATAATTGCATAAGTGATCTCTATCAGTATCGATGTCGAAATTAGTAACATGATATTGATATTTGCGAATCGATGTTGAAACTGCAGCTGCCTTCAAGGGGCAATGTGAAGAGCTTTTACAATTGCCTACCAGAATACCTCTTGACTTGGTTCTGGGTTTATCCTTTGCATAACTGACTTTATCACTTTCCAGGTTGATGAGTGTATCACAAACATTGTGAGCGTGAGCACTATGAAGAGCATTAGATAATGCTTGTTTACTAACAATGGGACTAGCCGATGAAGAAGCAGAGGTAGTATTATAAGTCAAATTCTTCTTGCGGTTGCCTGTATTTTGAAGCTCTTTATTTGAACATTCAGAAGAGCAATTATTAATAGGTTTAATTTCTTTGAGTAAAGCAACCTGATCTGTAAGAGACTTGATCGCAATAGTCTGGTTGGAAATAATTAAGTCTTTTTGACGAATAATCTCCTCTAGATAAGAAATTTTCATTTCAAAAACATTTTCAGCTGTAGCTACGTTATTTTCAAAATTTCTGGCATCACACTTACTAGCCTCTCGTGCATTTTGAACAGGAGGCAGTTCAACGCCACTATCAGAACAACATATTACTGTGTCGTCGTCCAAAAATTTGACATTCTTTAACATTTTTAAGCAACTTTTATGTGAGACTGTGCCACAGCGGGTGCATTTAATGCCAGTACGTGCGGGATTTCTGCATCGTATACAATTTGTTAAGTTATCACTAGTACTGGCACTAGACTCC